>OU611913.1:13214438-13721044 GCA_914767705.2 Tenthredo notha | reverse complement strand
CCTAACCTAACCTAACCTAACCTAACCTAACCTAACCTAACCTAACCTAACCTACCTAACCTAACCTAACCTAACCTAACCTAACCTAACCTAACCTAACCTAACCTAACCTAACCTAACCTAACCTAACCTAACCTAACCTAACCTAACCTAACCTAACCTAACCTAACCTAACCTAACCTAACCTAACCTAACCTAACCTAACCTAACCTAACCTAACCTAACCTAACCTAACCTAACCTAACCTAACCTAACCTAACCTAACCTAACCTAACCTAACCTAACCTAACCTAACCTAACCTAACCTAACCTAACCTAACCTAACCTAACCTAACCTAACCTAACCTAACCTAACCTAACCTAACCTAACCTAACCTAACCTAACCTAACCTAACCTAACCTAACCTAACCTAACCTAACCTAACCTAACCTAACCTAACCTAACCTAACCTAACCTAACCTAACCTAACCTAACCTAACCTAACCTAACCTAACCTAACCTAACCTAACCTAACCTAACCTAACCTAACCTAACCTAACCTAACCTAACCTAACCTAACCTAACCTAACCTAACCTAACCTAACCTAACCTAACCTAACCTAACCTAACCTAACCTAACCTAACCTAACCTAACCTAACCTAACCTAACCTAACCTAACCTAACCTAACCTAACCTAACCTAACCTAACCTAACCTAACCTAACCTAACCTAACCTAACCTAACCTAACCTAACCTAACCTAACCTAACCTAACCTAACCTAACCTAACCTAACCTAACCTAACCTAACCTAACCTAACCTAACCTAACCTAACCTAACCTAACCTAACCTAACCTAACCTAACCTAACCTAACCTAACCTAACCTAACCTAACCTAACCTAACCTAACCTAACCTAACCTAACCTAACCTAACCTAACCTAACCTAACCTAACCTAACCTAACCTAACCTAACCTAACCTAACCTAACCTAACCTAACCTAACCTAACCTAACCTAACCTAACCTAACCTAACCTAACCTAACCTAACCTAACCTAACCTAACCTAACCTAACCTAACCTAACCTAACCTAACCTAACCTAACCTAACCTAACCTAACCTAACCTAACCTAACCTAACCTAACCTAACCTAACCTAACCTAACCTAACCTAACCTAACCTAACCTAACCTAACCTAACCTAACCTAACCTAACCTAACCTAACCTAACCTAACCTAACCTAACCTAACCTAACCTAACCTAACCTAACCTAACCTAACCTAACCTAACCTAACCTAACCTAACCTAACCTAACCTAACCTAACCTAACCTAACCTAACCTAACCTAACCTAACCTAACCTAACCTAACCTAACCTAACCTAACCTAACCTAACCTAACCTAACCTAACCTAACCTAACCTAACCTAACCTAACCTAACCTAACCTAACCTAACCTAACCTAACCTAACCTAACCTAACCTAACCTAACCTAACCTAACCTAACCTAACCTAACCTAACCTAACCTAACCTAACCTAACCTAACCTAACCTAACCTAACCTAACCTAACCTAACCTAACCTAACCTAACCTAACCTAACCTAACCTAACCTAACCTAACCTAACCTAACCTAACCTAACCTAACCTAACCTAACCTAACCTAACCTAACCTAACCTAACCTAACCTAACCTAACCTAACCTAACCTAACCTAACCTAACCTAACCTAACCTAACCTAACCTAACCTAACCTAACCTAACCTAACCTAACCTAACCTAACCTAACCTAACCTAACCTAACCTAACCTAACCTAACCTAACCTAACCTAACCTAACCTAACCTAACCTAACCTAACCTAACCTAACCTAACCTAACCTAACCTAACCTAACCTAACCTAACCTAACCTAACCTAACCTAACCTAACCTAACCTAACCTAACCTAACCTAACCTAACCTAACCTAACCTAACCTAACCTAACCTAACCTAACCTAACCTAACCTAACCTAACCTAACCTAACCTAACCTAACCTAACCTAACCTAACCTAACCTAACCTAACCTAACCTAACCTAACCTAACCTAACCTAACCTAACCTAACCTAACCTAACCTAACCTAACCTAACCTAACCTAACCTAACCTAACCTAACCTAACCTAACCTAACCTAACCTAACCTAACCTAACCTAACCTAACCTAACCTAACCTAACCTAACCTAACCTAACCTAACCTAACCTAACCTAACCTAACCTAACCTAACCTAACCTAACCTAACCTAACCTAACCTAACCTAACCTAACCTAACCTAACCTAACCTAACCTAACCTAACCTAACCTAACCTAACCTAACCTAACCTAACCTAACCTAACCTAACCTAACCTAACCTAACCTAACCTAACCTAACCTAACCTAACCTAACCTAACCTAACCTAACCTAACCTAACCTAACCTAACCTAACCTAACCTAACCTAACCTAACCTAACCTAACCTAACCTAACCTAACCTAACCTAACCTAACCTAACCTAACCTAACCTAACCTAACCTAACCTAACCTAACCTAACCTAACCTAACCTAACCTAACCTAACCTAACCTAACCTAACCTAACCTAACCTAACCTAACCTAACCTAACCTAACCTAACCTAACCTAACCTAACCTAACCTAACCTAACCTAACCTAACCTAACCTAACCTAACCTAACCTAACCTAACCTAACCTAACCTAACCTAACCTAACCTAACCTAACCTAACCTAACCTAACCTAACCTAACCTAACCTAACCTAACCTAACCTAACCTAACCTAACCTAACCTAACCTAACCTAACCTAACCTAACCTAACCTAACCTAACCTAACCTAACCTAACCTAACCTAACCTAACCTAACCTAACCTAACCTAACCTAACCTAACCTAACCTAACCTAACCTAACCTAACCTAACCTAACCTAACCTAACCTAACCTAACCTAACCTAACCTAACCTAACCTAACCTAACCTAACCTAACCTAACCTAACCTAACCTAACCTAACCAATTCTAGCCTGTGGGGCGGGCGTGTTTTCGGGCACTTCTGACCGAACTTTTTCTGACCGAACCTTTGCTGACCAACTCTGACCGAAGCTATTCTGACCAATTCTGACCTAGGTCGGCCATCTTGTTTCCGGTCCGCCATCTAGTTTCCGGTCGCCATCTTGTTTCCGGTCGCTATTTTGTTTCCGGTCCGCCATCTTGTTTCCGGTCCGCCATCTTGTTTCCGGTTAGGAATTACACTTGGGTTAGGAATTACACTTGGGTTGGGTTGGGTTAGGAATTATATGGTTTAACGCCATCTTTTGGCACCCGACATATTTTTGAAAAATAGAAAAATTACTTTTTTTGGGCGCGCCGGGGGGGGGCGCTCCGCGCCCCCCGGACCCCCCTGACGAGCCGCTTCGCGGCTCGGCAGCTCGCTTCGCTTAGGGTGAGAAGCGATCGGAATGCGTTTTATTGTCTCATCCTTCATTTTGTCCTATCCGCCATCTTGAAATATTCAAAAAAAGTGTCGTCTGTCGTATGGCGCAATCGATTCGGAATCGTCTGAAACGTCCAGAAAACATGTCCCCCAAGGGGGGGTGGGGGGGTCTGGGACTTTGAAAATTTTTTCACAAAAATTTGAAAAAAAGTGTCATTTGTCGTATAGCGCATTCGATTCAGAATCGTCTGAAACGTTCAGAAAACATGTCCCCCGGAGGGGGGTGGGGGGGTCTGGGACTTTGAAAATTTTCTCACAAAAATATGAAAAAAAGTGTCATTTGTCGAACGGCGCATTCGATTCAGAATCGTCTGAAACGTCTAGAAAACATGTCCCCCAGAGGGGGGTGGGGGGGTCAAAAACTTGGAAAAAAAAAAATTGAAAAATAAAAAAAAAATTCTGGGCACTGGGGGGGGTGGGGAAAAATAAATTAAAAGGAAAACTTCATATGAAGATAGGGTCTAACTCCCCCCCAACGCCCTCACGGCCATTTTCAGAAATTTTCGAAACTTAAATTAATTATTACACCCCCAAGGAGAGGGGCGGGGGGGAAAGTGGGGGGTGGAAATTGAAGGGGAGGGGGAGGGCTATCCGAATCTGCAATAAAAAGTCAAAGGCCTCCCCCCCCCGCCGAGATATTGAGGGGGGGAGCATAAGTGTGCGGGGAAGGGGGGGGGGGCAATATATATTTCGATGGGGGAGGGGGTCCCCTATCAGCCCCACCCCATTTCCCCCCCCCCACCCCCACCGTCAAAGTAATATTCCCCTGCGGCACCACTAGGGGGGGGGTTAGGGGGTCCTCGAGGGGTGTCAAGGTGGGGGGGGGGATGTTGTTGCCAACTCCCCCCAGTCCGGTTCAATCGTCCGACGGCAGACGGGGATAACCTAACCTAACCTAACCTAACCTAACCTAACCAAATTTGACTTGCGGGGGGGCGTGTTTTCGGGCACTTCTGACCGAACTTTTTCTGACCGAACCTTTGCTGACCAACTCTGACCGAAGCTATTCTGACCAATTCTGACCTAGGTCGGCCATCTTGTTTCCGGTCCGCCATCTAGTTTCCGGTCGCCATCTTGTTTCCGGTCGCTATTTTGTTTCCGGTCCGCCATCTTGTTTCCGGTCCGCCATCTTGTTTCCGGTTAGGAATTACACTTGGGTTAGGAATTACACTTGGGTTGGGTTGGGTTAGGAATTATATGGTTTAACGCCATCTTTTGGCACCCGACATATTTTTGAAAAATAGAAAAATTACTTTTTTTGGGCGCGCCGCCGGGGGGCGCTCCGCGCCCCCCGGACCCCCCTGACGAGCCGCTTCGCGGCTCGGCAGCTCGCTTCGCTTAGGGTGAGAAGCGATCGGAATGCGTTTTATTGTCTCATCCTTCATTTTGTCCTATCCGCCATCTTGAAATATTCAAAAAAAGTGTCGTCTGTCGTATGGCGCAATCGATTTGGAATCGTCTGAAACATCTAGAAAACATGTCCCCCAAAGGGGGGTGGGGGGTCCGGGACTTTGAAAATTTTTTCACAAAAATGTGAAAAAAAGTGTGATTTGTCGTATGGCGCATTCGATTCCAAATCGTCTGAAACGTCTAGAAAACATGTCCACCAGAGGGGGGTGGAAGGGTCCAAAACTTGGAAAAAAAAAAATTGAAAAAAAAAAAAAAATTCTGGGCAGTGGGGGGGGTGGGGAAAAATAAATTAAAAGGAAAACTTCATATGAAGATAGGGTCTAACTCTCCCCCAGCGCCCTCACGGCCATTTTCAAAAATTTTTGAAACTTAAATTAATTATTACACCCCCAAGGAGGGGGGTGGGGGGGGAAGTGGGGGGTGGAAATTGAAGGGGAGGGGGAGGGCTATCCGAATCTGCAATAAAAAGTTAAAGGTCTGTCCCCCCCTCCGAGATATAGAGGGGGGGGGGCATAAGTGTGGGGGGAAGGGGGGGGCGGCAATATATATTTCGATGGGGGAGGGGGTCCTCTATCAGCCCCACCCCATTTCCCCCCCCCCACCCCCACCGTCAAAGTAATATCCCCCTGCGGCACCACTAGGGGGGGGGTTAGGGGGTCCTCGAGGGGTGTCAAGGTGGGGGGGGGGGATGTAGTTCCCACCCCCCCCCAGTCCGGTTCGATCGTCCGACGGCAGACGGGGATAACCTAACCTAACCTAACCTAACCTAACCTAACCTAACCTAACCTAACCTAACCTAACCTAACCTAACCTAACCTAACCTAACCTAACCTAACCTAACCTAACCTAACCTAACCTAACCTAACCTAACCTAACCTAACCTAACCTAACCTAACCTAACCTAACCTAACCTAACCTAACCTAACCTAACCTAACCTAACCTAACCTAACCTAACCTAACCTAACCTAACCTAACCTAACCTAACCTAACCTAACCTAACCTAACCTAACCTAACCTAACCTAACCTAACCTAACCTAACCTAACCTAACCTAACCTAACCTAACCTAACCTAACCTAACCTAACCTAACCTAACCTAACCTAACCTAACCTAACCTAACCTAACCTAACCTAACCTAACCTAACCTAACCTAACCTAACCAAATTTGACTTGCGGGGGGGCGTGTTTTCGGGCACTTCTGACCGAACTTTTTCTGACCGAACCTTTGCTGACCAACTCTGACCGAAGCTATTCTGACCAATTCTGACCTAGGTCGGCCATCTTGTTTCCGGTCCGCCATCTAGTTTCCGGTCGCCATCTTGTTTCCGGTCGCTATTTTGTTTCCGGTCCGCCATCTTGTTTCCGGTCCGCCATCTTGTTTCCGGTTAGGAATTACACTTGGGTTAGGAATTACACTTGGGTTGGGTTGGGTTAGGAATTATATGGTTTAACGCCATCTTTTGGCACCCGACATATTTTTGAAAAATAGAAAAATTACTTTTTTTGGGCGCGCCGCGGGGGGGCGCTCCGCGCCCCCCGGACCCCCCTGACGAGCCGCTTCGCGGCTCGGCAGCTCGCTTCGCTTAGGGTGAGAAGCGATCGGAATGCGTTTTATTGTCTCATCCTTCATTTTGTCCTATCCGCCATCTTGAAATATTCAAAAAAAGTGTCGTCTGTCGTATGGCGCAATCGATTTGGAATCGTCTGAAACATCTAGAAAACATGTCCCCCAAAGGGGGGTGGGGGGTCCGGGACTTTGAAAATTTTTTCACAAAAATGTGAAAAAAAGTGTGATTTGTCGTATGGCGCATTCGATTCCAAATCGTCTGAAACGTCTAGAAAACATGTCCACCAGAGGGGGGTGGAAGGGTCCAAAACTTGGAAAAAAAAAAATTGCAAAAAAAAAAAAAATTCTGGGCAGTGGGGGGGGTGGGGAAAAATAAATTAAAAGGAAAACTTCATATGAAGATAGGGTCTAACTCTCCCCCAGCGCCCTCACGGCCATTTTCAAAAATTTTTGAAACTTAAATTAATTATTACACCCCCAAGGAGGGGGGTGGGGGGTAAAGTGGGGGGTGGAAATTGAAGGGGAGGGGGAGGGCTATCCGAATCTGCAATAAAAAGTTAAAGGTCTGTCCCCCCCTCCGAGATATAGAGGGGGGGGGGCATAAGTGTGGGGGAAAGGGGGGGGGGGCAATATATATTTCGATGGGGGAGGGGGTCCTCTATCAGCCCCACCCCATTTCCCCCCCCCCACCCCCACCGTCAAAGTAATATCCCCCTGCGGCACCACTAGGGGGGGGGTTAGGGGGTCCTCGAGGGGTGTCAAGGTGGGGGGGGGGGATGTAGTTCCCACCCCCCCCCAGTCCGGTTCGATCGTCCGACGGCAGACGGGGATAACCTAACCTAACCTAACCTAACCTAACCAATTCTAGCCTGTGGGGCGGGCGTGTTTTCGGGCACTTCTGACCGAACTTTTTCTGACCGAACCTTTGCTGACCAACTCTGACCGAAGCTATTCTGACCAATTCTGACCTAGGTCGGCCATCTTGTTTCCGGTCCGCCATCTAGTTTCCGGTCGCCATCTTGTTTCCGGTCGCTATTTTGTTTCCGGTCCGCCATCTTGTTTCCGGTCCGCCATCTTGTTTCCGGTTAGGAATTACACTTGGGTTAGGAATTACACTTGGGTTGGGTTGGGTTAGGAATTATATGGTTTAACGCCATCTTTTGGCACCCGACATATTTTTGAAAAATAGAAAAATGACTTTTTTTGGGCGCGCCGCCGGGGGGCGCTCCGCGCCCCCCGGACCCCCCTGACGAGCCGCTTCGCGGCTCGGCAGCTCGCTTCGCTTAGGGTGAGAAGCGATCGGAATGCGTTTTATTGTCTCATCCTTCATTTTGTCCTATCCGCCATCTTGAAATATTCAAAAAAAGTGTCGTCTGTCGTATGGCGCAATCGATTCGGAATCGTCTGAAACGTCCAGAAAACATGTCCCCTAAGGGGGGGTGGGGGGGTCTGGGACTTTGAAAATTTTTTCACAAAAATTTGAAAAAAAGTGTCATTTGTCGTATAGCGCATTCGATTCAGAATCGTCTGAAACGTTCAGAAAACATGTCCCCCGGAGGGGGGTGGGGGGGTCTGGGACTTTGAAAATTTTCTCACAAAAATATGAAAAAAAGTGTCATTTGTCGAACGGCGCATTCGATTCAGAATCGTCTGAAACGTCTAGAAAACATGTCCCCCAGAGGGGGGTGGGGGGGTCAAAAACTTGGAAAAAAAAAAATTGAAAAATAAAAAAAAAATTCTGGGCACTGGGGGGGGTGGGGAAAAATAAATTAAAAGGAAAACTTCATATGAAGATAGGGTCTAACTCCCCCCCAACGCCCTCACGGCCATTTTCAGAAATTTTCGAAACTTAAATTAATTATTACACCCCCAAGGAGAGGGGCGGGGGGGAAAGTGGGGGGTGGAAATTGAAGGGGAGGGGGAGGGCTATCCGAATCTGCAATAAAAAGTCAAAGGCCTCCCCCCCCCGCCGAGATATTGAGGGGGGGAGCATAAGTGTGCGGGGAAGGGGGGGGGGGCAATATATATTTCGATGGGGGAGGGGGTCCCCTATCAGCCCCACCCCATTTCCCCCCCCCCACCCCCACCGTCAAAGTAATATTCCCCTGCGGCACCACTAGGGGGGGGGTTAGGGGGTCCTCGAGGGGTGTCAAGGTGGGGGGGGGGATGTTGTTGCCAACTCCCCCCAGTCCGGTTCAATCGTCCGACGGCAGACGGGGATAACCTAACCTAACCTAACCTAACCTAACCTAACCAAATTTGACTTGCGGGGGGGCGTGTTTTCGGGCACTTCTGACCGAACTTTTTCTGACCGAACCTTTGCTGACCAACTCTGACCGAAGCTATTCTGACCAATTCTGACCTAGGTCGGCCATCTTGTTTCCGGTCCGCCATCTAGTTTCCGGTCGCCATCTTGTTTCCGGTCGCTATTTTGTTTCCGGTCCGCCATCTTGTTTCCGGTCCGCCATCTTGTTTCCGGTTAGGAATTACACTTGGGTTAGGAATTACACTTGGGTTGGGTTGGGTTAGGAATTATATGGTTTAACGCCATCTTTTGGCACCCGACATATTTTTGAAAAATAGAAAAATTACTTTTTTTGGGCGCGCCGCCGGGGGGCGCTCCGCGCCCCCCGGACCCCCCTGACGAGCCGCTTCGCGGCTCGGCAGCTCGCTTCGCTTAGGGTGAGAAGCGATCGGAATGCGTTTTATTGTCTCATCCTTCATTTTGTCCTATCCGCCATCTTGAAATATTCAAAAAAAGTGTCGTCTGTCGTATGGCGCAATCGATTTGGAATCGTCTGAAACATCTAGAAAACATGTCCCCCAAAGGGGGGTGGGGGGTCCGGGACTTTGAAAATTTTTTCACAAAAATGTGAAAAAAAGTGTGATTTGTCGTATGGCGCATTCGATTCCAAATCGTCTGAAACGTCTAGAAAACATGTCCACCAGAGGGGGGTGGAAGGGTCCAAAACTTGGAAAAAAAAAAATTGAAAAAAAAAAAAAAATTCTGGGCAGTGGGGGGGGTGGGGAAAAATAAATTAAAAGGAAAACTTCATATGAAGATAGGGTCTAACTCCCCCCCAGCGCCCTCACGGCCATTTTCAAAAATTTTTGAAACTTAAATTAATTATTACACCCCCAAGGAGGGGGGTGGGGGGTAAAGTGGGGGGTGGAAATTGAAGGGGAGGGGGAGGGCTATCCGAATCTGCAATAAAAAGTTAAAGGTCTGTCCCCCCCTCCGAGATATAGAGGGGGGGGGGCATAAGTGTGGGGGGAAGGGGGGGGCGGCAATATATATTTCGATGGGGGAGGGGGTCCTCTATCAGCCCCACCCCATTTCCCCCCCCCCACCCCCACCGTCAAAGTAATATCCCCCTGCGGCACCACTAGGGGGGGGGTTAGGGGGTCCTCGAGGGGTGTCAAGGTGGGGGGGGGGGATGTAGTTCCCACCCCCCCCCAGTCCGGTTCGATCGTCCGACGGCAGACGGGGATAACCTAACCTAACCTAACCTAACCTAACCAATTCTAGCCTGTGGGGCGGGCGTGTTTTCGGGCACTTCTGACCGAACTTTTTCTGACCGAACCTTTGCTGACCAACTCTGACCGAAGCTATTCTGACCAATTCTGACCTAGGTCGGCCATCTTGTTTCCGGTCCGCCATCTAGTTTCCGGTCGCCATCTTGTTTCCGGTCGCTATTTTGTTTCCGGTCCGCCATCTTGTTTCCGGTCCGCCATCTTGTTTCCGGTTAGGAATTACACTTGGGTTAGGAATTACACTTGGGTTGGGTTGGGTTAGGAATTATATGGTTTAACGCCATCTTTTGGCACCCGACATATTTTTGAAAAATAGAAAAATTACTTTTTTTGGGCGCGCCGCCGGGGGGCGCTCCGCGCCCCCCGGACCCCCCTGACGAGCCGCTTCGCGGCTCGGCAGCTCGCTTCGCTTAGGGTGAGAAGCGATCGGAATGCGTTTTATTGTCTCATCCTTCATTTTGTCCTATCCGCCATCTTGAAATATTCAAAAAAAGTGTCGTCTGTCGTATGGCGCAATCGATTCGGAATCGTCTGAAACGTCCAGAAAACATGTCCCCTAAGGGGGGGTGGGGGGGTCTGGGACTTTGAAAATTTTTTCACAAAAATTTGAAAAAAAGTGTCATTTGTCGTATAGCGCATTCGATTCAGAATCGTCTGAAACGTTTAGAAAACATGTCCCCCGGAGGGGGGTGGGGGGGTCTGGGACTTTGAAAATTTTCTCACAAAAATATGAAAAAAAGTGTCATTTGTCGAACGGCGCATTCGATTCAGAATCGTCTGAAACGTCTAGAAAACATGTCCCCCAGAGGGGGGTGGGGGGGTCAAAAACTTGGAAAAAAAAAAATTGAAAAATAAAAAAAAAATTCTGGGCACTGGGGGGGGTGGGGAAAAATAAATTAAAAGGAAAACTTCATATGAAGATAGGGTCTAACTCCCCCCCAACGCCCTCACGGCCATTTTCAGAAATTTTCGAAACTTAAATTAATTATTACACCCCCAAGGAGAGGGGCGGGGGGGAAAGTGGGGGGTGGAAATTGAAGGGGAGGGGGAGGGCTATCCGAATCTGCAATAAAAAGTCAAAGGCCTCCCCCCCCCGCCGAGATATTGAGGGGGGGAGCATAAGTGTGCGGGGAAGGGGGGGGGGGCAATATATATTTCGATGGGGGAGGGGGTCCCCTATCAGCCCCACCCCATTTCCCCCCCCCCACCCCCACCGTCAAAGTAATATTCCCCTGCGGCACCACTAGGGGGGGGGTTAGGGGGTCCTCGAGGGGTGTCAAGGTGGGGGGGGGGATGTTGTTGCCAACTCCCCCCAGTCCGGTTCAATCGTCCGACGGCAGACGGGGATAACCTAACCCGACTGATCCCACACACACACACACATGCGAAATACCCAGGCGGTGGGTGTGGCTCCCGAAAGGTTGGAATCGGTTCGAATAGGTTAGAATGGGTTAGAATAGGTTAGAATAGGTTAGAATAGGTTAGGCTACCCTACTGATCCCACACCCACACACACACACACATGCAAAATACCTAGACGGTGGCTGCGGTTCGCAAAAGGTTAGAATGAGTGAGGTCACCTCACCGATTCCACACTTGAATCATGTCCCACCATGAAACGTCCCAGCGCCGAAAGGCCTGGCGCCGAAACGTCCTAGCGCCGAAACGTCCCAGCGCCAAAACATCCCAGCGCCGAAATGTCCAAGCGCCGAAACGTCCGGCGCCGAAAAGTAACGTACCCCCCTGAACTAGCCTCACGCACGCAGTGCACTTGTGTTGGTTTTGCTATGGGAAGGGGATCGTGTAGTCTCACCGAATATTCACGGTATAATAGGATTTCTACTGACGTCGATGAGACTTCGCGACGCAATACGCAGTCTGGTGGCAGGAATCTAGACTGCTATGATGAACATCATTGTCAGCGTCGACTGAATAATATTATCAGTCGGTGCTTTTAATTTCCGAGGGATTTTATTACGGGAATTTAAGAATTCCTCGCCAACAACTGTTTCAGGTCAAACAGCCAAATGAAAGAAGACATAAGAAGAAAAATTATTCCCGCTTTTATTTTTGAAAGGAATAGAATGAAACTATCTCAAACATACAAACGCAATTTTGGTATTAAACATCCGTCAGTGTGCTGAATTTTGTATAAATTATCCGACCTATATGAGAAGACTGACACTATTGGTAATTTTCAATTACCTTTTTGAAACTTACAGGTTTCGTATTTTTTTCTGAATTTTCGAAGATGGTAGTCATCTCAAAAATCGCGTTCAAAAAATATAATTGTTCATAACAGATAGAAAATTGTTTATTCGATAAATTTGAAATTCAAAGCGTGAGAGTGCAATTCAAAGGCTTTAAAATGAGTTGTGAAAGTCTGTACGACAAAGGGAACCGGGGTTATTAACGATTAAAGGAGAGCGCGCTTTCGTTTTTGTTCGTTTTTTCGAAAATTCAGCCCCTTGTAACTTCTGAAACATTAAAGTTAAAAAAAAAATACGTTTCATGCATTCATTTGAAGGATTTTTCGTCATGTGGACCACCTACGTTTTTCGATATCTCCGAAAATTCTGAATTGGAAGCTAAAAATTGAACAAGATTCCTTTTTTAACGTCTACAACAACATTTTCAAGGGGGAGTTGAAAAAAAATTGTCGTTTCGGAAAAAGCACCCCAATGTAGTCGCAACCAAAAAATCTGGAATAATTCACAAAATTTTTTCACACGTCAAGTAACATACTCAAATTATTTAAAAAATTTTGGACATATCGAAAAATGTAGGTGGCTCACTTCACGAAGAATCCTTCGGAAATGGAAAACCTGGAAATATTGAAAAGTAATTATATTTTCACGATGACAGAGTCAAATTTTGTCCGCAATCTCCAATACATCCATCGAGGGAATACTAAAAAAAATATTCCGAACCATATTGATACTCCCGTATATTATATATTATATAAATGCAACCGGGCGATCAGATGTGGGGAGTTTGAATTATGGATTTTCATTCCATGGTCGCCCGTCGTTTGCGATTCGAAAAATTACGGTATTATTCAACCTCTAAACACAAAAAAGGAGACGCGTTTACCGCGTGATTTTTAGGTCTTTGGAAAAATGATCAAACTAATTCGATGTAAGATAATTTTAATCCATTTCATTATTGACAAATTATAATATCATTTATAATATTTATAATTATATTTATTAGACCGGTTTAAAAAAATCAACTATTTTTTTTTTTCACTATTCGCATTGAAATATAATTGGGGGGGGGGGGGGGGGGGGGGGGGTGAAAAGAGATGCCTGTTAAAAGCAGATCTCTTAATATTGATATTTATAGGTCGCTCATCGCGGATTTCTATTTTCCATTTGAATGGCATAGGAATTTTTTTTTTTTATTCTCAATTTTGTGTTTCCCAAACCAATGAACAAATCCGAATGACTCATACATATTTTCATAGGGAATTCAACACTATACAAGAAGTGTGGAAAGAAAAAAGTTACAAAAAAAAAAAGTTGACTCAACTATAAATTGAACTTTGAGCTTGAATAACTTTGGAAGGAGTCAATATATCAAAAAATGATAAGAGACACTCTTTGTAGAGTGTTCAATTTCCCATAAAAATATGTATGAGTATTGGTTTGTAAGCTACGAAATTCTGGAAAAAAAATAATTAATCTATACTATTCAAATGGAAAATATAAATCCGCGATGAGCGACCTCTAAATATCAATATTAAGAGATCTGCTTTTAACAGGCATCTCTTCCCCCCCCCCTGCCCCGCTAAAAAAACACCACATTTTCATATTATTTATAATTTGACGAAATCTTGTAATTTCGAAGTTGTACTTCGATTGATGATTGATAACGACGATCTTTGTTATGTATTGTTGAAATGTTGTGATTGCTTGAATAAAAATATCGACCTATTATAAAATCATACTTTCAGTATTGTGTTTGATTTTTATCGATAACCTTAGTAATTAGAAGAAAAACATTGGATTAAGTGTTAATATGAATATTTAAAGGTCGCTCGAGAACATCAGAAGCAATGCATTTACAAATTAAAACAAATTATGAGCGACCTTTAAAAATGAATATTTTGAGCTAAAAATTCAAGCAACTTTTTTTTTTTCGTCCACAAAATTTTACCGTAAGGAGAGAAAAAATTAAAAAACAAAAAACAATCGAATTTTGAGTATTTTTGGAGTGGGCTCTTGAAACGTGATGAATTAACTTTTTTTCATAAGAGACTAGAAAAAAAATAGTCGGTTTTTTTGCGCCACCCTAATATATACTAATACTGATTCGCCTGACTATGACAGTCGATTGAACGATTCCTCTCATGAATATGTCGGGAGAGGGAGGGTTAGACATCGCAGATGCACAAGTCCCTTTTTAACGATTTTATTTGGGTAACACGGCAACACCTTACAATGGTAAACGAAAAATGAGAGTCCGTAACTAGGAACTAAAAAAAACTCAAAAGCGATGACAGGTGAGCCAGAGGGGCAGCGAGAGACGTAGCGATCCGATTTTTGCGTGCTTACACCTCAAAGGCTATCAACGGACTGCCTTTTCGGTTTTTCACGCTAATCGTTCCGCTAGAGCGATTGATACGCCCTCGTCTCTGCTCGGCCGAAATCAAAATTGTTATTGTTTTCAAAATTCCTGACAGCCACAGCCGCCGGACGCTACTCATGATGCCGACGCCGTCACGGCCATTCTGACAGACGCACGTCCTCGGGCGTTAGTTCATTTTGAAATAATCTGAAACATAGAACAATCTCGGAAGCATATGCAGCATCTATGCCTATATCTTTGCATCACATTTATCAGAGTGCGGGGTCAATTTTCTAACGCAATACTACAATCAACCTCTGCATTTTGCAGGACCTTGACACTACCGACCAGGGGACCCAAGACCATATAGGTCAAAGGCAAGCCTGTCAGGTGTAGTCAGCTTCCGTGCAGTATCTGCACACCCTACGGCTCCGCACCACCGCACAGGGGACCAACACTCATATAGAGTGAAGGTAGGCCTGACGGCTTGCAGCCCGTAGATGGGTACAGATTTATACCGACCTTCGAACTTCAACAGCGCTTGGTGAAGCTCCATTCGTGTTCACACAATCTGGTTGCTCATTTGTTGTTTCTTCATCGGAATCGTTCTCGTCTCTCGCCGTCACGGCTTCGTTGCTTATGGCTTGGGCCATCTCGGTTAAGCCTGCTCGCCCTTGCGGTACCGCGCGCAGATCTTCGTGAGAATACTTATAAACTCTATTCGATCCGTTGATATTCCGTAGCTCGTATCTGTCGTGCTCTAGTACTTCTGTAATTCGAAACGGGCCCTTGAACTTCCGATCTAGCTTCGTTTGGTTTCGCTCGCAACATTTGAGGAAAACGAAGTCCCCGGCTTTGAATGGTTTCACCGTGGCTTTGTTTTTATTGAATCGGGTAGTCTCTTCCTTGGCTAGGCGCTCGATGTTTTTCTTGGCTGAGTCTCTGATACTCGCTAGATCCGACCGAGCTGTGTCTTCTACATCGTGAGAGATCTTAGCTATCCCCAGTGGTTGTGCTTGAATCCCGAACATCAACTCGGTTGGAGTATAACCCGTGACCCTGCAGCGCGTGCTGTTGAGGGCTAGTTGAACGTCGCCTAACTCATCCCTCCATGTATTGTTCGTGTTGTTTTCGATTATCGTCAGAAGATTTTTCAAGGTTTGCATGACCCTTTCTACCTGACCGTTTGCTCTACTAGCCCCGGTAGCTACGAGGTGTAACGCTATGCTATGCTCTTCGCAGAATTGTTTAAAACTAGAGCTGATGAAGCAGCGGCCTTGATCGGCTATTATGCGTTTAGGCGTTCCGAAGAGATGTACAGCGTGTTTTATAGCTTCGACCGCACCAGCAGAATCGAGTGTCTCTGTATGCTTAAGCAGCACATACTTCGTGAAAGCGTCAATGATCACGTAAACGTATTCCTTTTTTTTGCTTTTACCGGTTATAGTCCGGTCAAAGTAGACATCTGAAATAACAAAAATTGGGGGGAAGCCGAATTTTGGTGGAGACCTTGGGTTCACCATCAGAAATAAAGTGTCAAAAATCCCCATCGATCCCATGTGTGCTAAAAAAGTTATGAGGGGTCAAAGGTCAAAATTTCAGGTTTTTTGGATTTTTCTCAAAAATGGTAAGTTTCATCAAAAAAGTACTTCAGACCAAAGTTGTAGATCTTAAAATTATCTACAAAAATGGTACTCATGATTTTTTTTCTAGGAATCACTATTCCTGAGATATCGCGATTCTAAGAATCACGTTCTATGTGATATGCACACATACGACCTCTACGTACCTAGCCCCCCACTTTCGCAAAAATAAAAAATCAAATATGGATAATTATGAGCTATTTATGAGCTCTCGGAATATTCGAGTCCCGATTTTTGAGCTCGAACCCTGGAGCAGGAATTCACGTTTTTGAGTGGGGGGGCTGAAAACGTAAGTAGTCGGCCCCCCCCACCCCTTAGAAATAAATAAAAATACGATTCGAAAGCTCATAAATAGCTCATAATTCTCGTATTTTTTTTGTTTTAATTCGATTATTTATAAGGGGTGGGGGGGCCGACTACTTATGTTTTCAGCCCCCCCACTCAAAAACGTGAATTCCTGCTCCAGGGTTCGAGCTCAAAAATCGGGACTCGAATATTCCGAGAGCTCATAAATAGCTCATAATTATCCATATTTGGTTTTTTATTTTTGCGAAAGTGGGGGGGCTAGGTACGTAGAGGTACACATACGCGTCGAGTACACTACCTCACAGGTGGCGTGGAAATGTGTGCTTATAACATAAAACGTGACTCTTAGAATCGCGATATCTCAGGAATGGTAATTCCTAGAAAAAAAAATCATGAGTACTATTTTTGTAGATAATTTTAAGATCTACAACTTTGGTCTGAAGTACTTTTTTGATAAAACTTACCATTTTTGAGAAAAATCCAAAAAACCTGAAATTTTGACCTTTGACCCCTTATAACTTTTTTAGCACACATGGGATCGATGGGGATTTTTGACACTTTATTTCTGATGGTGAACCCAAGGTCTCCACCAAAATTTGGCTTCCCCCCAATTTTTGTTATTTGATGACTATTTTTATGTCTACTTTGACCGGACTATTAGTTTACCGCTTATATCCACGTGAATGGTATGCCATGGAAGAGCTACCTTAGGAATCGGATGTAGCTGAATTTGTCGCGACCCGGATGCACTCTTGCAAGCTTTACAGACCAAGCAAGCGTCTACAAATTTTCGCACGATTTTTGACATACGTGGGAACCAGTATTTCTCGTAAATTTTATCGAGCGTTTTACCAAAGCCTAAATGTTTTACTTCTGAATGAACATGGTTTATCAGCGACCAAATAAGCGTACGCGGAACCACTGGAAGCCATGCAGTGGTTTTATTACGATCTACTCTTTTTAGTAAAATGCCATTCTTGACATCGTATGTGCGAGCCACGTCATTGGGAAGTTCTTTCTTCTTCCATTTTGAGATAGTCTCAACGATCTCAGGGTCTCGTTGTTGTTCTACAGCTAACCAATTCTGTTGGAGCTCAACTATTTTAACTGTTTTAGAGCTTGCCGGCTTCGGCTCCGCTGGTACCACGCTTCCAAGTTCGGGCAGGTGGTTCCTTGATAAAAAATCCGCGTGCGCCATATTTCGACCCTCGCGGTATATGATGTCGAAATCATATGACTGTAACACAGCCCACCATCTATGAACGCGGGGGGTCAGATCGCGTTTAGTGCGAGAAGCTTTTAGGGCATTACAGTCTGTATGGACTGTGAAGCGTCGACCGAAGAGGTAATGTCGAAAATTCTCTATTGCACGAACAACCGCTAGCGTCTCTAGTTCGTAAGAATGATAGCGAGATTCCGCGTCGGTTGCTCGTCGGCTGAAGTAGGCCACCACGTGAGGGAGCTTATCCCGACGTTGAAGAAGAATCGCTCCGTAGCCTTCAGAACTGGCGTCAGTGTGTAATTCTGGGTTTATATCAGGGTCAAATATTGCTAGTACCGGTTCGGATGTCAGTATTTGGACTATTTGCTTGTGAATCTGATCGTGCTTTTCAGTCCATTTGATTTCACCCTTCGCACTGGTGAGAGTATACAGTGGCCCCATTATTCGTGCGAAGTCCGGAATAAATTGCCTAAAATAAGAGGCGAGGCCAATGAACTGACGGACCTGAGTTGCTGTTCGCGGTCTAGGCGCCTCTGCCAATGCTACTATTTTACGCGGATTTGGTCGAATTTCACCAGCCTTTATCTCGTAACCCAAGTAGTCAACTTCGCTCTTCATAAACCGGCATTTCATCATGTTTAAAGAGAACCCCGCTTTCGATAGGGCTTCCAACACGGTCTCGAGGCGTTCAAGTCCCTCGGTGACGGTTCTCGACGGGCTCAAAACGTCGTCCATGTAGACGAGGACGCCCTCGCAATCCTTTAAAGCTTTGTTTATAGATCTCTGGAACACCGATGGGGCATTTTTGAGCCCAAAAGGCATGGTCAGATACTCGTATTGGCCGTCTGGGGTCACAAATGCCGTTCGTTCCACAGATTCGGGGTGCACCGGGATCTGGTGGAAGCCAGAAGCCATGTCCAAGGATGTAAAGTATGATGCACCATGCAGTCTGTCAATCTGGTCACTAATTCTAGGTAATGGGTAATTGTCAGGCCGGGTATTGGCGTTCAGCTCCCTGTAATCCACGCATAGCCGGTCAGCGCCGTCTTTCTTTTTAACTAGAAGGATAGGGCTAGCAAACGGGGAGCTACTTTCCCGTATGATATTGGCGTCCAAAAGATCCTGGACTATATTCTTGGCTACCAATCGTTCGGAAGGAGACAACCTATACGGCCGCCGCTGAACAGTTTTGTGAGGATCTACTAGATCGATACGGATCATACCGGTCGTTACCCGAGTTGTTGGAGTACCGTTCACGAAGTGCCCAGAGTATCTTCTCAGAATGTTTAGCAATTCTACCTTATCAGAGCCCGTCAAATCGGTATCTACCTGGGAAAGATCGACGTACTCGTCGGCTCTGCTGCACGAGTTTATAGCCTTGCATCTGGCGAATACTAGACCCCGCGGGCCGATTTCCACTGACACCCCCAAGGCAAGAACATCACGGCCTAAAAGAACGGGCTCACGTAGGAAATCGTCGGGCACGGCGTGAAATAAAATTTGCAGAGTTATGTTCTGAAGTCTGGCCGTAGCCAACACCTGGGTCGCACACCTAACATTACTCCCACCGATACCCATAAGAAGAATAGTGTCGTGTGATACTGTGCCAACGAAGTCCACTGCGAAGCTCTCTTTACAGAGAGAGCATTCGGAACCTGAATCGAAAATAAAGGGGAGAGATTTACCTGAGACATCCAACTTACCTTGCGCAATCTTCCTGCTACAGATGTTCACCTCCTTCTTCTTGGCGAGTTTCTCCTGGTCTGCCTTCCTTTCGGGACAAGAGCTGGCGATGTGCCCGGTTTGGTTGCACGCAAAGCAGGTGATGGGGCGCCTTTCGTCGCGACGATCGGGTGGCTTCGGTCCTGTTTGTGATATAGGAGTCCCTACACGGTTCTTAGGGCAGCTGGCAAACCTATGGCCTACTTCCCCACAACGATGACACGTTCCGCGGAACGATGATGATGTTGGTCCATGGGAGCGTGAGCGTTTATTGTCAGCATTAACCTCGTCGTCTTCACGACGCCGCTTCAGCGTGGTTCCCCTTAAAATGCGGCACAGCTGAGCGCGAGATGTGACGCTGTGGTCGTTCAACTCACGACGTATGGTCGGGTCGCATTGAGACAGCACGGATACAGCAAATCCAGTGGCTACATCTTCAGGCATCTCTAACCTAGGTATACCCTCGATTAGTCCCCAGAGCCGCGTCGCGGCTTCGGGCGCGGTTTCCTTAGGACCTAGCTGGAACTTTATAATGCGATCGAAATAATCCTGCATCATCATAGGTTCCGCAAACTTCGCTATCAGGAGTTCCTTCACATGCTGCCAAGTAAATTGGTCATTCCTCAATTTTGTCAGGCTAGAAGCGGCACGCCCACGCAAAGCGTGCGTAAGGGCCAAGAGCAGATCAGTACCTTCCAATTTTTTTTCTTTGATGATCATTTCATTTACTCTGCACCAGTCTTCGATATTGACATCGGGCTCGTCGGGGTCGAAGCGAACGAGGCTCGGTAGCCTCTGTTGAGACTCCTTGGGTGTAGCAATACGCATCAAGTGAGCGAGGAAAGCATCCATATTGCTAGCCATCATATTCGGCTCTTGATGATCGGTTGACGTATCACGACCAGCGTTGCTTGACTCGGCATTGTCATTGTTTCGTTCACTAATCCCACTTCTGATGTCGGGAGAGGGAGGGTTAGACATCGCAGATGCACAATTCCCTTTTTAACGATTTTATTTGGGTAACACGGCAACACCTTACAATGGTAAACGAAAAATAAGAGTCCGTAACTAGGAACTGAAAAAAACTCAAAAGCGATGACAGGTGAGCCAGAGGGGCAGCGAGAGACGTAGCGATCCGATTTTTGCGTGCTTACACCTCAAAGGCTATCAACGGACTGCCTTTTCGGTTTTTCACGCTAATCGTTCCGCTAGAGCGATTGATACGCCCTCGTCTCTGCTCGGCCGAAATCAAAATTGTTATTGTTTTCAAAATTCCTGACAGCCACAGCCGCCGGACGCTACTCATGATGCCGACGCCGTCAAATATATTTGCCAAATATATTTCGAAGTAATTGTGTGATAAGAAATGTGTTCAAGAGAAGTGACAATAGGTACGTATATGAATTCATATTATTCTCATTTCTTTCCTTCATACATACGTATATATTTCAAATGCATCAAAGATTGTAGGGGATTGTTCATTAATGGCTCTGGTACCACAAGTTTTTTATTGTTAGACTCTTTCACGACTAATACAATCTATAATGATTTATCACGCCCAAGTTCCTAACAATTCTAGAAATATAAGTAACTATACACTTCGTGCTACAGCGAATCCACACAGAAGTAACATTTCGAACGCATAACTCTGGACGCCTCCCACGTCCAATCCATCGACTTCAGACATATGCCTCCGCGGACTTTTTCGTGGGAAATTTCATCCTTTACAAAATTGTACCTATACAAATTTGCTCTATCTTGTATGGTTCTTGCAGCGTTTCCATTTGAGGATCAAATGGCGCAACTTCTCATTCATTCCTGATTTTTTTCTTATTTATTTTGCATATTCCTTGTTCGGTTTTTTTTTGTTGCTGAAAACTGTAGATCACGTTCGAAATACCATCCACTATTTAAACCTAATTTTTCAACGATTCTGCAATTATTCGCGGAAAGAATCGTTGACTCTACGGCCGGTTAAGAATATAATATAGTTTTCGCAAGCGCTGGAGCGAAGTATGGCCTAGCTATATATTTTTTTTTTTTATGACTATTCTCTATCATCAATATCAAAATTGTTGGTGACGTCGTTCGTATACATAATGCCTCCTCGTCGCAACGAAAGGGTGAATCTTCCAGTAAACCAGCGCATCAAAGACGGGAGGATTTACGAAATTAGTAAGAGAGCTAACACAGGCGTGATGTAAGCATTTCCATCACAGCTCCATATTTAGGGCAATAATCCTGTTTCAGTTTACGAATATAATAATTCCATGAATACTCAATGTGGCGACTATGCCGTAATACTCGGGTTCCCCTATCTCCGTAAAGGAGTGCGGGAAACAGGATTGAGCGCCAACCGAGCGCGTCTCCGGGTGGCGGATAGGAGAACGGCCAGGGAGGATACGGGGGAAGTCAAGGGGACCGGGGACCGCAGGGTACCGGAACCTGAGACGGAGACCGTGGATGCCCTGGTTAGCCGAGGCTATCGGCGACCCGGCTGAAGTAAAAACCGGCCCAGGGGAGCTAAGGCCCCGGCCGTGGACCAACTTCCCAAGCCAAGGTGGCAGCTATCGTGCCGAGGGCTGAATGACACTGGGGAACAGTGCCGCAAACGATGCTCTTGGGGAACCGGGCGACACCCCATTGTATTTTGCCTTACCCCCGCAACAGGCTCTGTGGGGGCGGACCTTTACTTCCTGATTACTCGTGGGACCAAATATGGACACACATCAAAAACAAAAACAAGACGTAGAGACGGGAGCAAAAGAAACCGGTGAGGCCACTCCCATGGAAGTGGGCTCATCGGCAGGTCAGGGCTCCGGGTTCCAAGGGCTGGTGGACGAGGTGGAGACACTCATCTCCATGTCGCACATCGGACCGAAGGATTTGGGGACTGCGACCACTGACGGGGAAGGGGCAAAGGAGGGCTCAGCGACAGCCGGGACCTGTGGAACCCCTGACCTGAAGGAAAAGAAGGGCAACCGCTCGGGGGCAGCAAAGAGGAGGGCGAAGAAGGCCAGGCTGGCTTTCGAGACCTCTTCGGCGTCGAACCCAGGGGGAGCCCACCTCACAGGTGAACGTGCCGCAGCGGGGGGCTCACATAGTGGGCAACCCAAGGACGGCACGAATCACTGCCGGACACCAACGGGGTCAGGGGGCCCAGGCTTGAAAAGGCCCAGGGCTTCCGACAGCACCCCGCTGGAGGCTCACTCCGCCGCCAAGAGGGGCAGAGGAGCCACTGTAAAGCCGGCAAGCTACAAGGAGGTGGTCGAGGCTGGCAGGAGGGTGGCTATTGCACCCTCCGGCCACCCCGAGCTCACCTTCGGTAATGGGGAAGTGGACCTGGTGGTGCAGGCGCTGTGTACGGCGCTGGACTCCATCCCGGAAGGGGAAGGGGTGCTGCGCTTTGAGCAGCACCGGTGCGACCAGGGCCTGCTATGGGCGACCTGCTCTGATGAAGCAGCACTCAAGTGGCTTAGGGCCACAGTCCCCAAACTAAAGCCATGGGCAGGGGCCTCTCTCCAATTAATGGAGGGCAGGCAGCTGCCCAGGTTAACCAGGATGACCGCGGTCTTCCCCGGTATTCCGGAGAAGAACGAAATCATCCTGAACAGGCTCAGACGCTAAAACACTGGTCTCCAGACCCACTCTTGGAGGGTCTGGGACAGAAAAGAGGGACCGAAATCGGTACTTCTGGTCGTGGGGGTCGACGGTCAGTCCAAGAGCACGATAGGGGCTGGGGGCCATCAGGTTCACTACGGACTCGGGAGGGTCTCCTTCAGGGAGGCTCACCAGAGGACGGGTGAGGCTGAGGGGGGTCCCGGCTCCTCGTCACAGGAGGCCGCGGCCCCGAAGACAGGGAGAGAAGGCGAGAAACCGGGGGAGGGGGAGATACAGGCCCCGGCTCCAACTGCGGGGACGGGACCTGTCGCCGGGATGTCGACGTCAAAGGCCGCAGAGGTCGAAGGGCAGGGCTCATCCGACCTAGGGAATCAGGGGAAATCCTCTGGGGCCCTGGGAAAGACGGACCCACCCAAAAGAGGGGGCGACTCAGGGAGAGCAAGCGGCCGGCCCTCAAAGGCCTACGAGGTGGGTAAGGCCGGGGAGGCTGAGGTGCGGGCCGGGACCCAAAAGACCCTGGACCGCGCACTGGCCAAACCGGCGGTAAAAGAGAAGGAGCCCCAAGGGACAGGGGCCCTCTCAGCGACCAGCAAAGGGGAAAGGGAGGCTCGGTAACCGGGACTCCTTCAACCACTGGGTCGTAGGAGCAGCGAACAGAGGTCCCATGGTGAGGGACGGGATCGCCATATCACAAATCAACCTACGCCACTGCAAGGCGGCCTCGGCGGTACACAGTCGGGACCTGGCAGTGAAAGACACTGATATATCACTAATTCAAGAACCCTGGGTAGTAGGGGGACTTGTAAGGGGTATAGACACCAGCAATGGGGCTCTGATAAGCGCAGGAGGGGGCAACGGCCCAAGAGCCTGCGTCTTCATAAACAAAAGACACTGTGCTCTAAGGCTGAGCGAATTCTGCTGCAGGGACCTAGCAGCGGCTACTATCAAGGTGAAACTGGCCAGAGGCGGCACGATCGACGTGGTCGTCTGCTCAGCCTACCTCCCCTACGACTCGGAGGATCCACCACCCACGGCGGAACTCAGAGCATTGATAGAGCACTGCACGAGAAGGGGACTCAACCTGCTGGTCAGATGCGACGCAAACGCACACTACGAGGTATGGGGCAGCACAAATACGAATGAAAGGGGCTCGGCACTGCTGGAATACCTCTCATCCACGGGGCTGGAGATCCTCAATAAAGGGTCACAACCGACCTTCGTCATCCCCACCAGACAAGAAGTGATAGACATCACACTCAGCACACCCACACGGAGAGAAAAGACGTGGAGTCACTGTACGAACGGTAGTGGCGCTGCTGTACTGCGAGTTCGAAGCAGTAGCAACACGCTTTCGGGGCAGTAGCTCTCCCAAAAGTGCGAGCGGCTGCTGCTCCATAGAGTCGGAAGTGTCATTGGCCCAAAGAGAGAGTGAATGCTACGCCTTGTCAAATGTAGATCCACAAGAATATCGTGCGCCGCGGAGAGAATATAATATGAATATGAATTATACATAATGGGATATGAAGATGGTTAATTATTCAAATTTGCAAATCTCTTTTATTTATTCGATATGAATGAAAATACATATCTCAGGAAAAAAAATTCGCTGACTTTTATAGAATACATATAGAAAATGGGAAGTGCAAAAAGCTAGTTATATGAAAATATCAATTTATTTCAACAATATCATAATTATAAACCATATCTGGTTGCTACATAGTGTGTTTTTTCAGTGATTGTTGATAAACAAACCATTGGATTAGGCAAATTATTATAATTTATCAATCTCTTTCCGCTTGATTTTTCTCGCAAAATGAATGCGTGAAAATGGTTATCAAACGTTATCTCTTCATAAACATCCACATGAAAGAAAACCTCATCTCTACTCTTGATAACACTGTGAATTTTACCGAATTCCTTTTCACTTTCTTCCATATTAATAATTATGTAGCTCCCTACTTGATAAGTGATTCCCAGAATTTCAACCATCTCATAAGCTTCTAAGTTGTTATCAGACTTCAAAGACTCTTTGACTATTAAATCAACTGTAACTCTGGTTCTAAAGTTGATCGTCTCAGAACAATCAAACGTGTGAATTGTATGGCACATTTTCAACATTTGTTTCGTTGCAATGGTTACAAGTAAATTCATAGTGTTACTTGAAGCTTGGGCGTTTGCTTTTATCTCTCGATGACGAGACTCGCAACGCATGGCCCAGTAATGGATACATGGTCCATTCTCGAGTAAAATTCGAGGATAATGTAATAAGTGATGCAATTTTGGCTTCAAAACTTTAAATAGGTCAATGAAAAGAGTATTATGTTTTTCTATTATGGACTTTAGAGTTCTTGCATCACTACGAATTATCCTTGGAGCAGTAACGATATCAATGATTTTGAATACAAGTATAATTTTCAATGCTTATCATTTTCTGGTATCATATCTCCTATGATGAGACCTAGATACCTCACAAAGCAGAGTATTTCTGCAGCAGACATACTGAGCTTTACTTTTTTATTTTTTAATCTATGAATTTTGATTTCTGGAGGCTTGTTTGAACTGTCTGGGCCATAATTGAAGTTCTTTATCCGAGCATTTAGATCTTCTAAAGTAAAATATACCTTATTATAGATGAACTCATTCAAGATGTACTTAATAAACCCCAAAAAGCACCCCTGGTGCAAAAACTTTTCGCCAAGTACATTAATGTGGTCACTACCCCCAAAAAAATTCACCAACAAAAATTCTTCCTCGACAAAAGTGGTACTATAGAAATGTCTACTTACAAAAGAATTGAAATCAGATACAATTGCCAAGTACATGTCTTCTGTATCACAAAAGTTTACAACAGAAGAACAGAAAACTGAATAGTCTTGTATCGTTCACTCGCTACGCTCGCTCACTCGATCGGCTCTTGATCATCACAGGGAAAAAATCAGGAAAAAAAATTTAGTACGTGGTACTTGCGGGCCATTTATGAGTAAGTACAAGAGTATTTACTTAGGTCTATGTATCATTTGTTCGATACATATTGCTATAATGGCCCGCCAAGTACCACTTCCTAAATTTTTTTTCCTGATTTTTTCCCTGTGATGATCAAGAGCCGATCGAGTGAGCGAGCGTAGCGAGTGAACGATACAAGACTATTCAGTTTTCTGTTCTTCTGTTGTAAACTTTTGTGATACAGAAGACATGTACTTGGCAATTGTATCTGATTTCAATTCTTTTGTAAGTAGACATTTCTATAGTACCACTTTTGTCGACGAAGAATTTTTGTTGGTGAATTTTTTTGGGGGTAGTGACCACATTAATGTACTTGGCGAAAAGTTTTTGCACCAGGGGTGCTTTTTGGGGTTGATATCACCACTTTTTGTACAATTTTGCTTGACTACCTAATAATTGTGCTCGCTCGCTACGCTCGCTCGATTGGGTTTGCCTATATCCTCGCTTGCGAGGCTTGCTTAGTTGTCAGCATTCTGCCAATTGTTCCTATGAACATCTCAATGCATGTACGGTGATGCATTTTATATCATCCGAATCCCTCAAAAAGCAGCAATGTTAAATGTGGTAGTATAATTTTAAATAAATGAGAATAATGTTATAATATACACGTATGCTCATACTTTTCTGTAAGCCTTAAATTTCTGTGGACAGACGTAACATGTGTGCTTTCATTAAATTCTACGAATTGTTTCGTTAGAATCCGGTATAATTCTATATGCCTGCAACGTGTAACCCAGCGCGCAGCCCTCCTCCTGTCTCATCTGGGCTTGGGACCGGCAATGGCGGAGTTACTTGAACGCAGGGTTATAGTTGCAGCTCATGATTAAATATATATGAATATTAGATAAATGTATTGCAATTCTTAGGTAGTTTTTTTTTTTTTTTTTAATGCAGTTAGGTCGTCTGCAAAAAGAACATGTACGCGTCCTGTACTCATAACGTCAACTTCAACTTCGGGTCTGAACCGAAGGTATCAAAATATATAGAATTGAGCCTATTGATGCAAGACTAGCGTAGAGCATGAAATGGAAGTTTCTGAAGTCAAACAATTGCATTCTGCTCTATTCGTTCGACTCTACCCATTTCTTGTATCAAATCACACTATCCCGATGTCTTGCAACTTTAGCGTTTTCTCTCATCATCCTCTCTTCTGAAGCGATGACCCGCTACAAAATTGAACAATCCATAAAAAAGGTTGTTCTCCAATAATCACATTCATGAATGAAATTACGCCGAGTCTAAAACGAATAAATAAATATAGATGAGAATCTCTATCACCTGACAAAGAGGGCGTCGATCGATCATTTCTTTCATAGCGAATGAGTATTTTCATTGAATTTGTCGTGATAGCACTAATCTGAATTTGAAGAAAGCTTAAGAGACTTGAACATACAGACACAGGTTGCATACCAAAATCTAAGAAATTTATGTATTGAAATTTGACAGTAAATTATGAATATACCGGGTGTCCCATTTTAAAGTACCACCTGATTTATCTCGAAAAAGACTGCTCTGATCGAAAATTGACTCCAGTGAAACTTCTAGGGTTCGAAGGGGGACGGTCGAAAAAAAAATTGTTTTCAGTCTCAAATTCAAAATGGCGGCGCTACGATGGCAGACATGTTTTTTTTAAATAGGAACATGACTTTTTTCTCCTACCAAAAAATTCATCACATCAAAACTAACAACTTTTGCATGACCGTTTTTCGGATTAAGTCCGTAATTTTTGAGTTACAACGCAATTTTTGACTATTTTAGCGCTATCCAGGATGTACCACGAGGAGGTAAAGTCTTAACATCCCATGTGTAAATGTGTGTGTGTGTGTAATGTGTGCGTATGTGTGTGTGTTTATGTGTTCATGTGTGTAAAACTGACAACCTTTCTGCTCGAGCATAATTGCCCCTACATCTGCCTAAAATAATGAGCATGTCAACTATTTCATTGGGAGTAAAATCAGGCATTGTTGAATTAATTGCCGTACACCAGTGATGAGCAACACGACGATTGTGGGCGAAGAAGCCCGCGGAGACTCGCGGGGTGAGCGAAGCGCGCCAGCTTCCCGCCACTCTCGAGGGCCGACACACACACATACGCACACACACATACGCACACATTACACACACACACACATTTACACATGGGATGTTAAGACTTTACCTCCTCGTGGTACATCCTGGATAGCGCTAAAATAGTCAAAAATTGCGTTGTAACTCAAAAATTACGGACTTAATCCGAAAAACGGTCATGCAAAAGTTGTTAGTTTTGATGTGATGAATTTTTTGGTAGGAGAAAAAAGTCATGTTCCCATTTAAAAAAAACATGTCTGCCATCGTAGCGCCGCCATTTTGAATTTGAGACTGAAAACAATTTTTTTTTCGAACGTCCCCCTTCGAACCCTAGAAGTTTCACTGGAGTCAATTTTCGATCAGAGCAGTCTTTTTCGAGATAAATCAGGTGGTACTTTAAAATGGGACACCCGGTATAGTTTGTACGAATAATTTACATGTCATCATAGATATTTATACAGACTTTGAGATCGCGCTGAACGAAGAATCTAAGCTGTTTGTGAAACATGGATTAAAAATTATCTCCACCGAAGGTCAAGGCACTACGTTGACGTGGAGTGTAGAATACAGCCTATCGGAGTCCAACACACAAGTCGACTTACAGTCTCGTTTTGACTAGAGGATATAGATCATAAAACTCGTCGGAATCCTACGTATAACGTGGACTCACAATTTGAGTCTGAGCAGACGGGCCTTCGGAGATGAGCTTAACATAGAGCTTGAAGTGGAATTCGCTGCAAACCAACGCTTGAAATCGGCTTTATTGGTCTGGCTCCTTGCCGTTCCTTATATCAAATCATGATATCCTGATATTTTTCGACTTCAACATTTGCTCTTGATTTACCATCATCAGACTTCCTCAGGCGGTAACTTGCTAAATGATTAAATCCCCAAAAAACCGTTTACTCCAATAATTGCATTCATAAATAACCTCAAAAGCTCAATATCGTAAGATTCAAGATTAACCTATCGAAACATTTTTGCTGGTGACTATCACATTAATGTACTTGGCGTAAGGTTTTCGTACCTGAGGAGCTTTTGGTGGGTATTCACTAGTTTTTGTACCGTCAAATTTTCTATTAATCATTGCTCGTACTTTCTTTTATTTCCTTCATTTGGATTTAAAAAGATGAAAGGACAACACGCGTCTGCTAGTGTTGCAGACGATTTTTGTTTGCGATACTAGCGCCGACTACGTTGTGACTATCGTACTCACGCCACTCTATACAGCCTTTGTGTGGATTTATCCCTTCTATGTCATGTTCCCAGATGCGTAAGGACGTATGTTCTGTGTATGAGCGTAGGACATACGTCCTGAGTTTAGCGACGCGATGTGATTTTATGGGAATGGTTTTAATGGGATGAATCTTGGTCTGAATTTTTGTGTGGACTTTCCCTTCTATGTCTGTTCCCAGACCCGTAAGGACGTATGTTCTGTGTATGAGCATAGGACATACGTCCTGCGTTTAGCGACGAAATGTGATTTCATGGGAATGGTTTGAGTTGGCAGAATCTTGGTCTGAAGAACAGAAAAGAGAAAATTTGATACGAGGAAACGAGGTATCAGAATCTGTAATTAATTATATCTCAGCACTCCGGACACCGATTTAATCGATTTAGGGCTCAAATGAAAGCTTTTTATGCCCACATCTTAAATAAAATTAGTTTCAATTCGTGTATGGTGTGAGGTGAAAGAAAACGAAGATACTAATTCGCGGTATAGGTTAGGGTAGTTGCCTCTCGGGTATATACAGGGTGTTACAACTAACTATGTCACCCCGGCGGGTGGTGAT
Source organism: Tenthredo notha (assembly GCA_914767705.2). Lineage (NCBI taxonomy): Eukaryota > Metazoa > Arthropoda > Insecta > Hymenoptera > Tenthredinidae > Tenthredo > Tenthredo notha. The sequence continues at coordinate 13,691,091 of OU611913.1, read as the reverse complement.
AGGGGGAACCTTAACTAACGTTTTCGATACAGGAACCCATGTCCGGAAAGTTGATGTTACCTGGATGAGAGACATTCAAAGTTTTCGGCGAAACCCTGCAACGCTTGCTCACAGGCGCGGCGAAATCGTCGAGGATTTAGAAATAATCTAAGTCTAATTCAACTATTTATTAACAACATAATGAATCTAACACAGTGTTTAAAATCACAGGAAAAAATGGATTAGATCTAAGTATATCAATGAATTTGATCAAATTTGATCTAGTTGGATCTAATTTTTCCCAAAATTTAGATCTAAATAGATCTCCCAAGATCTACTTGAACCTCGCTAGACATAAAATTGCATTTGTACGTTTATGCGAATTCGATCAAAGCAAATGTAGTGAGATCTCTCGAGATCTGTTGAGATCCAATTTTCCCAAAATTTAGATCTAACTGGATCAAATTTGATCAAATCCATTTTTTCACGGGATATCACAGAAAATAAGTATTTTCGTCGTTAATTTCAACCAAAAACAACCAAACCGCATTTGTATATTTATTGATAACAATCCGGAAGTGATGGAAAGAGTGAGGAAGTCTATACTTCGTCGCTGCAGACTTTGCGGCCAGCAAAATGGGGGGCACTCTGAACACTTGCTACACTGATAACTTTCGTGTGGTTATAATTAGTGTTATTTTTCTTTTCTTTTCGTTTGACCAAAACATGTGATAATACTTGGTTGTTTTTTGTTGAAATTGACGACGGAAATACTCATTTCCTGTGATATTTGAAACACTGTGTCAGATTCATTATGTTGTCAATAAATAATTGAATTAGACTTGAATTATTTCTAAATTATCGACAATTTCGCCGTGCCTGTGAGCAAGCGTTGCAGGCGTTCGCCGAAAACTTTGAGTCCCTCTCATCAAGGTAACGTCAACTTTCCGGACATGGGTTCCTATATCGAAAATGTTAGTTAAGGTCTCCCCTATCACCACCCGTCGGGGTGACATAGTTAGTTGTAACACCCTGTAGACTCGTTGAGTCTCGCGCTTAAAAAAATTTTTTTTTAATGTACTTGGCGTGAGACTCTACCGAGTCTCTTGATCATATAAACAAACACCTTCTAAGATGTCATGTATCATATCGATAGATATGTTATTCATGATATGGTAATCATGAACTTCGTGAAAAACACATTTTTCCTTTATTCCGCTCGTACTGGGATTGGGATTTTTTGCGTCTGATGCATAATTCTCTCGAGTTCTCAACAATTCCTCATTTTCTATTACAGATTTCTGCATGTCACTCAGAAGGCTTTTACAAATTCTACAAGAAAAATTTGTTTTAAATGACTCGACAAAGCCCTGAATTCCATTCAGTCCCAAGTTATCACCCATTAACAAGACTAATTGAAATTTCACGATTACTTGTTCTCCGTTTACACGCACAGTGATCCCAGTTTTCTGTAGAAAGTTAAGTTTGGCAATAAGTTTTTGAAACACCTTACGATTATTCGTACATTTCTTATCCTCAGCGTGAATGAGGCAAGTGAATAAGATGCTCGATAATTTCGACGCGATGTCTGGAGGAAGACAACCTATCATGGTGCACACTGCACCAAACTTATTAACTCCAGCATGAGTACCCAGTGGATTGCCAACTTCTAATTCATCATAGAAAATGAATAATGGAAAAACAATTTCATTTTTGAATTTTTCAGAATATTTTATCATCCATAAATCCCCTTGCATAATATTCGTGATTATCGTAAACTGGCTTTGTAATTCATTGATATAATTCAGAATTTTATTGAAGAGTCCAGAAATTTCTAAAAAAGCTTTAAGTGTTACTCGTAAAGGAACATACACACCATGCATAGGCTCCGGTTTGAGTACCATGATATTTCGAACGAGTTTTTCCTTAAACCGATATCCTATTATGAATTCTTGAAAATTTGCAAAACCTACATTTCTCAAAAGATTGAATCTTCTGTGTTCAGTAGAAACTGGTTCGAATACTTTACTATAGTTCTCAAAGCAGCTATCCAATTCACTTATAACCGTGGCTGGAACATTATTATCTTTTAGTTTGCTTACAATCTCATTTTTCAAAGCAGGCAAATATAATTGTTTTATGAAATTGTCTGTAAAATCAATGAATTCTTGAACTATTTTGCGCGGATAATAGGGATCGCTATACAAGAATAGAACGAAAGAAATTATATTATGCAAGATTGTACTAGGAATCATCTTGAAGAAATAAAAAAATAAACGTAGAGCATTAAATGAGAATAGCAACTAACAATTGTGTGTTTTAAACTAAGTTTATGAAAATCTTAAACTTTGATGTACAAAACTTCAAGTGGAGTGTAACAAAGGGAATCCCGGATTGTGATGTACAGAGCATTAAATAAAAAACGACTGCAAATCTTCAAGTGCGTTAATACAGAGTTCTCATAAAAAATAATAATACGAATAATAATAATTCAATTACGCAATAAAAAAAATTGTAATACTCTAATGTATAAAATTTCGAAATACTCAAATCTCACGAACAAAACTAATTGTTCTTCAACAACAAATCTTTTAGGAGTATGAAACTGATTAGAGTAAGCATTTTTAATACTATCGTCGTTCAAGAACTTTGAACGATTCAAATTATCAAATGATCTTTGAAAAACATATTCTCGAACTACGAAACTTACTTTGGACGGTCTTTTATAACATCGATAAATTTTGACACAGCTGAGATATTCTTTCTTGGTTCTAAACCATAAATAAACTTATGAATAAAAACCCATGGATAATCGCAAAATCGTGGCCATTTGTGTATCGCTATTAGGCATTTATAACACGCTTCAACAGCTGTGATGAGATTTCCGTACACGTACAATTGTTTGTTCACTACGACATATATCTGTAGGATTTCACTATCCAGAGATCCACATAAGATAACATAAGGTACTACTTCAACTGCTCTTTCTTCCATCCACTTCTCTAATTCTGATTTTTTCTCGAACAGCTTTTGAGAATCCTGCGAAATGAAACTCGTCAACTCGATGTTGATAGCTAAAGAATGAATATTTTGCAATGACGGTTCAAAATAATTTACCTTGATATGGAATATGAAACTCCTATTTGATTCTTCCTTCAGTAAGGTGATAGTAGTTGTTTCATCAACTTTGAAAGTTTTTGTCATCGACATACAGTAAGGTAATAGAAGCAAGCTGACCTCGATATTACGAGTACCTAAAATAATCAAAAACTTGTATATATGATAGAAAGACGCGAAGTTTGATTTATTGTTTGTTTTTTAAATTTTTTAAGTAATTTTCTAACCTTTTTTTATGAGATCGCCATATTCTTCAATCAATTTCTCACATTCAGCTAGTTTTGATAGTTATGCCAATGTAATTATTACCTCATGTATTTCAGTCCACTTATTCAAGAACAGTGATTGATAGTGTTTTATTTCATTACCTAATACTCGTCTTTCGATGAGGTCCTCAAAAATTCGCTTGAAATCTAACTCCAGCTGTGAAGTTAAATTTGAAAATCAATCTAACCATCTATTTAATATGATAATAATGAAAACTGAAAAATGAAATGACAAAATTTCATCATACCAAGCAGATTCCTAATGGAGGAATCACATGGTCCAGACTCGTGAAATATTTTTCGGCAGTCACAGGTTTTTTCTTCGGCAAAGGAATCAACAACTGTTGCCTGTCATCGTATAACTTTTCCCAAACTTTAATAATATCTGCTTGCGAAGAAGGTAATTGATTTCCATTGATTAAACAAACTTCACCCTCTTGTTTTCATGGAAAATTGAAATATTTAAGTCAAATTTTGAATCCATAATGACATTTTATTTCTACGCATGTCTTTACATACTTTCTTGATCATGATTGTGTTTTGGTTCATCTTTCAGTATTCCTGCTTTTCGCAGTGCCTTTCGCTCTTCTTTATAATGGTTATATAAACAACCACGGGCAGCTACTGAAATCTTCCCTAAGCGTTGATATGGTTCAAAAAATTCAGAATGATCCGCCGTCGGAAAAAGCTCTATAAATTGGTCTCTAAGACTGAGGAATTCTTTGGAGCTTATTCTGAAATTAAAGATACAATCAATTTTAACATTTATGATCTGAACTTATTTTGTTCATTATCAAAGAATGTTAAAAACCAACACAGATTTAATTCCTGAAACATTCCAGAATAGTAAATAGTATTAGAAAATGGTATCAAAATTGTTAGTGACAAATCTAATTGGTATACAGGGTGTAAATCATAACTCTGTACATACGCATCGGGTGTATAGGGGATGCCAATACAAGCATTTTGAGGTATGACACCCATGGTCGGAAACTCATTCTAACCGTTGTGGAGGGCTTTGAAGGATATGGTACCGCGCACTTGATCCTAGTGTAATGAATCAGATGTGATCTGCACCTTCGACTCAAAATTTCGTCAAGCCGTAGATAACACCACAAAGTTTTTGTATGAAATCAATAAAACGATAAACTTGGCAATCAGGAAAAAAAACTACACGATTTCCGGTGCTTGTAAACAGATTTAAAAAAGTTCTGAATTGCTGAATAAAAATTTCACCTGTGTAGCTTTTAAGGTGCTTCCCTACACAATTTCACCAGACCTAAAAACATTGGGAAAAAAGGTGTTCTTAAACGGAATATCTCTGTCTGGGCACCGGAATCAATCAAACAAACTACATCGCGCAATTCTCAGTTTATCGTTTTAGTGATTTCATACAAAAAATTTGTAGTGTTATCTACGGCTTGTGAAATTAATAACTTTACCGTCAAGTAATAATCTCAATTGTTCCTACTGATCTACCGGAACAGGTATTTTTCTGATACATAAATAAATATTCACTATTTGCAAGGAAATAATAATCTGTTTTATTATAAATTTTCTTTGTTCATTGAGTTTGACTGAAAACAATTGTAAATAGTCTGTATATATAACATGGTAAATTTCCTTTTTGTCAAATTATCAAAGTTTTTTATTTTTTTTAACACATTTTCTTATCCTATAAACATCATTCATTCATGCACTCTCGTTCATACTAAAAATTATAAGTATAAAATGGTAAATTTGTAAATTATTTTAGAATAGTTAAAATTCAGTCTTTGCGTTTTTCTATTGTATATTATAAAATTCTCTTCAAAATCAAAGGTCTCGTTGGGAAGGAAGATTGTTTATTTATCGTCTTTGAACCTTCTAAATTAGTAATCGTTATTATAAAACTTATCTTTCATTGATTATAGATTTTCATGGTGATGTTGATCCTTCGAAGTTATGTAACAACGTGTTTTCGATGAAATTTGTTCATCAAACCTTATTTCTTCAGATTTCTTCTGCGATGATGTTCATTAGTTGATTTAATTCTTCAATGTTCATTTTATGTCGTTATTAAGGTTCTATTTCTTATGATGTTGAATTTATCAATGGATTATGTTGCGTGGTAATTTGGTGAGTTTTCTTCTCTAAATTTGGAATTTTTAATTTATATAGATCTTTCTCTCTGTACGTCGTAATATTTGATTTAGTGAGTTTTCTCTTTAAGTACACAAGTTTTAAATGTTTAAAGGTTGATTACTATTGACTTAGATTATTTATAACTTTAATTAATGAGAGCGATTATATAACACGTGTGCTTAGCTCGACCATCTTCCCAAGAGAGAGAATTCTTCAATCGTTTCCGGCCTCATTGATTGACTGCGCTAATCGATCACTTTCACTTTCACTACTCTAGTCGCTTTTAGTCTGGCGCGCTATTCAAACTAGTTGAATCGCCACATTACCCCCCTTTTTTCACGAGGTACGTTATAGTTCGTGAAAAATACCACTTGTCACTCTTACATTGTCAATTCATTATTTATATAATTCATCCATCCATCATCACACATACATTGCATACCATAGATACTAGTCATGACAAAAATCCTTAGGTCTAATTTGTACATTTTTTCTCTTAAAATTATTAATCCTACCGAGGAGATAAAACAATTACAATTGGATAAGGCGAGTTTTTATTCATTTCAAATTGAAGAAACGACTTATCATCTAATCGGTAGGCTGATTATACCTTCTCAAATTTGCTCGGTTGTAAGTTCCTTTGCCTATAGTCTCGTCATCTTTATCGACTAATATACAAGCATTGTTTCCTATAAACTTTGAAATCTTGTAAGGTCCCTTAAACAAGTGAAAAAATTTCTTTGTAACTTTATCCAAAGCACTGGATTGCATTGGAACTCTTATAAGTACCAAATCATTTACTTTCAATTCTATTTTAGATTTACTTTTTTGATTTGCTCGACGCCTTTGGAAGTTTTTTATTAACCTTTCTCTGGCTAATTCTATCCTAGTATCGTTGTCAATGATAGTTCTGTCTGGAAATTTTATTACTTTTTGAATTTTGTCGATATGATCTTTGTTGAAATGTAATTGATAAGGTGAAAAACCGGTACTTTGATGTATAGTTACATTAAAAATTTGTTCAATAGTTGGTAAAAACTTTGCCCATTTGGTATGTTGTTCAGCACAAAAAATTCTAAAAAATTTACCCAACTCTCTCATCACTCTTTCTGTGGGATTTGATTGAGGATGTCTTATTGAAGAATAACATACATTTATGTCAAGTTGTTCTAATCCTACTCTCCACACATCTGAGGTGAACTGCGTTCCATTGTCAGAAAGAATACGTTTTGGTGTACCCATGTTTGGTATATAGTTATTCACAATTTTGTTAAGACTGACTTGAGCTGTTGCTTTTTTCATTGAATACAAGTTGACATATTTTGAAAAGACATCTAGAACTACTAAAATATATTGAACTCCACCAATAGAACGTGGTAACGGGCCATAGAAATCTACCGTAACAAGATCACCAGGTTTTTCAGATCTAACCATATCATATTCTCCTTCCATAGTATAGTTTAGATGTTTTACACGCTGGCACAAATCACAACTTAGAACGAATTTCTTTATGTCTTTTGCCATGTTTTTCCAATAATAATAATTTTTCAAATAGTGTAAGGTTTTATATACTCCAATATGCCCAAGATTATCATGTACCAAAAGAACTAAATCCTTCGTCAAGACATTTGGAATTGCAATCTTCCAATTATTATCAATTTTGTTGGAAACAAACAACACGTTATGGTAAACTCTATAGTTGCAATTAGCATTGTCAGAATTTATTTTACCAAAATACGGTTTTAAGTATGGATCTAGTTTTTGAAGTTCAGTTATTTTCTTAAAATGATTCGATAATCCGGTATCAATTATTATTGGTTTTATTGCATTACTTAAGATGTTATTGTTACTTTTTGGTTGTGGCGTTAAAAATGAAACTAAGCTTGAAATTATCAAATCTTCAGATTGTTCTTCATTAAATTTACTTTCTGGGTTTCTACTAAAGAAATCAGCAATAATATTATCTTTACCCATACAATAGTTGACTTTAAATTCATATTGTTGCAAAAGAAGACACCATCTAATAAGCCGAGAATTTAAAAATGGAGTACTTTTTAAAAATATTAAAGCTTTGTGATCAGTTATAACGTCAAATTCTCCTCCTATTAGGTAAATTCGAAACTTAAATATTGAATAAACAATAGCTAACAGTTCTTTTTCTGTTGTTGTATAATTAACTTCGACGCTAGATAAACATCTGCTCGCGAGTCCTATTATGTAATGATTTCCATCATCGTCAATCTGATAAAGAATTCCAGAGATTCCTTTGTTACTTGCATCTGTTTGAAGTTTAAATTTCTTTCCAGGCAAAAAATGATCAAGCATAACTGCATCAACAAAATTCTTTTTCATTGCTCTAAATGCTTTTGTATGTTTTTCTGCCCAATTCCAATCTGCGTTATCTTGTAAAAGATCTCTAAATGGTTCTACGTAATTGGCATATTTTACTGTAAATTGTCTATAAAAATTACACACTCCCAAGAATTTCTGTAATTGCGTCTTACTTTCTGGTTCAGCAAACTCGAGTATTATTTTCAATTTTTCAGGATTAGGCCGAACACCATCAACTGATAATATAAAACCTAAAAATGGTACAGATTTTTTAAAAAATAGTGATTTGCTTAATCGAAGGGTAAAATTGTGTTCACGTAGCCTGTTGAAAACTAAATGTAAATGCTTTAAATGTTGTTCAAAACTGGTTGAAGCTATTAATAAATCATCGATGTAAGATGTTAAAAAACTTGAAAAATCGTTACTGAAAGCTAAATTTAATGCTCGGATAAAACCACTACCCGCTGTTTTCAGACCAAATGGTATTCTACAAAATTGATATAAAGTTGAGCTATACAAAAAAGCTGTATATGGACGAGATTCTTTGGCCAGCGGAATCTGCCAATACCCATGAGTTAAATCAACACTAGTGAAAAACTCTACTCCGTTATAAATTTGCAAAATCTCATTAATCAAAGGCGGCGACTCGTTGTCAGATTCTATGATATCGTTCAAAAATCGAGCATCTAAACATATTCTAACACGATTTTGCTTTTTCATTACTATTCTCAACGGATTACAATAAGGGCTAGTCGAACGTTCTTTTATTCCTGCTTTTAACATTTCTTGAATTTCTGTATCTACTGGTTCTTTAAGCGCTATAGGTACTGGATACGAACGTCGCAGAAATGGCTTATCGCTAATTAGCTTCAGTTTATGCTCGTATATAGAAGTGCATCCCGGTTTATCAGAAAATAACTCTTTGTGATGTAATAACAAATTGATAACCGATTCTTCTTGCCTAGAGTCTTGTAACATAAGTTGCGACGCGATCATTCGTAATTCTTCGAAAAAATTATGATCTTCCGTTTGTTTGCTGATTTGATCTTCATTCAGCATGTCTACTACTCCCACTACTAAATTTCTTTGACTTTGATGTTGATTAGAGAACCCCCCTAAACTCCTAACTGAACATAATTTATCATCAGCTGATGAATTTAGAATTTCATTTTCATCATTAGGAACTTCAGAATTTAAGTTGTTCTCTACGTCATTTCGATTTTGTGATCTTACTACTAAAACATTATCATTAAACAATTGGCAATTATTTTCAATATCAATACAAGAATTTATAATATCAATTTGAGTAGTATCCTTTCTCATAGGCACACTCTCTACAATGTCAACGAAATTAGAAATAACATCCTCTCTCATAGGCATGCTATTTTGATTCTTATCTTCAACAATTTCAAGGTTTCTTTTATCTATCAAATTTACTAAATCTAAGCAATTTTTTCTTCCTTCAGAATAACAATTTTTATTATTCATCATCATTTGATAATTATTATGATCAATTTCTCTTTCTCGATTGTCATTCTGATTATTCAATAGCTGGGCATAAATTATCTCATCCTGACTTGAAGAGTCAAACTCATTCAAAGCACTACGACTGTACGAAACAAAATCACTATGGACTCGAAGACCCGCGATATCAATTGTTTTATTATAATAATTTAAAATAACGTGATTTCGTGATAACCAATCATCCCCAAGTATAATACAAGCAGCCAAACGAGGTACAACTACAAAAGTATAAGTCATCCTCCGATGTTCGATGAACATATCAATCAAGATCTGTTTTTTAACGTTAATACCGGCTTTGCCAAATGCTGGAAAGACTTTAATGTTCGATACAGGCAATTCAGTTAATTTTAAATGATTTGACAGTTGAGAATAAAAGTTTTCAGAAATACAAGTCAATTGACTACCAGAATCCAATAAAGCTTTGACGGTGAACCCTCCTATCGATACAAGCAAATGTGGACATTTTAAATTATTAATTCTTTCTATTTGTCGAGGTGGATCTATATTTCCTGACAGGTCCTTAACTAAACTAGAATAATCATGGTACGACGTCGGACCTTGACTCATCGCACCTAACCTTAGTTTAAATGTTGATTATTGTAATGAGTGCTCTTTTGATTATTTTGAACAGGTGGCGGAAATCTAATGTTAGGCATTTGAAAACTCGGCTGTATATTATTTCTATAGACATAATTAGCAGTTTGAGCATTGTAATCAGTTTGTTGACTACTGTTTTGATCATTACCAGAAAAAGAAATTTGATTAACTTGAGGTGGTTTATTATGAAACTGAAAATTACCAGATTGACTTTGACTTTGACCATTACCATAACTTGGTTTCTTATTAAAAGCTGGATTTTTACTTTTTTCGTTTTCCTTTTCGTCGAAAGAACTGTCGATGTTAGCTAAAGTTGATAAAATTAATTTTGTGTTAGTAAAATCTATTGCAGCAAGTATGTCTCTAACTCTATAAGGCAATTGTTGAACGATGGCATAATTAATTTCATACGTTGAAGGCTTAGGTTCAAAATATTTGGCTTCTCGGTTCTGTTTACCGAAGTAACTACGTAAATTTCCGTCTTGTGATTTGTATCTGCGTGCAGCCCATCTACTTTTTACTTTAACTTGATGTTGAACAGAATAAAATTCCTCTTTGAATGCTCTTTTAAAACTTCCAAAAGTGTTACACGATTCTTTGTTAATGTCATACCAAATTTTGGCTCTACCCGACAAAATACTATTAACAACCCACAATCGCTGTGCTTCAGGTACGTTACTGATGGTAAAATAATTTTTCAATTCAGCTAAAAATTCTAAAGGATTTTGTGAATCTTCGTCACTAAATTTTGGAGCTTTAATATCTAGTTGTAAAGATTGAAAGTGAGTAACCAAACCACCAATTAAACGATTTGTCGGATCAGCTGATTGTGAAAGATTTTGATTTGAACGTAACTGATTAACAACTTGAGTTTGAGCTTCTTTTTCTGCTTGTAACATTTGAATTTGCTTTACCAAATCATCATGATCACATGCCTGTGCGCGTTGGCTCATCCACTCGTCTTGTTTTTTCTTGAAATCTGCTTGTTGTTTTTCAAGCTTTGCCTGCTCCAATTGCAACTGCTTTATCTGCTCTTCCATCGCTGTTGATGCTTTAACTGTGTCTATCTTTATTTTACGTCGTCGTTCAATGGTTATCGAAGAAGTATATAAACCCAAATTTTCAGATTTAGATTTTGACCTAGTAACAATAGGAGTACGATTAGGTTTACCCATCAACAAATTATCACATTCATACTAAAATACATTCTTTCAATTAAAATTAACCTAAAAACTCAAATGAACCCTTCAATTATTTCTTCAAATTAACAAAAGACTCTAACGAACCACTTAGTTGGGCGCCAATGTGAAATTAATAACTTTACCGTCAAGTAATAATCTCAATTGTTCCTACTGATCTACCGGAACAGGTATTTTTCTGATACATAAATAAATATTCACTATTTGCAAGGAAATAATAATCTGTTTTATTATAAATTTTCTTTGTTCATTGAGTTTGACTGAAAACAATTGTAAATAGTCTGTATATATAACATGGTAAATTTCCTTTTTGTCAAATTATCAAAGTTTTTTATTTTTTTTAACACATTTTCTTATCCTATAAACATCATTCATTCATGCACTCTCGTTCATACTAAAAATTATAAGTATAAAATGGTAAATTTGTAAATTATTTTAGAATAGTTAAAATTCAGTCTTTGCGTTTTTCTATTGTATATTATAAAATTCTCTTCAAAATCAAAGGTCTCGTTGGGAAGGAAGATTGTTTATTTATCGTCTTTGAACCTTCTAAATTAGTAATCGTTATTATAAAACTTATCTTTCATTGATTATAGATTTTCATGGTGATGTTGATCCTTCGAAGTTATGTAACAACGTGTTTTCGATGAAATTTGTTCATCAAACCTTATTTCTTCAGATTTCTTCTGCGATGATGTTCATTAGTTGATTTAATTCTTCAATGTTCATTTTATGTCGTTATTAAGGTTCTATTTCTTATGATGTTGAATTTATCAATGGATTATGTTGCGTGGTAATTTGGTGAGTTTTCTTCTCTAAATTTGGAATTTTTAATTTATATAGATCTTTCTCTCTGTACGTCGTAATATTTGATTTAGTGAGTTTTCTCTTTAAGTACACAAGTTTTAAATGTTTAAAGGTTGATTACTATTGACTTAGATTATTTATAACTTTAATTAATGAGAGCGATTATATAACACGTGTGCTTAGCTCGACCATCTTCCCAAGAGAGAGAATTCTTCAATCGTTTCCGGCCTCATTGATTGACTGCGCTAATCGATCACTTTCACTTTCACTACTCTAGTCGCTTTTAGTCTGGCGCGCTATTCAAACTAGTTGAATCGCCACAGGCTTGATGAAATTTTGAGTCAAAGGTGCAGATCACATCTGATTCATCACACTAGGATCAAGTGCGCGGTACCATATCCTTCAAAGCCCTTCACAGTTGGTTAGGATGAGTTTCCGACCATGGGTGTCATACCTCAAAATGCTTGTATTGGCATCCCCTATACACTCAATGCGTATGTACAGAGTTATGATTTACACCCTGTATATGAACTAATACACAATAGATACAATCCTTTGATCTACAAAAGACTCGACAAAAAGAGAGAAAGAGAAATAGAGAGAAAGAAAGAGAAATAGTAGTATTCAGAAGCGAAAATTATAAAAAGAATCAACTCCTACACAAGAGTGATTGATAAATCTGACATCAGTTAGAACACGAATACTTCATGAACGACGACTGCAATAAAATGTTGAAATATATATATTTATGTCTAATTATAATCAAAGCCAAATGAATAACTATATAGTTAGCCTTTAATATTCTAGTCCAGTTTAAGTCTATAATACTGTAGAGACATCTAGTCTATTTTTCCTGGTTTTATGAACACCCCTTCCTTCTTCGAAAAGCGTTGTAACCGGTCGCATATAAAGTGAATTATAATAAAGAAAGTTGAATTTTATATCCATATACATCGTCTTAAATAATCGATCTACTACCTAAAATCCAACAGGTTATGGGCCCAGGGATCTTTTTCACGCGATTATATTCAAATAGTTCTTTCTAAAATGTTCACGCGAATCGATTATTTTTCTATATGTTCAAAATTGAGGTTATGTTACCTCATGGTGTAAATTCTGTGACTCGTGTACAATCTTTTTGTTAACTGATCTAATATTGTGAAACACAATACTTAGATAATCAGAAAACTTAAAACATAAAGATGAGTGCCCCACAAAACACAAACATTGCGAACATTATGACTACGAGCACGCCAAACATGTTTGGCGGTGGTGGTCACACGTTTGAAAAACTTGCCGGGACTAATAATTATAATAATTGGAAGTTTTCAATGAGAATGTCACTCATTATGGATGGACTTTGGAACTGTATACTTGGAACCGATGTGGATCCAACTAGAGACCAAAAGGCATTAGCCAAGATTTGTCTGTCAGTTCAACCAATATGCTTCGCTCACGTGAGAGAGGCGGACACATCCAAGAAGGCATGGGATAATTTACAAGCAGCATTTGAAGATAAAGGACTGTGTCGACGACTAAGCCTTTTACGACGCTTGCTTAGAACGAAATACGAAGACTATACATCAATGAGCGATTACGTTGGCGGACTTGTCTCTATAGTACAGCAATTAGCTGACATCGGTCATAGAATGGATGACGAGGAAGTCGCTGTACTCTTGTTAGGAGGTCTTCCTATGGAATTCGATCCATTAGTAATGGGTATCGAAGCCACAAATACGAAACTCTCTAGTGAAATGGTCAAATCTCGTTTATTACAAGAAGATCATCGACGAACGGATGCTGAATTGACTGGATCAAGTGATACTGCACTCACCACCAAAGGTTCTTCGAAAAATGCAAACCAAAAAAGGAACATAATTTGTCATCACTGTAACAAAGAAGGACATATCAGACCGAGATGTCCACAGCTTAGAAAAGAAAAAAAGGCGAAGGCGAAGGCGAATTCAACTCACACAAAGAAGGATGATTCCCTGATGCTGACGACTGCTTTCAGTGCTGCTGCGTTCAACAGAGAAGACTGGTTCATAGACTCGGGCTGCACGACCCATATGAGCATGCGAAAAGATTGGATAGTTAATTATTCTAATTCAAAATTAAAAGAAATTACTGTCGCGAACAACCAAAAGCTAAATGGTAAAGGTGCTGGTGATGTCAAAGTTAACTTGAAAGGTAATATCCAAAAGACTATAGTAGATGTAACTTACGTACCTGATATAGCTGCGAACTTACTTTCTGTTAGTAAAATGACAGAAAAAGGCTTAACGGTGGTATTTGATCATAACAAATGCCGCATATACAATGACACTGAATGTAAAATTGTAGGAAGTCATAGGGTTTCAGCAACTAACGTCGGCGGAATCTACAAATTGGATCTATCCGGTCAATCACATACAGAGATACAAGGAGATTCAGCTGCGATAACGACAGGAGAAATCTACGCCGAAGACGAGGGCCTGGCGCTGTCAACGACTCAAGTATCGGAAGAAATATGGCATCGACGTCTAGGACACTTGAGCACAAAGAGTATGATCATGTTAAGGAATGGACTGGCTACAGGAATAAGTTTTCAAGACAACCAACAGGTAATTGACTGCATTCCTTGTATAGAAGGTAAACAGAGGAGAAATGCCTTTCCTAAAGGAGAAGCTAAACGAGCTAAGGAAAGACTTGAACTTATTCACTCTGACCTATGTGGTCCTATGTCTGAAACCACCTGGGGTGGATCCCGCTACTTGTTAACATTCACAGATGATTTCTCTAGAAAAACCTTCGGTTACTTATTAAAGTCTAAAAATGAAACGCTGGAAATGTTTATTGAATCTAAGAAAATGGTAGAAAACCAAACAGATTTAAAGATCAAGAAACTAAGGACAGATAATGGCCTAGAATATTGTAATAATGCATTTGAAAAGTTTTTAAAGGGAAATGGCATCGTTCATGAAACGACTGTGCCGTATACCCCGGAACAAAACGGCGTCTCAGAGAGACTCAACCGAACAATAATAGAGAAGGCGAGATCAATGCTACAGGACTCTGGACTTTCGAAACGATATTGGGGAGAAGCGGTGTGTACCGCGATATACTTGAAGAATCGAAGCCCGACGATTGCAGTTCCTGAAGCAACACCAGAAGAAAAATGGACAGGATCTAAGGTAAATTTAAGCAACCTACGTGTGTTTGGATGCAGGGCGTACAACCTTATACCAAAGGAACTCAGAAAGAAGCTGGATTCCAAATCCAAAATGTACATCATGGTAGGATACTGTGAAAACACAAAGGGATATAGGTTAGCAGATCCTTTACAACCTGGCAAAGTAATAAAAGGGCGTAATATAAAATTCATTGAAAGTAAATCAGAAGAGAATCCTATGAAAGAAGCTGAAGATACTGAGAGAGATGTTATTCATCATTCGGATATGGAAGCTACTTCCATTCAACCAATAGTACCTGAAGTTCAGGATGAACCTCTAGACGATAATACTGACATTGAATCTGAACATGTAAATATAGATTCAGGGGAAGAATCAACCCTTGAAACTAGCACAGATGAGTACGAAGCTGAGGATGACACCTCAGAAAGTTTAGTCACTGCTGATGAAGACGACAATGAAATCGAATTGCAGGACGAACCACACTCACCTGGAAAAGAAGACAACGTTAGACCTGCAAGGGAGCGTCGTGCTCCAAAATGGTCAACTGACTATGAAATGTCATATATATCCTTTTTAAATAGCTCGTCTGAAGACGAACCACAATCATTTCAGCAAGCTATTTCTTGTGCGAATAAAAGTCATTGGGAACAGGCAATGAATGCTGAATATAAGTCACTGATTGATAACGCAGTATGGGAATTAGTAGATAGACCAAAAAATAGAAATGTCATAAAGTGTAAATGGGTTTATAAAGTTAAAAAAGATACTTCCGGTAGTTTTGAAAGGTTCAAAGCTAGACTAGTTGCTTGTGGTTATAGTCAGAGATACGGTTTAGATTTTAACAATACCTTTGCACCAGTAGTAAGACATTCTACTATTAGACTGTTATTTGCAATAGCTAATGAAGCAGACATGGAGATAGAACATGTGGATGTCACTACTGCATTCCTGAACGGCGAATTAAACGAACAAATATACATGGAACAACCTGAAGGTTTTAATGATAAAAATACTGATAAAGTTTGTTTATTAAGAAAAAGTTTATATGGACTGAAACAGGCTAGTAGAGTATGGAATCAAAAGATTCATAACGTCTTATCAAACATTGGGTATAAACAGTCAAAATGTGAGCCATGTGTATACATAAAGAAAAAAAAAAGGGTATTAGTAATAATAGCAATATATGTAGACGATTTCTTCATATTCAGCAATTGTAAATTAGAAAAGGAGAGATTGTATAAAATATTAGAAGAAAATTTTGATATTAAATGCTTAGGAGCAACTACAGATTGTTTAGGCATGAAGGTAACTCGTGATAAAAATAAAGGTACTTTAACCTTATGCCAAGGCCAATATATTAAAAATTTGTTAGCTCGGTTCGGCATGACACAAGCGAAAGCTGTTTCTACGCCGATGGTACCAAATACAAAATTAGTAAAGGCTACAACAATCGACTCCGAATATCCATACCAACAATTAATAGGCAGTTTATTATATTTAGCTGTATGTACACGACCAGATATTGCATACGTTACCAGTTTGTTGAGCCAATTCAATACATGTTATGACAGTACGCATTGGATTGCAGCAAAACGGGTGCTTAGATATTTAGTGGGAACTAAAGACATGAAACTTGTTTATGAAAAGACTGGTAAAAGCATTGAAGCATTTGTAGATGCAGACTGGGGAGGAGACTCTAGCGATAGAAAATCGTACACAGGGATAGTAACAAAACTTGGTAACGCTGCGATAAGCTGGGAGTCTAGGAAGCAAAGGACAATAGCATTGTCAAGTACCGAGGCGGAATACTTAGGTTTAAGCGATGCAGCAAAAGAGGCAAGTTTCCTTCGAAACCTGTTAGGAGAAATCTTGAATAAAAAGGATACAATCATAATACACTCCTCAAAAGAATTAAAGCAACACCTGATCACGAGTCGAAAAATGATGAATTTTAAAACGACTGTAACTTTTGATCTGGATATCATATTCGGAATTTGTGGGGTTCAAATTGAAGCTTCGAGTGTCTTCTTTTACGCCTGTTGAATGGATATTTTTTATTCCGTTTCATTGTTGAGTTGCATCTCTCCGAAGCAATCGGTGCGCAAATTGACGTCTCAGCGCAAACTTCAACGTAGCACACGAGGAGCAGGAATTTTTCGTCAAAAAATCCATTCCGTGTCAAAGTTAGGAAATTTTCTTGACTTCAAAACCCTTTTTTCAAAATCTTCGTACGATTTTTTTTCGCAGAGCTACGTCCATTTCAAGCAAACTACTCGAAAAAATGTTCAAATCACCATAACTTCCGACAGAGTCATGGTAGAACAATATTCTACACACCGATTTTTAGGTAATTTCATCTCCTCCAAGATGCTTGTATCAAATTAATTTTTCTCTCAATTTCAAAGGGTTCAGCTCACTTTCACCACAGAAGTGCATAGGTTGAAATGCATTGAAAATTAGGGTTAAATCCGACCCCCAAAACTCTATTCAAACTTATCGGAAATTGAAAACTGCTATGATTTTCAAAAAGCTCAAGCTCTTCTCTTTCAAATTCTCTAGCTGTCGATCTCCGTGCGATTTTTTTTCGCCGAGTTACGACAGTTTGAAGTAGACTACTGCAAAAGATCTTCAATTTGCTATAACTTCTGAACATTTTATGGTAGAACAATTTTTTGCGGACCATTTTGGACGTGCTCCAGGTGCTTTATCATCAGATCAAACTTTAATTCGAAATTTCCAAAAATTTGAAACTCCTTCCGATCTGTGTATGAATGCTTCCCGCTTTTGGCGTTACCCAGGATCAACGACGTGGACGTAGCGGGAATCTGATCCCTTCGGGGTGTTTGTTTTCAGTGATTCCCCTTGCCTCTCACTTTCGGGGTGCTTGTTTCACGTGAGTCCCCTTGCCTCTCACGTGCGCGATAAGATGTCTGCTAAAACCGCGTATTACCTCCGCGGTTTCTCACGACTTCTTGAAGTCTTTCGCGCATGTTAATGTACGGAGGTAACACGCGGTTTCAGCAGATATCTTATCGCGCACGTGAGAGGCAAGGGGACTCACGTGAAACAAGCACCCCGAAAGTGAGAGGCAAGGGGAATCACTGAAAACAAACACCCCGAAGGGATCAGATTCCCGCTACGTCCACGTCGTTGATCCTGGGTAACGCCAAAAGCGGGAAGCATTCATACACAGATCGGAAGGAGTTTCAAATTTTTGGAAATTTCGAATTAAAGTTTGATCTGATGATAAAGCACCTGGAGCACGTCCAAAATGGTCCGCAAAAAATTGTTCTACCATAAAATGTTCAGAAGTTATAGCAAATTGAAGATCTTTTGCAGTAGTCTACTTCAAACTGTCGTAACTCGGCGAAAAAAAATCGCACGGAGATCGACAGCTAGAGAATTTGAAAGAGAAGAGCTTGAGCTTTTTGAAAATCATAGCAGTTTTCAATTTCCGATAAGTTTGAATAGAGTTTTGGGGGTCGGATTTAACCCTAATTTTCAATGCATTTCAACCTATGCACTTCTGTGGTGAAAGTGAGCTGAACCCTTTGAAATTGAGAGAAAAATTAATTTGATACAAGCATCTTGGAGGAGATGAAATTACCTAAAAATCGGTGTGTAGAATATTGTTCTACCATGACTCTGTCGGAAGTTATGGTGATTTGAACATTTTTTCGAGTAGTTTGCTTGAAATGGACGTAGCTCTGCGAAAAAAAATCGTACGAAGATTTTGAAAAAAGGGTTTTGAAGTCAAGAAAATTTCCTAACTTTGACACGGAATGGATTTTTTGACGAAAAATTCCTGCTCCTCGTGTGCTACGTTGAAGTTTGCGCTGAGACGTCAATTTGCGCACCGATTGCTTCGGAGAGATGCAACTCAACAATGAAACGGAATAAAAAATATCCATTCAACAGGCGTAAAAGAAGACACTCCAAGCTTCAATTTGAACCCCACAAATTCCGAATATGATATCCAGATCAAAAGTTACAGTCGTTTTAAAATTCATCATTTTTCGACTCGTGATCAGGTGTTGCTTTAATTCTTTTGAGGAGTGTATATAATGATAACCAAAGTGCGCAGAAGATAATAGATAATAATCAACTTCATAGACGTACTAAACATATTGATATCAGACATCATTTTATACATGATATGGTAAATAAAGGGATTATTAAAATCCAATACAGACAGACAGACGACATGGTAGCGGATGTTTTAACAAAAGCACTGTTTAAAAATAAGCATAATGAATATGTAAAACAATTAGGTTTAAAGCTTATGTGAATTTCACTTTGATTAAGGGGAAGTGTTGAAATATATATATTTATGTCTAATTATAATCAAAGCCAAATGAATAACTATATAGTTAGCCTTTAATATTCTAGTCCAGTTTAAGTCTATAATACTGTAGAGACATCTAGTCTATTTTTCCTGGTTTTATGAACACCCCTTCCTTCTTCGAAAAGCGTTGTAACCGGTCGCATATAAAGTGAATTATAATAAAGAAAGTTGAATCTTATATCCATATACATCGTCTTAAATAATCGATCTACTACCTAAAATCCAACATAAAACTTACGTGTAATTCACCTGATCCTTTCTGAATTTACTCTTAATGCAAACATCTTTCAAACGTGAATGATCTACTTTTCCTGTTCTAAGATATGTACCCAAAACTATTCTACCATCAATGTTGTCAGGTTGATTGAGGAATCTGTATAATTCATTATCTTTGAATGTCAAATCTAGAAAAAGAAAATCATCTAACTGAATTTAATGAAGTCCTTACTAAACATGTTCACGTAGGTCTACATAAAAAATTGCAATGAGAATTTTTTATAACATAGACTTGAAGGAATTTGTTCTTAAAACACTAATGACTTAATATATACCTGCAGGTAATTTTCTCTTTTCAGCAGTTTTGTTTTCCAATGATACTGGTGAAGGCACATCATTATTTGATGAGGTTGAAGTTCGTAACGTTAACGTAACAGAATATTCGTTGAATAAATGCAATATTTCGTGATTCAAATGTCGTTAGAATTGTAAAATACGCGAAATAAACATGTTTCACACAATTTGAGGAATTATGCACCGTTCTTGATCCATTTGAAACGTTCGAGCCTTAAATTTAATAACTTTTTGGTGAATATTTTGTTGCATTAACGTTACGAACTTCAACCTCATATTATTTGTAGGTTGATTAGCAATAGCTTTATTCTTAATTGTAGATGTAAAAGCTTCATTATTACTGTCTATTGACAAATTGTTAGTGTCCCTATTTTCGTCACTATCCAACTCTAATACAATCACATTAGATAATTCATCAGTATTTGATGAATCAACTACCATTATTTCACATTCTTTCTCTGTAGATTGAAATTGATTTTTTTCTGCAGCATAACTCGTCATGAATTGAGTCACCTTCGGATGATCTTTTAAAATTAAAAATAATTTGCTACCATCACACGAATAAAAATTGTCATCCGTAAAACCGTGTTCTGTATAGAAGAAAAATAATTATTATAGATTCGTTGATATTATGATATATTGTATCATATGTACATGATTCACAACTTATTTTTTCGCTTCTTCATCAAAATTAGGTGATCGAAAAATATTTTCATCCTCTTGAAACTTGAATTTTCAATACGAGTTAATTTTATAGGTACTATATGATTGTAAAGATAAACATCACACAGCTTAATATAAAATCTTTCGCAACTCAAAAAAACTACCAAAAATCATCAATACAACATAGATATAGTTTTAATAACATTAGACTTAGCATGATACAGCAACCATTCCCTTTGAAAACGCATTTATTAAAATCATGCAAAATTCAAACTCATTTTGAGGTTATTTGTGCAAAGCAAATCTACATGAGAAGAAGAAACTTACTTTTGAGGTGAAATTCCATTTCTTGAAATCCATATTCTTCTAAAAACGTATTCATGATTTAACTTAACCGTGCGGAGAAAGATTTTTCAAGACTGCATTGAACAGCTCGCACCGCGCACGATGTTTACCTCGCAAGCCGGCACAGACGTTACACGAGAAAGCGGGATAGTTGCTCGCTCGCGCAGTCGGTACAGTGGAAACCCGCCTGCGGGGCAGTCAGTACTCTTTGAGGAGTACTGGCTCCCCCGAAAGAACGGATAGCGGCGCTACTACAAAAATGACAATCTCTCTCCTGCGCGGGGGCCTCACTGCACGTCTTTTCTCTCCGTGCAGACTCACCAACATCGTGAGACACTGGCGGGTTCGAAAGGAAGAAACCCTCTCAGACCACAAAAGGATCTCCTTCGACCTGATCGCGAACGCGACCTGGGAACAGACGGAGACCTACAGGAACCCCAAGGCCACTGACTGGACCTCCTACAAGGAGGAGCTGGAAAAAAGGCTAGGGGGGACCTGCCATCGGCTCAAAACGACAGGGCTAGTGGAAAAAGAGGCGACCAAGCTGCAGGCAGCGATCATACAGCGAGGAAATCTAGAAAGTATACAGGCGACTGCGCACGCGCCAAATAATTCGTTTTCATTGGTCGTCAAGATCGTCCCGCGCTGGTAATTCAACCTGCGAGACATGGGTGCCAACTTCGAAAAAATTGAGCGAGCTGTCAAACTCTCGCGCGTAAAGTAGGCAATCTAGGTTATGTTAATATTTAGTTCAATTCGACGTTATTTATCGAAAAATAAATGAAAAAATAGCACAGATTAGCAGTTTTTAATACCGTAATCCATATCGGAAGATTATTCAATGGGTTCAATAAAGGATTTAATGAAAAAACAACAATTAATCGCTACAAAAATTACCTTGAAGTGATTTGTTAAAAGATGAAATCTAAAATCAAATCTGAAAGGTCATTATTAAGTGGCAGTCTGGACAAACTGAGGCAGGTGAGTGAAAATAACGTTTATTGAAAAAATATTCTTTATTCACATTAAGTAAAAAATAAACGGATTGTTGAAACCGAGTAGAAGATAGTTCTAAAGTGGATTCATCCCAGTGCAGTGCTCCGGAGGCCAGTGATCAATGTCGATGAACATGAAATAAACGAATCAAATTAATAGTACATGAAATTTACGAGTACGAGGAGTGTAAAACTACAGCACATGTACCTGATTCGCTCTCTCACAGACCCTTCGTCGACTTCGTTCAATAGTCGGTGAAGTTCATGCAACTCCGTAGTACAGCGAACGATGTTTGATTAACAAAGAAGAATGTCCAAAAGATCCAAGAATGAAAAGAGGAAAAGAATAACAGTTGATTTACATCATCAAAGTAAAATTATAAAACAAAACGATAACTTACAGGACAATCGTCCGACAACTCTAGGAGAGCGACTTCCTTCACGCAACTCCGTAGTACAGCGAACGATGTTTGATCAACGAAAAAGGATGTCCCATAAATCCAAGAATGAAAAAAGGAAAAGAATAACAGTTAATGACAGTGGAATTTACATCATCGAAGTAAAATTATGAAACAAAATGATAACTTACAGGACAATCGTCCGACAACTCTGGGAGAGCGACCTCCTTCATGCAACTCCGTAGTACAGCGAACGATGTTTGATCAACGAAAAAGGATGTCCCATAAATCCAAGAATGAAAAAAGGAAAAGAATAACAGTTAATGACAGTGGAATTTACATCATCGAAGTAAAATTATGAAACAAAATGATAACTTACAGGACAATCGTCCGACAACTCTGGGAGAGCGATCCCCACTTTCCTGACTACCTCTCCTCTGGCCACTGGTTGCCTTTCAGGAGGTGTTCGAAGTGTCCTCCTGCAGCTGCAGAACAGTAACCTAGCCGATCGTAGAAGGCGTTCGTCGTGTTAGAAATAACATCCGGCGACAGGTTCTGTAGGATGTCCAAGATCCTAGCTTGCAGCGCGCCAAGGTCTTCAATTCTACCCTGCGCATAGAGGACGTTCTTCAAATGGCCCCACAAACCGTAGTCCAAAGGCGATAGATCAGGTGAACGAGCAGGCCATTCGACTGTAGGGCTTGCCCTACCGATCCAACGACCAGGAAATTCCTGATCAAGGTAGTCTCTGACTGCTCGCGTGAAGTGCGGTGGCGCTCCATCCTGCTGGAACCAGATCTCTTCGCCCTTGAATTCGAATAAAAATCATATCACTTCTAGAGGACGGAGGAAATATTTGTTCTTGAACTACAGGCAGTCTAATAACAAACCGATCATCTCTGAATAGTACTATTCACTCACGGTTTCTTCTTCGATAAGCCTAAGAGCTGGTACGATGTGCTCTCTCAGCAATCGGAGATACTTCTCGCCGTTGAGGTTCCCATCGATGAAAAACGGTCCAACCAGCCGATTTCCAACGACGCCGAGCCAGACATTGAGTTTCAATGGATATTGCGTACCGACCTGGAAGAACAGACGCGGGTTAATTCGACACCAGGCCCTGGTGTTCTGCCTGTTCGGCTTCCCGACGAGCATCACAGTACTTTCGTCGGAGAAGCAAATACGTCGTTTCAACCCCTCGTCAGCATTTATCCGATCCATCATCTCCTGGCTGAAACGAAGACGATTATCGTCATCACCAGCCAGGAGTTCTTGATGCGTTTGAAACTTAAACGGCTTGTACTTAGCTTCACGCAGCACTTTTCTGACGGACGGCTTGCTGATGTCTAACTCCTGGGCGATACGACTGGTCGGCTTGAAGGGATCCTCTTCAACGCTCAAGCAGATGTTTAGCTTGGTATCCCAACTCAGCCGCCTATTTGGCTGAATTACTGGGATGGACCTTCCATCGACGCTCCCCGTTGCCTGAAATTTCAAGACCCACTTGCGTATGGTCGCGATAGATGGTATCGGCCTATCCGGGTATGCGGCCGCGAAATGGTCCTGTATCCTGCGATAACTGAGGCCCTGTAGGTGATTCGTCACCATCTCCACTTTTTCCTGCACCGAAAACTTGTAGTTAGGCATTTTTAAGTCGATCAAAAACTTTACAAAAGACTCGAGGTATGTGCTAAACACGAGGTACAACGTGCGCGATCTTTATGCAAACTAGTCAGTTCCTGCCAGCCTCTTTGTTTAAATTTTCGGTTGGAAAACATACCACGAGACTTTACAGATAGACGATTGGCCGATACCGTTTTCGGACAATACTGTCGTCCAATCGCATGCTGGTAGCAGACTTCACACTATTTTGATGCTTGCGCTTCCCGCGCGCCGCGTGTTGTTTACAAATTGCACGCGCCATGATACTAATCTGTCTGGTCTCGTGGTGATCTTTCACCGAATATCGGAGATTTGATGTTATCACGTAGGAAAACATGGAAATAGTTCGCGATACGAACAGCGAGGCTAGATTAGCTCGGATTATTTCACGAGGATCAAGGACATTATTCTCTTTAACCTCACGTGGGTATCGGCAAATTTGCAAATCGCGGATTTGAGTGTGAGTTCGATGAATTATTAATTATAAAGACATTTTTTGCTTCACGTTCCACGGTAATGCATTAGATTAGAAATTAGTTGAATCCAAAATCATTAGAAGCACGTCTGATAAAATAACACCTTTCATTTTCAGCTAGGAAACAATCAAACAGTGAAGTGGGACTAAAGTCGTCGACGATCATGTTTTCTTCTCGGAGAAATCATCGAGGATCGTAAGTACATTTCTAATTCTGTGATCTTTGAGTGGTACGACATTTTGGCATGTATTCAATGATGAAATACGTTTTTCTAGGAGGTTCGAGCTTCCAAAATTGGTTAGCAGTAGGAAAATTGTGTCTTACCTGATGATCAAAACGCTCTGCCAGCAAGGACCATGGTTTCTTGATCGGTGCCGCCATCCCAATTATGCGATTTGGTCGTTTCATCAGGCACCAGCTGTTCAAGTGATTTTGCTGGACCATTACATTCATCTCCACATCTGTTGATGCAAAGTTGAAGAGCTAGGCATAGTACGGATCACGATGTTCAAATATTTGATCATTTCACTATGATCAAGCCAATAATGAGGAACTTGTTATTCGACCATTGATGGTACTTCATAGCGTCAAGGAATTATTGGAACACACGAATATTTTTAATTTGAAGTTGAGCTTCGTCACTTTTGTCATTCGGTTCAGGGAAATAGTGTTTCAGGTCTCGCATTAAATTCACAGAATAAGTTTTGCTAGCTAAACTGGTAAAATCAAGATCGAGGAACGTTGAATACTTTTGGTTAAAAATATCTTCGAAGTTGGTTTTAGTTTTGCCCCACTATCTAGTTCCACCTGTCTCAGTTATCTCTGTCACCGTCTTTGTACTTGTGTCTACTCGAACAACTGGCAAACCTTGTCGAAGGCTACAAATGCATTTATTTACTAATACATGTTGCGTTACATTTAATCGTTTATTCAGAAATAATTTCAACCTATCAAAAGTTGATACATTTTTAATTTCAGTATGGGGCTCTCTCTATTTGGTAACTCGGAAACTGTCGATAATTTACATCTGCTGTCGTAGGAGGAGATTCAAGGGAAACTCAATTAAACTAGACTCGTGAAGGAAGAAAATCACAATTCAATCACAGATGATGAAATATTCAAACATCTTAAACAATTGGTTTCATGTTTTTCAATTTCAGAACTAGTAACATTGATCTTTCTTCTGGTCGAGAAAGATATTTGAAAGAAATGTTACATGAGAAGTATTTAAAATTGGAAGAGGTCATAAAAATTTCCTCGGTCAACCGACAAAAGTGATGATGAGCTCTGCACTTAAGAAGAAATTAATGGGAGGTATTAATGAGAGGCAGAGATGCAATTATTTGGCTGTTGCTCATTTTTGAATTTCCCAATTAAACAGCAGTTATTCGCCAACATTTCCTTTCTGTTAATCAAAAGAATTTGGATTATTTCTACTGTATTAAACTATCATGATTGAATAAACTGTTTTCACCTACCTGCTTCGTTTGTTCCAAGCACCCATCATTTAGACCACTAATTTCAAATTTTAATCGGATAAACAAATCCTCTAAAAATGATTCGATACATCGAATCGAGGCAATCATCTGTTCGGAATAGATTTCGAAGGTTCTTTCGGAACATCAAGTTTTGTTCTCAATAATAAAAGCTTTCCAAACCTTTCCGAATTACTACCGCAATTAATTGAGATTTTAACCTCAAAAATTTGTATCAATTACATCGCCGTGAAAAACAAAGTTTGACAGCTAAACTCGGGATGGCCAGCCTGCCTTAGCGGACGACGAAACTCGCGCATGCGCAGTCGCCTGTATACTTTCTAGATTTCCTCCCTGTACAAGCGTATGAGAAGGCATGTCCGCCCAAACAAAGAAAAGCGAGCAAGAAGGTGCCCTGGTGGAACAAGGAGCTGGGCGAACACAGCACCAGCTCTCGTAAACTTCTCAACAGGGCTCTCAAGACGCGGTAAGAAGATGACTGGGCTGCCTATGGAGCAGCTCAGAAGGAGTACAAGACTCTCATCAAGAAATCAAAAAACGAGGCCTGGAGGGGTTTCTGCGAGGAGACTGAGGCCCTCACAGTAGTGGCCAAGCTCCGCAAAGTCTTCACCTCAGGACCCCCGATAAAGCTCGACAGCCTCACACTCCCTGATGGCAGTATGGCGGAGAGCCAATCAGACATACTGTCGCACATGCTAAGCACCCACTTCCCGGGCTCCAAGCCTGCAGCAAGGGGGCCTCTTCCAGAGGAGGCACCTAGCAGGAGGGGCCCAGGGGACTAGGGGATTGCGACAGAAATTATCACACCAACCAGAATAAAGTGGGCAATTGACACCTTCGACGGTTACAAGAGCCCGGGCACAGACGGGATATATCCGGCTCTTCTGCAGAAGGGAGGAGACATCCTCATCAGCCCGTTGAACGCAATCTTCAGGGCCTGCCTAGCATTATGCTATATACCCAGGAACTGGAGAGAGGTCAGAGTGGTCTTTATACCGAAACCGGGCAAAGGCTGCTATGATCAAGCGAAATCATGGAGACCTATCAGCCTCATGTCCTTCATGCTGAAAACCATGGAGAGGCTGATCGACAGATACATCAGGGACTGGGTACTGGCTGCAAGGCCGGTCTCAAGGGCCCAGCACGCATACCAAGCTGGCAAATCTACGGAGACGGCACTTCACCACCTCGTTCGCGAGATAGAAGGACCTCTACTCCGGCAGAGAGCAGCACTGTGTGTGTTCATGGACGTAAAAGGGGCGTTCGACAACACCTCCTTCAACGCAATATGCGATGCCGCGACGAAATTCGGGACCAACAACGCGGTGGTGGACTGGATCAGGCAAATGCTGAGGTCCACGACGGTCACCGCGAGTCTCGGCGAGCTCAGGTCGACAGAGGTTGTCCACAGGGCGGGGTGTTGTCACCCCTGCTATGGACCCTTGTCGTAGATGGGCTTAGTGATGGGACATCGAAAGAAAAAAAATCGATGTTGTCAAAATCGATACATCGAAAATCCAACATCGATGTCAAACGAAATATCGATGTTGGAAGGAAATATCGATGTTAACATCGATGTTTTCGATTTTTTGCTTCGAAATATTGAATGCTGTTCCTGGCCATATCAATGCGCATTGTATTATTTACTCTATCGAATTATGAATGCAAGGGTATAATTTCAAATTCATAGTTTATTTATCCAATCAATAAATATTACGATTTATTTGATTATTACAAATCTACAAGAATATAAAAAAGGTGGCACGATCTTGTAAGTCTCTGATACCCATATGCGAACGGTTGCGGGATACCTCCAGATGAGGGATGAAGTCCAGCAACTGACAATGTATATTTAATTGTATAGTACGTAGATTTCCGAAGCAACAATACGTGTGGATAACCGACCTCGGCCTAGCGTTTTTCAAATCTGAAATAGAATCGAGTGATTACGAATTTGAATAAATATAATAGCGGCGGAGATCAAATGTTTATTATATTACATATATCGCTCACCTCCAAATTGTACTCTTAATTTCCGATCTATGTACTTGCAACAAATAAGTATTCTTCGCCTCCTTGCGTGTATTGTTTTGCTTTCTTCGCATTTCGTTAACTCTGCTGTAAAGAAAGAATGAAATACAAATTTAGTTCCGAATTATGGTCAGATATTCCAAATGAAAATACATGCAAGGTTCAATCATTAGTTCAAACCCATGCATGGTTTGCGAAACATAGGGATTCATAACAAAATGTAAGGGAAAAACATATTACTGTGCATTCAGCTCATTCTCTTCCGGCCTGGGTGAAAAACGTTCTTCTTGTCTCTTGTGAGGGTTAGTGAAGAATATACTGACAATCATCCGAATTCGGCTCAAACCAATAAAATATGTAGGTGTATTCAGAAAATATATAGAGGACATAACAGAATATTTTTAAATATGTTTCAAACAGTGTTCAAAGTATCATTTGCCTGCACCATTAATGAAAACCTTGTTTTCTTGTCTCTTAGTCAAACAAATACAAGGGTTAAGAAGTTTAGTAGTGTGAAAAAGATAACAAAGGATAAAAATATCAACCAATCGAAAGTTCTTCAAGCATTCAAGTTAATGCATCAACATGCTTTTTCCTCCTGCGTTTATTACCAAAGAGTTTTCTCGAGAGAGCTTAAGAAGAGTTGTTTATGGAGTCTCTGTCCGGAAAGACGATTTCGTCTGGCCGTCATATTTTCCCCTGCCTTTGAGAAAAGGCGTTCACTTGGCACTGACGTTGCCATGATCGTCAAATATTTGAGGGCGATTTTAGACAAATCCGGGTATGCAGGTGCCATATCAATCCACAATTTTATTGGATCCTCGTTCAGAGGAGCAAGAGGAGTTCTCAGAAACAACCCCAGTTCGTCAGGTAGCTCATCTGGCGATGGCAGGTCGTGCTTCCTTTGCTCAGCTCTTTGAACCAGATCCAAGTGCCTCTTCCACAATGACGATCCTGGTGTATCGCCGACATCTACAACAATTTTTTTTTCATTCATAGCGCGTCGAAAGAGCGATTTGGACGGATCTTGAAACGAAGTACAGACGTTCAATAAAAGAATTGTATTCGATCACTGCATTCCAATACCCCGTCAACAAGATCAATATGAATTTAATTTCGGAATTATTATTTTCATCCTTGAAGTACTCACTTGAAACAATGTCTCCAGCTTCGGGAATCCTATCATTAGAGTTTTGCTGTGGACGTTGTTGCAGTAACATGCTCTTCACAAGGTTGACAGTACGCGCACAAGCTACAGGATCTTTGAAATCGATTTTTTTGAATCTTGGGTCTAACAGCGTTGCAATCGTAAACATGGGAACCTTTTCCGCTTGATCAAATCGCTGTTTAATCTCACTCAGCATCTTCTGTTTTAGTTCCGCTGCCATAATGTTGTGTGCATCCATGGTCTGCAGTTGATCTACTAATCCATGGATCATGGGTATTACTTTACTCAAAGTAACATGTTTTTCTGCGGACCACTCACGGGTGATTTCTTCTAAGGGTTTTAGAATGCTACAGACTTCAGACAACTCTTCCATCTCTCGGGCAGTAATCATAGGAGGTGCTGACGGATGGTTGTAAAGAATATCATGAACAACCCGACGAATTTGTATGAACCGCTGCAGCATGAAGAATGTTGAGTTCCATCTTGTGTCGACATCTTGTTTAAGTTTCAGCTCGGAAGCAGCGCGTAGTTCGTCACTTGCTTTATTTGATTGCCTGAACCATGTGACGATGCTCTTCACTTTTTGAATTAACCCTGGCAATCCTTCCACAGCTCTGATCGACTTTTCGGCCACCAGATTAATTTTATGAGCGCAGCACCCTAAGTGGTACTTTCGACCAACAAAATCTTCTACTGCCTTAACAATATTTGCAGCATTGTCGGTTACAATTGCACTGATTTTTTCTCTCGCAATTCCCCATTCTTCGCAAATCTGACGTAACTTCTCTTCAAGATTTGCAGCAGTGTGGGACATTGCAAATTCATAGACACCTAGTATGACGCTAACGATTTCAGATCCGTCCCGAAAGTGAGCTGTCACACCAAGGAAGCTGCGGGTATTCAAGGTATCAGTCCAAAGGTCCGTGGTCAGAGTTATATCCATAACCGTTCCAAGAATATTCTTGAAATCACCCGAAAGCTTGCCGTACTTTTGATCGAGGCGACGTGCGAAAGTTTTTCGGCAAGGCAATTTATAATTCGGAGCTAAATGAGAGATTAGCTCTCGGAAGCCTTCTCTCTCAACAGTTGCCAAAGGTTGAGAGTCTTTGCAAATCATGAACAGAATTTTATCGGTCAGCTTAGAATGCTTAAGACCCCCTTCTTGAAATGATTTCAAATTGGTAAAGCTTCCCATATGTTTTCTCTCGGTTTGGATGTTGATGTAACGGTAGAGTTTGTAGAAGAAATACAGCAGGCTGACGATGAGCTACAACCAGCAGTTGACTCGGAACCTGGGACATCGATACCAGGTTGTCGAGACATCGTTGCACTGGTTTCTGCCGCAACCTTCAATTTTTTCGAGGCAGTGGTCAGGGAGCCCTGAATCAAGTTGGTACGTTTTTTCGAAACATTCTCGGCTTCGCTCTCTGTGTCCGTCGTGTCATTACTATCACTTAGAATGGAGGCGTGTACGGCTGACAAATGACCTCTCATGTTTGATGTGTTTCCGGACGTTTTTATCGTTTTATCGCAATACCTGCACATCGCGGAATCACTGTTGACTTTCTGAAAATGCTTCCAGATCGTGCTCTTCAGACGACCCATGATTGCTGAATCAAGTCAATCTGCGAATGAAAATAAATTTCATATGAAAAATTTATTTGACGGCATGAATACTGTAGACATTTTCTTCCTACGAATCTAACCGGATGTTTCCATAAAGTTTGTCACTAAAAAATCACTAGCAGATTTTACAGCTAACCCGTTCTTAACTTTTGATTTGTAGGTTAGGATTTGAATTGTGTGGAATTATGTATCGTTATTTCCTCGACGGCTCTGATTTGGATGTGTGTTTGGGTGGTGTAATAATGTGATAAGAGTGAATATTTTCATCTTACCTTTTATGGTGGGTGCCTGTTTTTTTTTCTTCTTTTTCCTTTCTTCTTTTCGGGTGCCTGTTTAGTGTGTCAACTTCTTAGTTTCTTACCGCGTGATGCGTATTCGGAATTTGAAATAAGCAACGGACGCTAAACATCGACATCGCTAGTTGAAATCGATGTTAGGCATCGATATATCGGTCAGCCACCATCGATGTAAAATATCGATACATCGTACTGAAAACATCGATGTTTCTAATATTTCGATGTCGATGTCCCATCACTAGATGGGCTCCTTGTCAGGCTCGAGGAATTAGGGGTGACGACCGTGGGCTACGCGGATGACGTGGCACTGGTCGTCGCGGGCGACCACCCCCGATACATGTCGAGCAGGATGCAGAAGGCACTGAACATCGTACAAGAGTGGTGCACATCTCAGGCATTGAGGATTAACCCCAGCAATACCGAGATGGTTGTATTCACGAAAAAACGACGCTTCGAAATAGGACCCGTCGAGGTCTTTGGTTCGAAGCTGGAACTCTCCCACACGGTGCGCTACCTAGGCATCTCCCTGGACAGCAAGCTATCGTGGAAGGAACACGTGTCCAAGCAGGCAAGTAAGGCCACGGCCACATACTGGGCATGCAGGAGGATGGTAGGACAAACCTGGGGACTAAAACCCAGGGTGGTCAAGTGGATATACATGGCCATCATTATGCCCCAGTTATCATATGCATCCGTTGTGTGGTGGCCCGCCATGGGCAAATCCACGCCGCGGAAGACACTGGAAAAGGTGCACAGGATGGCATGCCTGGGGATAACGGGGGCGCTTGGAACCTCGCCCACGCTCGCCCTAGGGGCTCTCTTGAACCTCCCGCCACCTCACTTAACGATTGAAGCGGAGGCCTGGAAGACAGCCCTGTGACTGGTGCACCAAGGACACTGGAAAAGAACGGGTGTGGGGCACACGGTGGTACTACTGAGGGAAGGGGCACCGCAGGTGAACCTTACCCAAGGTGGGGACCGATGTCCCAACTACTACCAGTTCGAGCAAACCTACAAGGTAGAGATCCCGAGCAGACAGACCTGGTCTGAAGAACGGGACAATCTGCTCTCACCACGGGGACTCGTATGGTATACGGACGGGTCCAAAACCAACACGGGGGCCGGAGCCGGAATCTGGAGCGAGGGACCGAAGACGAACGTATCGCTCGCGCTCGGGCCCACAGCTTCGGTTCTCCAGGCCGAAGTGTTTGCCATACTTTCCTGCGCCAGGAAGATCCAGGCAAGGGAATTCAAGGGCAAGCACATCTACATCTGCAGCGACAGCCTGACGGCGCTCAGATCTCTCAGCGCATGCGTTGTAAGATCGGGACTAGTCAGAGAATGCGCGGAGATACTCACACAGATCTCCCGCGACAATCGCGTGAAGCTACTATGGGTGCCAGGTCACAGCGGCATACATGGTAATGAGGCGGCGCACTGCGTGGCTAAGGCAGGGGCCCTACGCAACAGGGTCGACGACGGGTGCCTCATAGGCCTACCCCCGACTCACGCCAAGGACCTAGCGAGTGTGTGGACTGAACACCGCCACACAGACCTATGGTCACAGTTATCAGGCATGGCTCACACGAAGGCTCTCTTCCAAGGGCCCTTCCGTAAGCTGGGGGCCTCACTCATCGTCCTGGAAAGAACCAGACTCAGGCTTCTGGTGGGTCTCATCACTGGCCACTGGTTCACAGGTAAACACATGGTTCGGATGGGGCTCAGGGACGGGCCACTCTGTACCAGATGCGGGGAAGAA
The DNA here is from genome assembly GCA_914767705.2 of Tenthredo notha. Taxonomy (NCBI): domain Eukaryota; kingdom Metazoa; phylum Arthropoda; class Insecta; order Hymenoptera; family Tenthredinidae; genus Tenthredo; species Tenthredo notha. The sequence continues at coordinate 13,658,144 of OU611913.1, read as the reverse complement.
GACGAAACCCCACTCCACCTAATATCACGCTGTAGGGGCCTAAAGGGACCTCGTAAGGAGACCCTCGGGGAAACCTACGACGCAGGTATGAAAATCGAGGACATGGGCGTAGGCAGGCTGCTACAATTTGCTCAAGTGGCATGCCTGACCCCAGCGCCTACAAGCTAAGGTTGCCCTAATGGGCCCGGGCACAATGGTCTAGATGGACTGAGCGCCCGGTCAGCCGCTCGACCCACCGAGCTTAGACATACATACATGCCGTAATAAATTCATGAAAAACTAGTCACTTTTGACCTTAGCCAAAAAAAAAATTAGATTTGAAGTTCTCCCCCTAGGGATTGCAAGACCTTGTCGCGGTGGGGGAACTTGTGCGCGCCGATGACCTGAAGAGCTATGCCGGCAGGGGGCTGGTCCCCCTGGTAGGGTCTCCCAAGCCGGATAGGTCGAAAGGTAGGTGCCAGACTAAGAAGCAATTCGATACAAACAACCCAAGCTAAGGTCAGAGGAAGAGTGCCGAGGGCTGCGTGGTACCGGGGGTGCGGTGCCTCAAACAACTCCCGGCGGGCCGGGTGAACCCGCCGGAGTAAGACTACCTTACCTGGGCATGCGGGGCTCTGCCCAGGTGGACCGTTAACTCCCCTAGCTAATCATGGGACCAAGAAATGAATAATGGATCCAAACACACCCAAAACCAAAGCCAGAAACAAACCGACGTGAACGAAACCACAGGCCGAGGGTCACAGTACGAGAAAGAACCCAACACACAATCAATCACTGAGAGGGGAGGCGAGGGCAGCACGGCGACCATATGGCCAGCCGCTGAGAAGATATTCGCGACCGCACGAACCGACGAAACCTGGACCTCGAGCCCAGAAGAGTACGTGATGGAAGCAGAATCAGGAGGCGCAGACCAGCAAGAGCAGTCCGACCCACACGGCAGGAGCGAGCGGACATCACTTCATAAAAGAGACAGAGTATCCTACAAGATAATCGAAGTAACGGAAGAAATCAAAAGAAGCTACTGCTCGAGCGCTAACCTCAAATCAGAGATCAGAGAAGCGGCAAATAAGGCTGTCAAACAAATAATCAACGACATCACCGACATCATAGGGGTCGAAGACGCCGAAGACGGAACTGTCGAAAAGGCCCTAACGCTCTGGCCCTCAAGAATAGGCGAGGCCATGTTCATGGTCTCCGAATCACGCAGATTCAGTAAGGACATTATATGCACAATGGAGGAGCTGAGGGACGAGGGTCAATTTCTCCTACAGAAATGGTACAATAACGACTCCCTTAACCTGTCAGAGGAGGAAGCGCGTAAAAAAAGAGACCAATGGTCGCAGTGGAGAGCAGTCCCAATGAAGTCTCAGACCAAAAGGAAAAAGCTCAACATCTCAGACTCAAGCGTAGAAGAGACAACCCCGCGAAACACACGCCAAAAGAGACAGAAAGACGAAAGGGACACAGGAGCCGTCCCGGACCGCAGGGACCCAGTGGATAACAGAAGCCAAGCTCCACTGGGGGAGCCGAACCCACAGACGAAAGAGACAGAGCCAGAGACGGAGACAGGGGGCCACCGCCAAAACCAGGTATCCCCCCCGGGCGAACGGGCAGACCTCTCTGCGCGCAAGCCGAGAAACCAGACACCGGAGATATCACAAAGCTCACAAGCAACCTCGGGAATTAACCAAAACCCAAGACCTGGGGCGGAGAAAAGGACACAGCTGCCGACCCAGCAAGAGGACGGACCGTCGCCGCCAAAAGAGGACAACCCTAAAACAGGCAACTGTATTTTTTTTTCTGTAAACCTGAGCAGTGTTGAGGCCCATACATTTAACTGGAACGAAAATTTTCACAGCTATTTGCGATGTAGAACACAATTCTGCATTGGAACTGCAAGGAAGTTACGGAATGGCGATATCATTTCGCAGCGGGAACATTCCGCGATTTGTTTTCCAGTTGCAAATGCTCAGATGAAGGCTGACTTCAGAAAAGCTTTGAGAGATGCGCTTCAGAGGAATTTTTGGAAGCTGAAAGAGCTGTACGAAGCAGTTGTAGCAATGTGAGTGTTGATTCCAGGTTCGTTTACGTTGTGTATATGAGGTTTTTCACGCCAACTCGACCAGTGTTAAAACCCAACTATCTCGAAATCATCTCAGGTTTTTTTTTTAATATTCTACTCGGTGAAAAATGCATCCAGATTTTTTTCCGATTTTTGTTCAGCCGTTTATTTTTTATAAATTTTTGAATTTCATTGAGAAAGCCCATTTTCAAAAATCTGAAAGAATTCATAAAAATCGAGTGGTTGACATAGAACGCCCTCGTTCTCTTCGTTTTCCAAAATGTGGAAAAAAAATTTCTAGTTTTTTTCCACTTAATTCGTGATTCGGAAATTATGAGAACTGAAAAATGAAAAAAAAACACTTCTCTTTACTGTTAGAAAAAAACTGTAACAAAGATGAGATCACGTATAATAAAGCAAATAATTGTCATTATTATTGTATGAATGACAGGTATCCTAACGAAATCAAGGTTGAAATACCGTACAACAGTATAGTAAATTCCCTCAAACTATAGAGAAAGCGTTTCTATCCACCATGCCCAGAAACATTAGAATTGATGGCTGATCAATTAGAGCATCCTGAAAATCAACGGCTGCTGGAATACGATATGGGACGCCTAGCACCTAGAACGATTCGTGATGCCGAAGGGAACGTCCATTTATTGCTGTACGATCCCCAGTTCGTTAGAACTGAATTTACGCAGGTATCCCGGATTTTCATAGATGGAACATTTCAGACAACTCCTCGGGTACGAGGCGTATATCAACTTGTTTCCATCCTAGGCATCAAATATGATCACGTAAGATGAGCCAATTGAATATGAATTTACTTATAGTGAATATATACTTATTAGATCGGCTCAAAAAAATCGAATATTTTTTTTTCTCGAAATTCCCAATGAAATACTTTCGTCGGGGGGGGGGGGGAGGAGAAGGAGAAATGCCTGTTACAAGCGGAGCTCTTAATATTAATATTTAGAGGTCGCTCATCGCGGATTTATATTTTCCATTTAAATAGCATAGAAATTTTTTTTTTTTTCAAATTTTGTACTTCCCAAACCAATTAACAAATCCGAATGACTCATACATATTTTCATAGGGAATTCAACACTCGACAAAAAGTGTCTTCTATCGTTTTTTGATAAATTGGATCCTGCCAAAGTTATTAAAGCTCAAAGTTCAACTTATAGTTAAGTCATTTTTTTTCACACTTCTTGCAGAGTTTCGAATTTCCTATGAAAATATGTATGAGTCATTTGGATTTGTTAAATGGTTTGGGAACTACAAAATTCTGAAAAAAAAAAAAAAATTTCCTACACTATTCAAATGGAAAATAGAAATCCGCGATGAGCGACTCTAAATATTATTATTAAGAACTCCGCTTCTAACAGTTTTCGATTCTATTTAAGCTGATAATTAGTCGTCTCCACGTATCCCTCCGGGCCTAGCGCGATCATCCACACCGTTTAGCGCCATGCTATCAGGGCTCAAAGCTCGTCCGCAATGTTTCGAAATGTAGATCATATCCATTTTTCGCTTTTTCTTGCAATATTTTTACGCCTATGCATGCAACTTTTTTGTTTCATTAGGTAAACTGATCAAGTTAACCTCGAACGCTAGAGATGACCTGGAAAGCCTAAGGCTAAACAAGCGGATCAGGCGACATTCGCGATACGTGACAATTTTTAGACAGAAGCAATTAACAAAAGGTTTGTTTTTTTTACGTTCATTCGATATCAGAGAACGAGGTACTGAAATTTTGACAGCAGTTTCATTTTTTGACTTGAAATATAATTAGTGAAGCCTGATTGCAAAATCCGTGAGATTGTAGATGACGTATACGTATTCATAAAAGTTTTGCCCAACGCAGAAACATCAGAAAAAAATGGTATGAAGGTTGTTTTAGGATAAATTATTAGTCGTATACTACTATTGAAATAATGCTTCGAAAGATTTCAAATCTAGACTGACATTTTATTACTATTTTATGATTACCCGTGCAAAATCAGATTTCCGTACCTCCTTTTACTTGCCGATAAAAAATATAATGCCGAATCAATTGATAATACTGATAAAATATACACTCCTCAACAAAATTAGCGGATCACCTGTTTTTTCGTTCGAAAAATACTCAATTTGAAAACCTCGTAGCTTCGTCAAAAATGATCGTATGGCCAAAGTCAAAAATCGATATTGATCACTGAAATGTTTTCTTTGATGCGGTTTTCGAAAATCGAAGGTCAGACACTTTTTCAAGAAGTTATCGCATTTTGAATCAAAGGTTGTCAACGTCAAAAACCAAAGTTGCAACTTTGACTGCCACTACGGAGTGACAAAAAAATGGTAGACACGAGCGGTTTTCGCCATTCGAAAGGTCCGAATCTTGCCTGTAATTCTGTTTTTCAAAATTTTGGCTGCGATTTTTTTTGACCGAGTTATCCGGCGAAGAAAAAAAAAGCGTTTTCCAAACTTTGACGCCCAATAAAATAAAAACGACGCATCGTACCGTAATGATTAAAAAACCATTAGAAAGCTCCATTATTCGACTTTTCATTGCTTTTTTCATGTTTTGGATCGGATCAACCGTTGCGATGCTGCACAACTTTGAACTTTGCCATGCAAATCCTGTAATTTTTTTCTTGCCTTCGTTCTCACGTTAAGCCCTTCAAACCGATGAAATCTGTGTGGCCTTCGCGGGAATCCGATAGCCAAAAAACTTAACTATCGAATGCTTTTTGAAAAAGTCCGCTAAGACTTTTCGTTCTCGAGTTATCCGCGTTCAAAGATATAGCCTGCAAAGTGCTTAGGCACAAGCGAGACGCTCGAGCTAACACGAGAGAGAAGAGCGGTGTCGGCCAGCGCCGGCTCACCTCGGGAGGCTTCGGCCAACCCGTACATCGCGCGCGTGAGGTAGCCACGGAGCTCCGTATGGGTATTCTGTTCGTTTCTCCGTGCGCGGTGATCGAACGAAATCACATCTTTGAACGCGGATAACTCGAGAACGAAAAGTCTTAGCGGACTTTTTCAGAAAGCATTCGATAGTTAAGATTTTTGGCTATCGGATTCCCGCGAAGGCCACACAGATTTCATCGGTTTGAAGGGCTTAACGTGAGAACGAAGGCAAAAAAAAAATTACAGGATTTGCATGGCAAAGTTCAAAGTCGTGCAGGATCGCAACGGTTGATCCGAACCGAAACATGAAAAAAGCAATGAAAAGTCGAATAATGGAGCTTTCTAATGGTTTTTTAATCATTACGGTACGATGCGTCGTTTTCATTTTATTGAGCGTCAAAGTTTGGAAAACGCTTTTTTTTTCTTCGCTGGATAACTCGGTAAAAAAAAATCGCAGCCAAAATTTTGAAAAACAGAATTACAGGCAAGATTCGGACCTTTCGAATGGCGAAAACCGCTCGTGTCTACCATTTTTTTGTCACTCCGTAGTGGCAGTCAAAGTTGCAACTTTGGTTTTTGACGTTGACAACCTTTGATTCAAAATGCGATAACTTTTTAAAAAAGTGTCTGACCTTCGATTTTCGAAAACCGCATCAAAGAAAACATTTCAGTGATCAATATCGATTTTTGACTTTGGCCATACGATCATTTTTGACGAAGCTACGAGGTTTTCAATTTGAGTATTTTACGAACGAAAAAACAGGTGATCCGCTAATTTTGTTGAGGAGTGTATATACAATTAGCGTGGCAAAAGCTGAATGCAAGGCAGATTACACCGGCCGAATTTCTTGACCAAACAGCAACACTGAAAGGCCACATTGCACAAATATTGATGCGTATCATTGACGAGCCTGCAGATGATGAACCAGAATATGAGGAAGGCCCCGATAACATTCCTTTTGGTAAATGAAATACCTAATAATAAAATTAGCGAAGTTCGACATGTCAAGATTGATAAGTTATTAGTCTCGATAGGTAAACGGAGTGAATAATGTCCTATCAATAATAGAATGATAGCAAAACAATTTCATTTCTTGATTTCTCAATTCACCCTCAAATATTCTTGATTATCTGCTCCGTAACTAACTCTGTATAAATTTATATCCAATGTTTATATATAATATAATCACTACTCATTTAATACGTTTGTAGAGGTATTTTTTTATATTCTCAACCTTGTTGAGACCAGTGAATGTTATTATATGTTACATGTGATGTATGATTATTTCTAGCTAATGATCCTGATTTCGAAAATAATATATTGGAAGAGAATCTTGATGCAGCTGTGCAGACGCAAAACTATGGTAAAGACCGAAATATAATATCAAATATGGTAAACTGAATTGGCTCAAGATTGTAACGTCACACTTGCATACGAGTTGTATATTTCCACTACCAGCAATGTTAATTTTTGTTTTCCCCTCATTAACAAATAATAAATATGGATTCAGTTACGCGAAAGTTTTAGACCTTTTCACATCGGTATAAGAAGTACAAGACTGATATCACAGATTATCATAAAACTTGAAAATACTTCTTGTTTGAAGAATGCTCAATTAACCCTCGCATGCCCCACTGGGGTCTGAGAAACCCGAACAAAATTTTCTCACTCTTGCGTAGGTAGAATTTGGCAATGGGGGGATGAGACCTGTGCGTGAAAAAACTTTAGTGTCTCCTCTAGCGGTAGCGGCCCAAATGTGCGCAAATTGTTGCTTAATTGTTGAGCAGCGCGCAGCGAAAGCAAGGTTGGGGTCTGCGAAACCCGAGTGTGGCGTCCGTGTAACTTTTTTCGACGTAAGTATACATTTCATAATTTACTTAATTTTCAGTTTGAATGTTGAATATATTCAACATCATATATATTATATATATATATTTGCACTAATATTTAGATAATTTTCTGATTTATTTTGTTTGCTTTTCGACAGCACAAATCTTTGAAAACAAGAATTTTCGTTTTTTTTTTTTAGAATTCAATATTGCGTCGTAAATTCCATAATTTATCCAGATAGATGAATGAACGATACATGTAAAGGGATAAATAAATAAATATATGAGCCAACAAATTAATTCATTGTAAATATTCACTATTTTCGGAACGAGTCTACGGGTAACGTACGCTTCTGTATTTCTATAGGTGAAAAATGAATAAAAAATAAAAAAAAAACGATGTATTATATTTTAAAAAAGGTAATCAAAAGTTGAAAAATAAAAAATAAACGATGTATTATATTTTAAAAAAGGTAATGAAAAGGTATGCCCCACATATCGACTGACATAATCATTTCTCTTCCTTCCTATGCGCATTTCAATGGTTATGTGAATTATTCAATGTTTGCTATACATACTTGTGTTGTTTTATGTCTAATGTGTCAAGAGTCCAACCAGAAAGTGAAAAAAATTGATCAAAAAGAAATTCTAAGCGCGAATGTTTAATATTTCACACCATTCCGCAAAACACGAGAACAATGAAAAGTTGAAAATTCGTCATTTTTACCGCTTGCAGTTTTGCTTATAACTTTCGAATATTTTATCGCCAAATTTTTTTCTCATGATTTCGAATGTGTTCTTCCAGAATTATCAAGAATTTTTGAATTCGGTCGATCAGGAAAGAAGATATGAATTTTTGAAAAAAAAAAGTAAAATCAAAATTTTTTCGCTTTTCTCGAGAGAAAATCTTTTTCAAACTAGTATATCTCAGAATTTATTAACTTTTACGAATCGGTCAATGCATAGACAAATTCTTCGACTAATTGGCTAGCGATTAAAAAAAAAACCATCGAAATACGACTATTTTCCTCGGAGTTATGATTGAAAATCTGAATGGGGTCCCACAAACCCGAGTGTGGCAAGTATGTCCCAAAAAAATAAGTGTGGCATGCTAGGGTTAAATTGCATACTATAATAGTAGTATATTAAACCCCAAAAAGCACCCCTGGTGCAAAAATCTTTCGCCAAGTACATTAATATGGTCACTACCCCCAAAAACATCCACCAACAAAAATTCCACCCTAACAAAAGTGGTACTACAATAATGTCTACTTACAAAAGGATTGAAATCAGATACAATTGCCAAGTACATGTCTTCTGGATAAAAAAAGTTTACAACAGAAGAACAGAAAACTGAATAGTCTTGTATTGTTCACTCGCTACGCTCGCTCACTCGATCGGATCTTGATAATTACAGGAAAAAAATCAGAAAAAAAAATTTAGGAAGTGGTACTTGCGGGCCATTTATGAGTTAGTAAAAGAGTATTTACTCAGGTCCATGTATCATTTGTTCGATACATATTGCTATGAGTAAGTAAAAGAGTATTCACTTAGGTCTATGTATCATTTGTTCGATACATATTGCTATAATGGCCCGCCAAGTACCACTTCCTAAATTTTTTTTCCTAATTTTTTTCCTGTAATTATCAAGATCCGATCGAGTGAGCGAGCGTAGCGAGTGAACAATACAAGACTATTCAGTTTTCTGTTCTTCTGTTGTAAACTTTTTTTATACAGAAGACATGTACTTGGCAATTGTATCTGATTTCAATCCTTTTGTAAGTAGACATTTTTGTAGTACCACTTTTGTTAGGGTGGAATTTTTGTTGGTGGATATTTTTGGGGGTAGTGACCATATTAATGTACTTGGCGAAAGATTTTTGCACCAGGGGTGCTTTTTGGGGTTGATATCACCACTTTTTGTACAATTTTGCTTGACTACCTAATAATTGTGCTCGCTCGCTACGCTCGCTCGATTGGGTTTTCCTATATCCTTGCTTGCGAGGCTTGCTCATTTGTCAACGTTCTGCCAATTGTTGCTATGAACATCGCAATGCATGTACGGTGATGCATTTTGTATCATCCGAATCCCTCAAGAAGCAGCAATGTTAAATGTGGTAGTATGATTTTGAATGAATGAAAATAATTTTATAATATACACGTATGCTCATACTTTTCTGTGGACAGACGTTGCATGTGTTATTTTATTAAATTGTACGAATTGTTTTGTTAGAATCCGGTATAATTCTATATGCCTGCAATGTGTAGCCCTCCTCCTGTCTTATCTGGGTTCGGAACCGGCAATAGCGGAGTTACTTACACGCAGGGTTATAGTTGCTGCTCATGATTAAATATATATAAATATTAGATATATGTGTTGCAATTCTCAGGTATTTTTTTTTCTTTAATGCAGCTAGGTCCTCTGCAAAAACAACATGTACGCGTCCCATACTCATAACGTCAACTTCAACTTCGGTTCGTTATTATTGGAGGTAGGAAAGGGGATGGAGGGAGTGGGTGGGCGGGTGGCCCCCCCTCCCTCCATCCCCTTTCCTACCTCCAATAATAACGTATTAACACCATTGCTATTAACTTTCAGTCAACAACTCAACAACCGCTATGGACACGGTTTTAGCCTCAAATTCCGCAAACTAGAAGACCTTTACCGGAAGGAAAATAAAGAACATCAGCACCTCACATTTCTTATGAAAGCAAAACAGGAAAATGTCATCCCCAAGGGTATAGCGCTAAAAAGTAGTATTGTCACTGCTAAGGCAAGGAGAATCCTGGACGGAGCCAACAAGAGACTGCGGCAGGAACGGATCAACTATCACAGGTTGAGAAGATATTCGTTGCAGAAAGACATCCATTTACAGGAGCAAGACATCAAAGGTGTAATGGAGCCGTTGGAGTTCAACCGAATCAAGGAAACCATTATCGCCAGAATACAAAAGTCAACCGAAACCCTGAAGGCCAAACACATCAAAAAACTGGAAGCGCTGAAGCGGACATCACGCAACCGGGCATGTAAGCAGGTGAGCCCTATGGAACCAGTTAAATCCGTGGTAAACATGTCTAGGCGCAATCTCAGTCCTACGGAGGAGATGGTACTGAGCAAAGGTTTGAACTTCACGGTGGCCCCGAAAAAAGTACCCGCGTTGGACACCATCAGTGCGACCGAGGGTGTACTCTTACGGATACCGGAGGAACATCGCGAAGAACTCCGCTACAAACTCAGATCCACCTTGGAAAAAGCCGTAAAAGTGGAACCCTTGTCTAATATAAACAAGAATGAACGGCTAGCGATTCAAGCATTGAGGCAGGACAAGTCTATTAAGATATTGCCGGCCGATAAAGGTAACGCCACAGTAGTCATGGACGCGGTTAGCTACGAAGAGAAGATCAACCAAGTGCTGCAGAAGGGTAAGTACAGTTTGTTAAAGAAAGACCCCACCAGTAGCCATGAGGGCAAGGTGTACAGAACACTGAAAAAGCACAGCGGTGTACTGAGTGATAGGCTCAGAACGCGGCTGACGCCTCACCATAGCAAACCACCTCATCTGTATGGCTTACCGAAAATCCACAAGGTTGAAGTCCCTCTTAGGCCAATTGTCAGCTCAAGGAACTCGCCGTGTTATGCATTGGCTAAGTATCTCGTACCGATTATAAGACCACTTATTGGAAAGAGCCCGTCGTACGTTAAAAATTCTTTGCATTTTGTAGAACTGATGCGTAACCAAAGAGTACATCCCGGAGATGTTTTGGTGAGCTTCGATGTTGAAAGTTTATTTACTAATGTCCCTACCGTAGAAGCTCTGCAGGTTGCCAGGGAAAGGCTGGAACAGGACCTGACGTTGAAAGAGAGAACTGATCTGAGCGTAGAAGGTATTATCGAACTACTCGGTCTGTGTTTAAACACCACCTACTTTCAGGTATCGGACAAGTTCTACAGGCAAGACGAAGGTATGGCAATGGGTTCCCCTCTGTCGCCGGTAATGGCAAATCTATATATGGAACATTTCGAGGAACTGGCCTTACGGACAGCAAAACTCCAGCCATCCTTGTGGGTCCGATATGTTGACGATACCTTCGCGATCTGGCCGCATGGAAAAGTAGAATTACAGGTTTTCAAAGACCACATAAACAACGTAAGGGAGTCGATCCATTTCACAATGGAAGTTGAAGACAACAATACGCTCCCATTTCTGGATACATTAGTAGAGAGAGGGTGGGGAAATACCTTGCAAACGAGCGTCTACCGGAAACCCACGCACACGGGAAAATATCTAGATTACCAGTCGAACCACTCAGGGAGCACGAAGAAAGGTGTGGCGCAAAGTCTTATGGATCGTGCGTTCCAGATCAGTACGACCCCGGAAGGCCTAAGAAAGGAACTGGAAATAGTGCGAAAAGCTCTACGAAATAACGGCTATCCAGATAGTGTCATCCAAAAAGCGCAACAAAAAGCGCAGCACCGAACTACCATCACACAAGGAATGAGGTCGGAACACTCTATGAACGTCGGCACCCCGAGGTTTGCCATGACGATCCCCTATATAGCGGGGACTGCGGAGAAGATCCGTCGCATATGCAGAGCACATGACATCGAGGTACGTTTCAAATCAACATCCACTTTGCGTGGCTTGTTGACAGAAACCAAGCCCCGACAGACTGCGCAAGAAAGCAAGGAGTGTGTATATGGAATTCCATGCCAATGTGGGGATGTGTATATCGGCGAAACTGGAAGGCCATTAAACATTCGCATCCAGGAACACCGGAAAAACGTTAAAATGGGCGAACGATCGAAATCGAGATTGGCCGATCACGCCTGGGAGAATGAACACTACTTCCAATGGGATGATGCCCGGATATTGTTGAAGGAATCCAATCCTATCAAACGGAAATTGAAGGAGTCAGCCTGCATAGCAGTCACACCAAATGCTGTAAGTCAACCCAGCATAGAACTTAACAAACTCTGGTTACCTTTGTACAGGGATGAGGTGAGGGAGGCCATGAGCAAGCCAAGGCGGCGCCACCAGTCATAGCTGGCGCCACCAACAACGAATCTATATATACCGGTGGGAGCACGGAATTTGATCACTCTGCCATGGGAAGTCGCCAGACTACCATCCTGAGGACGGGAGCAGATTTCAGCGCCCGAAACGTCGAGATGAATTTAAACTCGAGCAGTGGACTTAGTCCAAATAACCCCCTGGAGGAAGGGGGGGAAGTGGGTGGGCGGGTGGCCCCCCCTCCCTCCATCCCCTTTCCTACCTCCAATAATAACGTATTAACACCATTGCTATTAACTTTCAGTCAACAACTCAACTTCGGTTCTGAACAGAAGGTATCGAAATATATAGAATCAAGCCTATTGATGCAAGACTAGCGTAGAGCATAAAATGGAAGTTTTCGAAATCAAAAACTTGCATTCTACTCTATTCGTCTGACTCTACCCGTTTCTTGTATCAAATCACACTATCCCGATATCTTGCAACTTCAGCGTTTTTTCTCATTATCCTCTCGTCTCAAACGACCGACTCCAAAATTGAACAATCCATAAAAAAGGTTTTTATCACATCAGACCACGCAGATCAAGTTCAGTGGCGGTGGCAAGGCGCAGTCAGTTGTGTAGGTCTGTGTCTGTGTCAAAACTTACCGCCGCTGCAGCGATTTACCGATCGGCGAGTTAGAGAGAGTCTATTTGAAATTTGACATCCAATTGTGAATATCGCTACGCACGTTCTAATATGTCGTAACCCACAAAATTTCAGAAATTGACTTTTTTTGAAAAATGGAATGTTAATAATGTTTCGCAGCTTATGTGTAAGTATCAGCGGTCAAATCGTTGATTTACTATTTTTAAATAAGTATTCCGATCCGTAAGGTCTTATCTTTTCAATGGTGATAGTGAACTGTTTTTATCGCCTACTGAACATTTTTCCAAATGTAGGATACGACATATTAGAACGTGGGTATCGATATACAGGGTGACCCAAAACTCCCGCACCACCTTGCACGGGCAGGTTCCTTATCGAATTCTGAGACGAAAGTTCCTTTACGAAAACTCTCTAAGGACAACTGTTCTAGAGATATTAAAAATCGCAATTGACCAATCAGAGCGTCTCTCTATGACCATAACTATGGAGCGAATGACCTGGACCGCTAAAACTATGGAGCGGTTGACCTAGACGGCCGATAACTATGGAGCGAATGACCTGGACGGCTGAAACTATGGAGCGGGTGACGTGAACGGCCAAAAACTATGGAGCGCACGACCTGGAACGCTGAAACTATCAAGCGATTGACTAGAAAGACGCTCTGATTGGTCAATCGCGATTATTAATAACTCAAGAACCGTCGGTCTCAGAGAGTTTTCGTAAAGGAACTTTCGTCTCCGAATTCGATAAGGAACCTGCCTGTTCAAGGTGGTGCGGGAGTTCTGGGTCATCCTGTATAGTTTGTACTATTAATTTACATGTAATCATGGATATTTATACAGACTTTGAGATCGTTCTGAACGGAGGATCTAAGCTGTTTGTAAAACATGGATTAAAAAATTATCTCTACCGAAGGTCAAGGCACTACGTTGACTTGGAGTGTAGAATAAAGCCTATCAGAGTCCAACACACAACGTCGACAGACAGTCTCGCTTCGACTGGATGATACGGAGATAGATTATAAAACTCGTTGGAATCCTACGCCTAACGGACTCACAATTTAGGTCTGAGCAGACGAGCCTTCAAAGATGAGCTTAACATAGAGCTTGAAGTGGAATTTGTTGCAATCCAACGCTTGAACTCGGCTTTATTGGTCTGGCTCCTTACCGTTCCTTATATCGAATCATGCTATCCTCATATTTTTCAACTTCAACATGTCTTCTTGATTTTCTATCGTCAGACTTCCTCAGGCGATAACTTGCTAAATAATTAAACCCAAAAAACCGTTTCCTCCGATAATTGCATTCATAAATAACCTCAAAACCTCAAAATCGTAGGATTTAAACATTTTTGTTGGTGACTATCACATTAATGTCCTTGGCGTAAGGTTTTCGTACCTGAGGAGCTTTTGGTTGATATTCACTAGTTTTTGTACCTTCAAATTTTGTATTAATCATTGCTCGAACTTTTTTTTATTTCCTTTATTTGGATTTGAAAACATGAAATGACAACAAGCGTCTGCTAGTGTTGCAGACGATTTGTGTCTGCGATGCTAGCGCCTACTACGTCGTGACTCTCGTACTTACGCCACTCTATACAACTCTTGTGTGGATTTATCCCTTCTATGCCATATTCCCAGATGCGTAAGGACGTATGTTCTGTGTATAAGCATAGAACATACGTTGTAACGGATTGATAGCCGATCCCTATTAAATGGTGGTGAGGACGGGGTGGTGAGGGGAGAGTGACGACTCTGTGGTGTGTGTGTGACTATATAATTAGTTTATTCAGTATCTCCTTAAAATTAGGTACAATTGTGTGAGCGTGTGTGGATGTGTGAGTAGGTGACAGTAGATTTGGTAAAGGGTTGATAACGTGGTTATTAGGGGTCTGACTAAAAAGGTACTGACCTTAGCGTATAGATGTGTGGAATTCACAAAAGTTGCGGTTTTCTCGGTTAAGTACTTAACGTGAGCACGGTAGTTACTCGAGTGACGATCGGTCCTCGTATTTTTTGAATTGCTTCGGTTTTCCCGCGTAGTTTGGGGAGGCTTGTGACTTGCTATGTCACAACGTCCTGCGTTTGGCGACGCGATGTGATTTTATGGGAATGGTTTTAATGTGCTGAATCTTGGTCTGAATTTTTGTGTGGACTTTCCTTTCTATGTCTGTTCCCAGATGCGTAAGGACGTATGTTCTGTGTATAAGCGTAGAACATACGTCCTGCGTTTAGCGACGAAATGTGATTTCATGGGAATGGTTTGAGTTGGCAGAATCTTGGTCTGAAGAACAGGAAAGAGAAAATTTGATACGAGGAAACGAGGTATCAGAATCTGTAATTGATTATATCTCAGCACTCCGGACACCGATTTAATCGATCCAGGGCTCAAATGAAAGCTTTTCATGCCCACATGCTAGATTAAATTAGTTTCAATGCGTGTAGTATCATGAGGTGGAAGAAAACGAAGATACTAGTTCGCGTTATAGGTTAGGGTAGTTGCCTTTCGGGTATATAGACTCGTTGAGTCTCTTTTTTCTTAATGAAATTTTTTTTTTTAATGTACTTGGCGCGAGACTCTACCGAGTCTCTTGATAATATGGAATCAGAGTTGATTCTCAATAGCAAGTAGCGTGCAATCTTT
Source organism: Tenthredo notha (assembly GCA_914767705.2). Classification (NCBI taxonomy): domain Eukaryota; kingdom Metazoa; phylum Arthropoda; class Insecta; order Hymenoptera; family Tenthredinidae; genus Tenthredo; species Tenthredo notha. The sequence continues at coordinate 13,643,058 of OU611913.1, read as the reverse complement.
TTAACAGGTTTACAAAATCTTCATCTTAACAAAAATCTGCCCACTCTATGTGAGTGTGTGTGTGTACGTCTATATTATATACATGCACATATTATACATACTATATGTATGTACATGAGGGTGCTTTTTTTGGAACGATTATTTTTTTATTTCAACTACCCATTGAAAATCTTGTAGTAGACGTCGAAAAAGGAATCCTGTCCAATTTTTAGCTCTAAATTCCAATTCTAAGTACTCGCACTCTTCTTTTTAAGTTTTCCCATTCTAAAAGCATGTAAACATTACGACTTTTTCTTTAGCCGCGCACAACTCAGCCGCATTTAAATGGATTGTTCCCATCCAAGACTCATTTGACAGAGAATTTAATGTTCTTCAAAAGTGCTCATGATAGTTTGATGGATTTGAAAATATTGAACTTGACAATTTGTTAGAATTTTATATTTAAAAAAATCAAAGTCCCTATATCTTTTGAAATACTGGTTTGAGAGACTTTATTCGTTGGACTTTTTTGTAGAGAAATAAATTTTCTACAAAATTGTCACAAAGTTTTTTTCTCCAAGTCGAAGTGTTTATTCGCCCACAGCGAGAAAGAAGAATTATGCATAAAATCGACTTTGAAGGCTCACACAGGTGCAGCAGTTGAAACCACAGCCAAACTACCTGAGGCACTCTTGAACAACACAATTCTCTGTCAAATGAGTCTTGGATGAGAACAATCCATTGAAATGTGCGCGGCGAAAGAAAAATTCGTAATGTTGACATGCTTTTAGCATGGAAAAACTTAAAAAGAAAAGAGCGAGTACTTAGAATTAGAATTAAGAGCTAAAAATTGGACAGGGTTCCTTCTTCGACGTCTACTACAAGATTTTCAATGGGGAGTTGAAAAAAAAAATAGTCGTTTCAAAAAAAGCACCCTAATGTACGTACACAGCATTTGGTCGAGAACAGTTTCATACAAGCAAAACATTTGATAAATTTGTTCCAGAATCGGATTTAAACGACACTGACTCGTCCTCTTCGGTCGAGCCCGAAACTGAAGATGAAGACGGTAATTGTGAAGATTATACGTTTATTGAGGGACATAAAGCATTTTTTTTCCAGCGGAGTTAGTGGGGCAAACATTATGAGATCAAAAAGTACCAAAAGGCGCCTAAGTGAATACATAATTATGATCTCTATACGAGTTAACGATAGCTCGTTGAGCTTTATAGCCTTTGAGAATGCAATGATTTTACATGAGAAGACTCTGCGTCTCAGGAGTTGACTGAACACTCATACTGAAAGAACTTCTTTAAAATAGTGTTGGAGACAGAGCAACGCAAAATACACATTTAATTTGGAGTTACAAAATAGCTGTAATGATAAAAGTCATTTACTGCAATTTAATATTTACAATTTCTTGATTGAAGAAGTAGAGGTAGAAGACATTGTGCCTGACAATGCTGAAGAAGGGAGATTACCTTTTCCATTCGACCCCGTCCAAGCCGCGAATGAAGAAGCAGGTAATTGAACATTTGTTGAAATGACGAAAATGAACAAAATTACACAATCTAAGTATCGTTGATATCGGAATTTGTTTCTTATATATCTTCTAATTACAACTACGTTTATTTTTCCCAAGAAATAGATGCGGACATTGTGCTTGACAATGCGGTAGAAGGGAGATTACCTTCCCCATTCGAGCCCCTTCAAGCCGCGAATGAAGAAGCAGGTAATTGAACATTTTTTGAAACGACGAAAATGAACAAAATTATACAATCTAATAATTGTTGATATCGGAATTTGTTTTTTATACATTTCCTCAATATAAAAACTTTTTTATTTTCATATAAGAAATAGATTTGGAGAATATAGCATTGGGTGACGTCACTTCTCCCTTACGGCCAGAAAATGCTGCCACGCTTGAAGCAAACAACAATGGTGTTACGAGAAAGATAGATAAGAGAGGTTCGTTTGATGTGGGTGAACACAATTAGTGAGAGAGGCCTAGGATGAGTGACTTACGGGTGAATGTTTAAGAAAAGCTTACACGTTTAATTTCCTTTTTACTTAAAAAACTCGTGTCTTTATTTTAAACTCTACGATAGAATATACAGATGTGATGAATAGATAAATTGACCACGAGGCCGAGAAATTACAATCGATGGTTCCCACAGGGAGATTTTAGACATACTGATACATAGACTTCGATTTAGTCCATAGGAATATACATATACATATATTGAATAGTTCGTACGCTCGGTGCGCAATACATTGAGAGTTTGAGTCTACCCGGGTAAACACTGCACGGTTGTGTGTGTGCGTGTGATAGGCGCTGGCCGTCCAGCTGATTTGAGCTCATAATTCTACTTTGCCCGAACATACCGCCCGCCTCGCTATCGTTTGACGATTGCGAAATCAGGATACGCCGCCCGCCGTGAGGGGGTCATTTTCGAGTGTTAACCGGTAGCACGCACAATTTTACTATCGGCCGTTTTAACACTGACGATTTCGTTTTCACTGTCACCACGCGAACTAATCCATCCGATCCTGGGTGGACGTCGATTACCCTCGCGAGTGGCCAGACCGATGGAGGTAAGTTTTCATCCCTGATGAGAACGATGGCTCCGATGTCGATGTTCCCGTTGAGTGATTGCCACTTCGGTAGATTTTGAAACGTCTGGAGGTATTCTGTGCTCCAGCGTTTCCAAAAATGCTCGAGCATTTGGCGTGATAGTTGCCAATGCGAGAGGCGTTGGACGGGTACGTCCGCGAGCGAGGGTTCTGGTACGGTATTTAGAGCTGTACCGATGAGAAAGTGCCCTGGAGTTAAGGCACCCGAGTCTGTTGGATCGTCCGAGAGTGCACACAGTGGTCGCGAGTTGAGGGTAGCTTCCACTTGCGCGAGGAAGGTTTCAAACTGCTCGAACGTGAGTTTGGATTCGCCGATGACCCTCTTGAGGTGGAACTTCACTGATTTCACCCCGGCTTCCCACTTACCACCGAAGTGAGGTGCTGACGGAGGGTTGAAGCGCCACTGGGTTCCATGCGACGCGAGGATATTAGCGATTTGCGCGGATTCCTTCGATGATGCCGCGAGTAAGCGACGAAGTTCAGCATCAGCTCCGACGAGATTCTTTCCGCAATCGCTTGAGATGGTCGCACAGATTCCACGTCGCGAGGTGAAGCGCTTATATGCTGCGATAAAGGCTTCCGTTGTGCAGTCTGAAACTAGTTCGAGGTGAACAGCTGATGTGGAGAAGCACACAAAAACAGCGATGTAGCCTTTGTACGTTTTTGGGTTTCTCCCGCGAGAGGCTCGAATTGCGAAAGGTCCTGCGTAGTCGACCCCAGAGTGCAAGAAGGGTCTTGCCTGCGATACGCGAGACTGAGGGAGCTGGCCCATCTGCTGGACGCTAAGAGTAGCGCGTTGACGCGCACACGAAACGCAGCGATGAATGTACGAGCGTACCGGTACCCTTCCACCGATGATCCAGAATCGTTGTCGGATGGTGGCAAGGGTGAGCTGTGGTCCCCCGTGGAGAGTCGCTCGATGATAATGATCAATCACCAGCGTGGTGAATGAAGATGCTCGCGGAAGAATGAGAGGGTGCTTCTCGTCGTAAGGTAGAGATGATTGCTGCAACCGACCTCCGACTCTTAGAAGTCCGTTTCGGTCCACGAATGGAGCGAGCCGAAAGAGTGAGTAGCGCCGAGTGAGCCGCGAGCCTTGTTTGAGCAATTTCATCTCGGCTCCGAAGTAAGCGTTTTGAATTGTTGCAACCCAAAAGATGCGAGCGCCTTCCAGTTCGGACGTCATGATCGGCCCGTGCGAGACAGTTTTCTTAGGAAATTTCGCGACCGATTTAGATAAGAATATGTCTGCAGCACGTTTGCAAAGAGCGGTGATTCTCAGCAATTTCGTTAGTGATGAGTAACGATCGATGAGATCCCAGATTGGTGGCGGATCCAATACCGCGAGGTGATGAGTTGCTACCTGCTTTCTTTCTTCCAGAGGTTCGTCTCCCTTTAACGTGGGAGATGAGGACGGCCAACTAACCGAAGGCTTGGCAAGCCACGATGGACCGCGAGTCCAGAGTTGTGAGGCGTGGACTTGCTCTGGAGTTGCACCGCGAGACGCGAGATCCGCTGGATTTTCCGAACCCGATACGTGATGCCAACGAGCACGCGCGAAATCTTGTATTTCCGTGACACGATTGCGGACAAAGTCTTTCCAGCGAGAGGGGTGACTTTTTATCCACGCGAGCGCGACTGTAGAGTCCGACCACAGATGAACCGGAGATTTCGCGAGATTGAGAGTGCTTTCCACGTGGCGCACGAGTCTTACGAGGAGGAGCGCGGCACACAGTTCGAGACGCGGAATTGTCACTTTTTTGAGGGGCGCGACTTTTGTTTTCGAACACATAAGCGAGACGCGCACTTCGTGAGTGTCGATGTACGTTCGCAAATATATTACCGCCGCGATAGCGTCTTGAGAAGCATCCGCGAACCCGTGAATCTCCACCGCTGGAGACTCTGAGGTAAGACCGATCCACCGAGGGATAGTGATCAGAGAGACGTCTTGTAGCTCTTGTCGGAAGGTGTTCCAGCGCGACGCGAGTGAGTCGGGGAGTGGCTGATCCCAGCCGAGGCCCATTGCCCACAGCAGTTGCATGAAAATCTTCGCTCGGATCGTGATTGGCGAGAGCCAACCAAGAGGATCGAACAACTGAGCGGTTTCCGAGAGGATCTTCCGTTTCGTAAGGATGTGCTCATCCTCGATAGCTTGAGGCGCGAATGCGAACGAGTCGATCTCGGGTCTCCACATGAGACCGAGTGCACGAAAGAATGGACTTTGATCGAGATTCTGCTGTTTTGCGATTTCCCGATCACCTGGCGAAATGTCCACGAGAGTTTCAGGGTGGCTCGACGTCCACTTTTTGAGTTCGAAGCCGCCCGCCCTGAGCAGCTGATTGAGTTCTTTGATCTTTTCGCGGGCTTGAGGTAGATTGTCTGCCCCCGAGAGTACGTCGTCGACGTACGTGTTGTCGCTGATGACTCGATTTGCTAGGGGGTAACGTTGCCCTTCGTCTTGAATGAGCTGATGAAGGACACGTATCGCGAGATATGGAGCGCATGCGAGACCATACGTTACCGTACAGAGTTGATACTCCTCGATTGGGAGCTGTGAGTTTTCTCTCCAAAGGATCCGCTGAAGATCCCAGTCGTCTTGGTGAACCAGAATCTGTCGGTACATCTTGGCGATGTCCGATGAGAAAGCGACAGGATACTGCCGCCACCGCATGAGAACGTCGGCGAGGTCGGTCTGCACTTTTGGCCCGACGTAGAGATTGTCATTCAGAGAGATTCCTCGCTCCGTTTTCTGTGATCCGTTGAACACGACACGTAACTTCGTCGTTGAACTGCACTCGCGCGCGACACCATGGTGTGGAAGATAAAACACACGAGAGTCACTGTTTGATCCACTGGGAGCGCGACACATGTGCCCGAGGTCGAGATATTCGCGGAGGAAGTTCGAGTAAGCTTCCTTTTGTTTCGAATCACTCACGAACCGTTTCTCCATCCTTAGGAGCATTTGATGCGCGGGGGTACGCGAGTTACCGAGATCGACCGAACTGTCTTTGATTGGCAACCGAACGATATAGCGACCGGTCGCATCGCGAGAAACTGTTTCGCGAAAATGCTTCTCACAGTTTTCTTCGTCATTCGTGAGTGCGACTGGAGTTGACACTTCTTCTTGCACCCAGAAACGCCGAACGAGATCAATCAGTTCGGTGTCCAGAGAGCATTGCAGCCCTTGAACTGCGGTATGAGATGTGTGCGCTGCTGCTGACGAAACAGGACCCGATAATACCCATCCGAACTGGGTTTCTTGAGCGATTGGTGTGCCAGGAGCTCCCTTGCGTATTCCTTGGATGAGCACGTGGCCATAGATATCGGCGCCGAGGATGACGTCAATTTGACCAGGTTCCGCGAAGCTTGGGTCTGCGAGAGTGAGACCTTGTAGATGAGGCCAGTCTTCCACGTGAACTCGGAACGATGGCAGGAACGATGTCACGCGAGGGAGTATAAAGGCGTCCACGAGACACGAGAACTCGGTGTTCACGCGGGATTTTATCTGGAGTGTCGCGACCCCGCGGGTTACTCCGGATTGTTGAGCTCCAACTCCGATGACTGGGATTGAGGCGTGCCGCCGCGTTGATCGCAATCGCTGCGTGAGCGACTCCGAGATGAACGAGCTTTCAGAGCCTTGATCCAATAAGGCTCGAACGGTGATGTATTCTCCTGTTTCGTGGTTCGAAACGAGAACTTGTGCTGTCGCAAGGAGGACTGGTGAACACTGCGCGTTCTTCGGCTGAGCTGCATGGCTGCTGACCTGTGCTGAGGTACTCGATGTCAGCTGAGATGCTTGGCCTGCGGTAGCCTGTCCTTGCGGAGTATCGTTGCCAGATGCTGATGCAGATGTTGAAGATCTGCGATGAAGTAGAGTATGATGTCGACCTTCGCAGGTACGACATCTCTTGTCTGATCGACAGTCTTTTACTGGATGTGGACCGAGACAGTTGTAGCAAAGACTGTGAGATGTAACGAAGTCTTTTCTTCGTTCGAGCGGTTTCCCTTGAAACGATTTGCATGCCGCGATGTAATGATTTTCCTTGCAATAGGAACACGATGATTCTTTTGATTGCACCACGTGAGATTTTGTGGTGGAACCGCTAAGCTTCCCTGGTGAGGCCTGCGTCTTGTTGGATGCACTTTGACCTTGTGCTTGTTCCACAGCCTCGAGGGTGTGGATGCGTCCTAGAAGGAATGACTCGAGCTCTGAGAAGGCTGGAGGATCACGAGTCTCGCTGACGCGCTTTTCCCACTCTTCGAGAGATCCAGAGTCGAGTTTGCTTGTCGTCATGTGCACGATAATGTCATCCCACTGTTTGACAGGGCGACCGAGGGTTTCCAGAGCCCCGATGGCTTCGCAGGTATCGCTGAGCAGACGTTTGATTTCTGCCGATGATTTCTTCCCGATTCGCGGAATCGCGAAGAGTTTTCCGAGATGAGAGCTCGTGAGTAATCGCTTGTTTTCGTAGCGCGATACGAGAGTGTTCCACGCACGAGAGAAATTATCACCAGTGACAGCGATATTTCTGATTAGTTGAGAAGGCTCCCCGGTCAAGCTGGTTTTTAGATAATGGAGTTTTTCAACATCCGAGAGCTGTTCATTTTTGCGAACGATTGAGTCAAAGAGATCGTGGAAAGGTTGCCATTCAGAGAAACTACCCGAGAACGATGGCAAGGCGATAGGAGGTAGCCGTCGGAAGGTAGGCTTAGCCGCTGAGGCTAGAGATGCATCCACTTGAGGTGTGGTTGCCGGTTTGAGTGACTCCAGGAGATCGAGCATGTGTCCACGCGAGTCTAGGTATTTTTCTTCGCACTGCCCGAAGTAGTCTTTTGAAAAATACGATCGTTGCTCGATCAATGGAAGCTGCTTTTCATCGGCCGCGGATTTTTGTTTGACCATCTGGTCGTGATTCGCTTGGAACTTTGTCCAGTTTGACTCCAGAGCGTTGAGTCGTGATTGCACTTGACCGTAGGTGATCTTTGCCTCCCCGAGCTTTTGCAGATTTTCCACTGTGCGCGCGATGCGCCATAAAAGTTCATTTTGACGATCGATTAGCTCGCTGAGAGACATGATAGCGAGATATATCAACAAACGATTCTACGGGAATCTATCTTGAGTATTTAAACTGCGAGAGAGACGGACGCGCACGACACACTTACTTGCACGCACACGACACTCGAGTTGTTGATACACACTGACTACGAGTCTCTACAAGGTGATCCGCGACTTGGATGCGAGTTTGAAATTAACCGTTTTCAGTTATATTCCACTGAGAGAGTTCCACTTTTAGCGTTTTCCGTAACGCTTTCGATGAACTTTTCACAACACTACCGTGTCACTCACCCACTAATTCGTTCCCCGAGATTCGCGACGATTTCGAGATAGTTCAAATCAATTCGCGACTGATCCGGCTCGAAGGACCAAAAAATGTTACGAGAAAGATAGATAAGAGAGGTTCGTTTGATGTGGGTGAACACAATTAGTGAGAGAGGCCTAGGATGAGTGACTTACGGGTGAATGTTTAAGAAAAGCTTACACGTTTAATTTCCTTTTTACTTAAAAAACTCGTGTCTTTATTTTAAACTCTACGATAGAATATACAGATGTGATGAATAGATAAATTGACCACGAGGCCGAGAAATTACAATCGATGGTTCCCACAGGGAGATTTTAGACATACTGATACATAGACTTCGATTTAGTCCATAGGAATATACATATACATATATTGAATAGTTCGTACGCTCGGTGCGCAATACATTGAGAGTTTGAGTCTACCCGGGTAAACACTGCACGGTTGTGTGTGTGCGTGTGATAGGCGCTGGCCGTCCAGCTGATTTGAGCTCATAATTCTACTTTGCCCGAACAAATGGTAATAGTTAAAATGTCAACTTACTATTATTGCTGAGGAATTGATTTTTTTTTTTTCACTTCGCATGTGTATTAGGGTGGTTTTTTTTAAACGAATATTTTTTTTTTTCAACTCCCCATTGAAAATCTTGTAGTAGACGTCGAATAAGGAATCCTGTCCAATTTTTAGCCCTTAATTACAATTCTAAGAACTCGCACTTTTCTTTTTAAGTTTTCCCATGCTAAAAGCATCTAAATCTTACTACTTTTTCTTTATCCGCGCACAACTCAGCCGCATTTCAATGGATTGTTCTCATCCAAGACTCATTTGACAGAGAATTTAACGTTCTTCAAAAGTGTCCATGATAGTTTGATTGATTTGAAAATATTGAACTTGACATTTTGTTAGAATTTCATATTTCAAAAAATCGAAGTCCTTGTATCTTTTGAAATACTGGTTTGAGAGACTTTATTCATAGGACTTTTTTGTAGAGAAATAAATTTCCTACAAAATCGCCAAAAAGTTTTTTTCTCCAAGTCTAACTGTTTATTCGCCCACAGTAAGAAAGAAGAATTATGCATAAAATCGACTTTGAAGGCTCACACAGGTGCAGCGGTTGAAACCACAGCCAAACTACCTAAGGCACTTTTGAAGAACACTAAATTCTCTGTAAAGTGAGTCTTGGATGAGAACAATCCATCGAGATGCGGCTAAGTTGTGCGCGGCGAAAGAAAAATTCGTAATGTTTACATGCTTTTAGCATGGGAAAACTTAAAAAGAAAAGGTCGAGTACTTAGAATTTGAATTAAGAGCTAAAAATTGGACAGGATTCCTTTTTCGACGTCTACTACAAGATTTTCAATGGGGAGTTGAAAAAAAAAAATATTCGTTTAAAAAAAACCACCCTAATGTGTATGGTACGAACCCTAAGTAATTCTTGTAGTAACTAGATCCCGCTCAAACATTAGCATTTACCGAGTTCTTCATATGAGCATTAGTGTTCGCGCGTAAGGCGAGGAATTCGGACTCGGGTGAAGGAAGAGTGACTTGGTGGGTTTCAGAAAACGGTACACTCTCAACTTCCTTACGATAACGAGGTTTTATTGTCTAAAAGATTACATCCGTTGTTTTAATATTAGATATATAGAGATATCGGTTACGTCTGTCCGCGATTAGAGATCTGAGTATACTACTGTCCAGTGTTTACAATAACGAGAGTCGGACTCTCTCACACATACAACCTAACACACTGTCAACTCGGCAGCATGTGTGGTATGTGCGCTACGTTCTGGTCTAACGAGTCGTTTGGCCTGAACATACCGCCCGCCTCGTCGCCCGGACGAAATGATTAGCCTGTGGTTTGATTAAGCTCCTTTTTCGATGAATCACACTAGGCCGGTCAGGGCTCCTAACCGCCCGCCGTGAGCACCTACCAGGTGTCAAAACGCCTAGTACTCGTTCTCAGCAGGGTCAGACTCCTGCACCGGGAGGAGCACGAGTTGACTATCGGTCTTTTGTACGTGGAAGCGGCGGTCTTGACTGTGACAACTCTGGTCAAACCGTCGGGCCGGGGGTGTGTCGCGATCACTCGGGCGAGTGGCCATTTCGCCGGAGGTAGAAGGTCACTGCGGATGAGTACTAAGTCCCCAGTGGTGATATTTCGACCATTTGACGTCCATTTGTTTCGTTGCTGGAGGTGGTGCAGGTATTCGGTGGACCACCGGTGCCAGAAGTCCTCGAGCATATGAGACGTCAGCTGCCATTGTCCCATTCGACCTACGGGCACGTGGGAAGTGCTCGGTTCAGGCGATGTGGTTGGAGCACCTCCAATCAGGAAGTGCCCTGGCGTGAGGGCGACTAAATCGGTCGGGTCCGAGCTCAAAGGACTGAGCGGTCTTGAGTTGAGGCATCCCTCTATCTGAGCCGCCACCGTGGCAAACTCCTCGTAGGTCAGAATGGTGTCACCTATTACTCTTCGCAAGTGGTGCTTCGTGGACCTCACTCCAGCTTCCCACATGCCACCGAAATGAGGTGCGTGCGGAGGAATGAAGTGCCATTGGGTTCCATCGTTGGCGAGGGCAGCAGCGATTTCTCGCGATGTGGATGACGCGGCGAGAAACAGAGAGCGTAGTTCTTGATCGGCTCCGCGGGAGTTTGTCCCATTGTCACTGTGCAGCTCGGAACAGATGCCACGTCGGGCTGAGAAGCGTTTAAAGTGGTGTAGCTCGATACGACTTCCAAGTGTTTTGCTCTCGTTGATAGGCAAACAAACAGCGCAAGGTAAGCCTTGTACGTAGTACGGCCTCTCCCTGAGCTGGCGCGGAGGAGGAAGGGACCGGCATAGTCCAATCCTGTCTTTTCGAAGGGTCTGGTAGGTTTCGTGATGCGTGAGGGCGGCAATTGTCCCATCAATTGTCGCGGTGTAGCTGCTCGGTGACGAGCGCAGTCGACGCAGCGATGCACCGCAGCTCTGACTCGGTTTCTCCCGTTGAGGATCCAATAGAAGCGTAGGAGGTAGCTCCAGGTAAGCTGAGGTCCTCCGTGCAGGGTGGCTTCGTGAGCATGGCGTATGAGCATTTCCGAAAACCGTGACGTCTTCGGCAAGATAGCTGGATGTCGTTCCTCGTAGGAAAGAACTGCCTTTTGCAGGCGCCCACCCAAACGCAGTACAACCACCTTGTCGAGAAAGGGCGTGAGTTTGATGAGCGGGCTGCGCACGGGTAGCCGTTCATTTCGTTCGAGAGCGGTGATCTCGTCAGGGAAGGCCTCGGCTTGCGTGATGAGGATCCAGCGTTGTCGAGCTGAGGCTATTTCGGTAGCACTGAGCGGTCGTGCGTCCTTGGATGCTTCGTTTTCGTTTCGATTTCGGGTCCGTAGGCGCAGACACCAGGCTGTTATGCGCAGCAGCCTTTGTAGGCGAGAGAAACGATTGAGGAAGTCGTTCTCCGGTAGTATGTGCGCGGCGTGAGCCTGACGTTCGAGTCGCAGATCGAGATTAGTGGTGATGACTGACGCGGAAGCGCGCTGAGGCCACTCCGAAGCTGGGCTTCGTAGCCACCTTGGGCCTTGCCACCATAGTTGAGCTTCGATTAGTTTCCCGGGAGGTATTCCGCGCGTAGCTAGATCCGCGGGGTTTTCATCCGACTTTACGTGCTGCTAAATGGTATTGGGCAATAGTGTGTGTATTTCAGCGACGCGGTTCGCGACAAAGGTTACCCAGCGCGAGGGGTGTCCCTGTAACCACGCAAGAGTGACGGTAGAGTCTGACCACGCGAACGAGTCTTCAACTAAATCGTCTTGGAGTGCGTTTCTGACTGACGCCATAAGACGAGCTAACAGCACAGCTCCGCAGAGATCGAGTCGCGGTAAACTGACTGATTTTAGCGGTGCTACTCTAGTCTTTGCGCACAACAGAGTTACAGAGCAGGTATCGTTGTCACTGGGAACGCGCACGTATATTGCGGCGGAAAACGCACGTTCCGACGCGTCCGAAAACCCGTGTAATTGGTACCGACGCGGTCGACATGATGGCCCGAGCCAACGCGGTATGACTAGTTCTTCCAGTAGTGGCAGCGTAGAACGGAGTTGCAGCCACGGCGTGAGCAGTCCCTGTGGAAGGGATTCATCCCAGTCAATTCCAGTAATCCAAGTATCTTGGAATAGTATTTTGGCTCGCACCAGGACCGGCGCGAGCCAACCTAGAGGGTCGAAGGTGCGGGCGAGCTCGGAGAGGAGGCTTCTTTTGGTCGCTGTCGTGGGTTTCGAGTCTAGATTCAACTTGACGCGGAACGAATCGTCGGAGGGGCTCCAAACGACTCCGAGGGTTCGGACCAAGTCGTCAGGCTCAAACGAGAGGGTTGAGTTCGCTGGGAGATCGGTGTCCTCTAGGAGTGCCTGCGAATTTGACATCCATTTACCAAGCTCAAAGCCTCCACATCTCAGGAGATTGATGAGTGAGTGCTTCAGCTGTCTAGCCGCCTGAAGATCGTCTGCACCGGTTAAGGTGTCGTCAACATATGTGTCGTGGCTGACAACCTCGGCTGCGCCGGGGAACCGATGCGCTTCGTCTTGCGCTAGTTGCTGGAGTGTGCGTATTGCTAGGTAGGGTGCGCATGCGGTCCCGTATGTGACTGTTAGCAGTCGCGCGTCTTGGATTGGGCTGTTCGGAGAGTCTCTCCACACAATCCTTTGGAAATCGCGATCTTCTGCTGCCACCAGGATTTGCCGAAACATCTTTACGATGTCTGCGGCAAAAACTATACGGTGTCTTCGCCATCGCATCAGCACAGTAATGATATTTGCCTGCAGTTTGGGTCCCGGGAGCAGAAGGTCGTTCAGGGATTTGCCTGATGACGTCGGATGAGATGCGTTAAATACGACACGTAATTTGGTAGCACCTCCTATTTCTCGTACGACTGGGTGATGCGGCATATAATACTGGGGCGCACCGTCACTAGCGTTCGCGCCGACCGGAGCTAGTTCCATGTGGCCCAGAGATAGATATTCCGATAAGAACCGCGCATATTCTGATTCGAGCGTCGGATCGGCCTCACGACGTCGTTCGCCGCGCTCGAGCGCTCGGCAGGCAAATCTGCGAGATTCGCCTAGGGCCCTGGCGGGGTCCTCGCGGAACGGGAGACGGACTACGTAGCGACCCGCTTCATCCCGGCAGTGGGTCTCACGGAAGTGTGCTTCGCACTTCTCTTCATCGTCAGTCAGGTGATTGGAGGCCGGAAGTTCATCGAGCTCCCAGAATTTTGGTACGAGCCCGGTGAGATCTTTACCTATGGCGCAGTGGTGCACGCGTACGTCATGGCATACGTCATTCGTGGGAGCCGGGGGCTGTGAAACGGAGCCAGTCAGTATCCAGCCGAATATCGTTTCCTGGGCGATAGGCGTGCCGGGAGGACCGCTGCGAACGCCGCTGAGAAGAAGCTCACGGTAGACATCCGCACCGAGGATCATGTCGATTTTCCCTGGTTCCCCAAATTCAGGATCTGCCAGAGGCAACCCTATCACGTGATTCCACCCCCCTGCTGGTACGGCGCGGGATGGGAGATCAGCCGTTACTCGCGGAAGCACGTACGCGACGACGGACATCTTTACCGAGGAGTCCCACCGAGAGCTTACTTCGACGGACACGGAGCTCTTGGATACCCCGGCTTTTGCGCCCGCGACTCCGTTTACCGGCACGATCACGGGAGTTCGTGAGGCGCGTAAGGCTTGAGCCTTGTCTTCACTCGTGAAGCACCCTTCCGAGCAGGGGTCAATGAGCACGCGCGCGAGTACCCGACGTCCCGATTTCGAGATAAGAACGACCTGTGCAGTGCCTAGGAGAATCGCTCGCGCTTGGGGTTCTACACTGACGTGGTTCGCATGTACTGAGGTGTTGTTCGTAGCGGAACCTGTCGTGCTTGTCGTGTTGGATGAGGTTGAAGCTTCTGGGGCTTGGGATGTCCTGCGATCCGCGCTGTGTAACGTCGTGTGATGACTTGATCCGCAGAGGTTACACCGCTTGGTTGAAGGGCAAGCTGCTACCAAATGTCCACGTCCTAGACAATTGCGACACAGACCCAAGCGACGGACGTGTTCCGATCTTTGGTTGGCGTCTTGTGTTTTGTACTGCTGGCAGGCTCCGATGTAATGAAGCTCCGAACAGAGAGGGCACTTGCGGCCTTTGTTTTGCGCCGCACCTTGATTGTTTGTTGTTACTGCGTGTGTTGACACCCCAGACTTGCCTGTTCTTCCGGAAGGAGTTGTTGGAAGAGAATTGCTGTTAGTGCAGTTCGCGTTTGGGATACGAGCGGCCTTCAGTGCTCGGGTCCGGGTTTCAAGAAACGTCGCGAGTTGCGCCCAGGTCGGAAACTCCCGTGAGTCTCCCAACGATGTCTCCCAGTCCCTTCGTGACTGTTGATCGAGACGGTGGCACGTGAGATCCACGAGGATTGCATCCCAGTGCTCTACGGGTTGTTGTAGGTTCTTTAGTGCACGTACGCATTCGTTTGTTGAGGCGAGAAGCCTTTTAATACCCGACGCTGACTCTTTACCGACCGCGGCGAGGGAATTTAACGCCCGGAGGTGGCTTTGCACGAGAGTACGCGGATTGTCATAGCGATTGGCGAGAGTGTCCCACGCATCCGCATAATTTGCATCCGAAACGGCGATGTTTCGGATGAGCTGTTCAGCCTCTCCTTTGACAGTCGATTTCAGATATTGCAGCTTCACTGCGGCACTAAGACCGGAGTGATTATGCACCATTGCCTTGAAGAGGTCGCGAAATGTTTCCCATTCACGCAGATCGCCGGAAAACTGCGGTAGATCGAGCTTCGGGAGCTTGCCTGACAGTGAGGCTGCCTGGATAGGGGCTTGCTGCTCAAGCGAAGGGGCAGTCGTCTGCTGCAGAGGCTGCCTCCATAGGTCTAGAAGTGCCTTCGCTTCAAGGTAACATTCTTGTACAGCGTCAAAGGTGTTGTCTTCTACATATGGCACTTCCAGGGAGCCAGGGAGTTGCAGAAGTTGCATATACAACCCGAGATACTGATTCCAATACTGCTCGAGTAGCTCAGTACGTGTGCGGCAGAACTGAATCGTTCGTTTGTCCCTTGCGGTCTTTCTCAAATTAATTTCGAACTTTAACAGTAGGCCCGAGGAGGCGGTGAGGGAACTGATTATGGCATCCATGGTGTGTGAGGTTCGAATCACCCGCGTTCGCAGTAACTGACCTCACGTAAGAATCAGCTGACGGTATACAATTGCTCGAGACGCTTAATACAGTTAACTCTTCACACACTCACATGCTATAATCCAGTCTGTTGAACTTTGGACATGGCACCAACACTATCCGGGTTCTGTTGTTGTCGCGAGATACCGCCTAGCGTAGCTGTTAAGCCGTTCCGGTCGACTACTCTGCTATAGGATACGCGGAATTAATGTTCTGCACGAGCAATATTACGTGAAAACTCGAGATGAATATCCGAAAGATACACGCACTCCCGTATTCACTGTCACGTTTTAAGTCGAGAGAGATGGTCGCTTTATAGAGATAAATCCTGTTGTATGATTCCCGATTCACTTATACGCTTCACGCCGAAACCGGCTCGAAGGACCATATGTTCGCGCGTAAGGCGAGGAATTCGGACTCGGGTGAAGGAAGAGTGACTTGGTGGGTTTCAGAAAACGGTACACTCTCAACTTCCTTACGATAACGAGGTTTTATTGTCTAAAAGATTACATCCGTTGTTTTAATATTAGATATATAGAGATATCGGTTACGTCTGTCCACGATTAGAGATCTGAGTATACTACTGTCCAGTGTTTACAATAACGAGAGTCGGACTCTCTCACACATACAACCTAACACACTGTCAACTCGGCAGCATGTGTGGTATGTGCGCTACGTTCTGGTCTAACGAGTCGTTTGGCCTGAACAATTAGTCTATTCATTTTTTACAGTATCTAAGAGTCGGAAGAGAAATCTTCGCAGCAAAAGGAGACAGCAGAGGAAAAAGGAAAACGGCGGCGTCCAAGTGCGACCCTATGGCCACAAAAGACGTGCCAACAAGAAGAAAAGTGCAGAAGGTAACATTACATATGTGTAGAAGGTACAAAATAGATTCACAGTATTTCTTTGCTACAGTTCGCATGGAACTTTTACATGACAAATATTGTGACTTGAATTTTTTCCACTGACATGTGTATAAAGATTAGATTCCAATATTAATGTCTCTGTCTCTAAAATACTAACTGAAATATACTCGATAACGCTATGACATTCAAACATGAACGTACGTGATTTTAGATTTGTTTGTTTTTTATTGCAATTTCATTTGTGGTTTTACATGAAAATTCAGCATAGAAGTTCATATTCAATAATTTTGTGGATCTATTTTGCATCTTCCGTAATGTTACTACTAACGTATGTTATGAATAAAATATTTGACTTTTTACATTTCTGTTTTCAATATATAGTACATATAGTACATATGGTTGATGGTCACGTTTGGCTATCTGGGTAGTTGTAGTGTATGTGCGTTGAGATATATATATATAATAGATTTATATGATCTAAGCGCCACCTAGTCATGTAAGCTAATACGTATGTACAATAAGATTTGTAATAAAGGCAGTAGATACAAAAGCGTCTCACTGAGTGTACGTGTGTTCACCTCTCCCAGTCTTACCTCAGTTCCCACATCCCGTAAATACAGCACAGTTGGCGACGAGGAATATATAGAACCTAAATGCCAATAGGTACGTCTTGGATTCAAGACCTAAACAAAGGGGCATTAATTGAAGTTTGTCAAGCTAATGACATAAAAACAGAGAGTCTAACGACAGTCGATGAGCTTCGTCGAGAGTTACGTGAATATATAAAGAAGAAAAGAGACGCTGGAGAAAAAGAAGTAGAAAAGATAATAACGTGGGAAAATATATTGAAGAAAAAAGAACAAAGCAATAGAAAACCAGAAAGCAGCAAGCTAAGAATTGAAGAAAGAAAAATGGAGATATCAGGTAATTTGGATTTCGATATCAAGAAAGACTGTTGGGAGAAGTTTACAGATAGACTAGAACAATATTTTCTAGCCAATGACGTAACAGATAAACGGAAACAAAGAGCAGTCATGCTCACGAAGGTCAGTGCTGAAACTTACGAAATTATAGCCAAAGTTTGTAAACCAAAGAAGCCAGGAGAAAAGGAATATGATGAGATTATAAAAGCCGTGAAAGAGTATATTAAACCCCCTGCTTCATATTTAGTATATCGGAATGAATTTCGACAAAGAATGCAGACAGAAAAGGAATCAATAAGCGAATATGTTGCCGTTCTTCAAACACTCGCCATTGACTGCAAGTTTCCAGATGGTCAAGCTGATGATCAAATATTGGATCAGTTAATTTGTGGATTAAGAAGTAAAGGGATAAAAGCCGAATTGTTGAAGATAGAGAAGCCTACGTTGAAATTTGCTTTGACGAAAGCACTAGCTTCTGAAGCAGCAGAAAAAGGGGCTCTAAAATTGGCACAAGAAAGAGTACAAGGTGAAATACACAAGGTAGACCTACAGAGAAATTCAACGAAGCGAGGCCGAGGCAGAGGCAGAGGCGGAAGCAATGGACAACAACATGAGGGCCGATCAGGGAAAACAGACTTCAGGCAACAAAACTATCAGCGAGGACGTGGACGTGGAGGACCATCGGTAGGACGACGGTGGCCGAATCGACAAACCGAACAGAGACAAAGTTACAATCAAGGATGCTTCAGTTGTGGTATGTTAAATCACAAAAAAAATAAATGTTGGTTTCGAGATTCGTTGGTATGTAGTAAATGTGGTGAGCGTGGTCACATGGATAAAGTATGTAGAGGGAATCGTTTGAAAGTAGGAAGTGAACAAACCCGTGTAGGCTACGTTGATACTCGCGACGAGTATGATAGAGAAAGTGACGACGATAGTGTGTCGCGTGATATTGGTAGTTTGTATACAAGGACTGAGAATTTTGGATTATACAATATGACTGGACACGCTCCGAATAAGCAATATGTCGAGCCGCAATTTATGAATGTGAAAATAAACAATTGTAATATTAAAATGGAGATCGATTTGGGTGCTGCAATGTCTATTATTCCATTGAGTTTGAAACAAAAGTATTTTGGAAACGTTGAAATGATTTGTTCTGATATTGTTTTTGAAAATCATGATAAAACCATAAATAAACCAGTAGGCATGTTGAAAAATGTTAAGGGGGTATCCACACCTTTGATTTGGTAAAAATTCTGAGGAAGAGATTGTAATTTTACGGCGAATTTGAGAGTCTGATCAAATCCAAAAAAATCATGGACTTTGAGGAGGGTTTGACCCTCATTATCCATATTCAACATTGAATATTACTTTGAGTCTAATAGTAGTTACGCTGAATATAGAAAAATACAAAATTACTCGGTTGTCGTAAAGACTGAGGAGCACCGATGGACCGGTTCTGGAATTTTTGGTCTTCAATTGTTCAGAAGAGAGGCCTCTATCAGATGAACATACAACTTTTTGATATCGCAAAAATTGCCTGACCTATCTAGTTTTCACTAAGATTTTTTGAATTTTAAAATTTTTTTACTCTATTTTTTCTATTATCTCAACTAAAAATGGTGATATCAAAAAGTTGTATGTTCATCTGATAGAGGCCTCGATTCTGAAAATTTGAAGACCCAAAACTCCAGAATCGGTCCAACGATGCTCCTGATTCTTTACGACAACCGGTCAAAATATTCATTCTCCAGAAATCAACTTTTAAACTTTTTTTCTTTTTCTTTCCTTCATTTCCTAATTTTCACAGAGAAGAAAATGTAGTTACAGGAAATCAAGTTTTAAGATGTAGCTTATGATTAATATGCAGAATCCGCAGCTGCTCTCGTATCCATGTGTTATGAGTCGAGTCTAGACCCATGTGCCAGGCGGAGGTTTGTAGTGAGTTTTGACCTGTTCTGTCCAACAACAGTGTCCGGTAGGTGTCTGCTAAGGTTGCTAGAAAAAGAATGAATTGCTCTAGGAAAAATCTGATCAAAATTTTTCAAAACATGAAAATTCTTCAGAATTCTTGATCTTCAATATTTTTGAGATTCAGAAGATGCTAGCACAATTTCTGTCAATATTCCGAAAATTATTTCATCTTTCATCAATCATACCTATTTTCTTATAATACAGGGTGACCCAAGACCCCCGGACCGGAAGGAATGGGTAAATTCCTCGTTGGATTTTGAGACGAAATTTCCTTTTCGAAAACTTCGTCCGATCAACGGTGTCCAAGTTATTAAAGATAAAATGTAGCCAATCAGCGCCTCGCTTTAGGTCCGTGCCAGGGCCGGGTCAATAGTGAACGGCGGGCAGGGCCCGTGGTTTATTTTACATTTGGCTACTTTCTTCTTCACTTTACGATCGACGCGTATTATTATCATTATTATTATTATTATTATTATTTTTATTATTATTATTATTATTATTTTTTTTTTTTTTTCTTCTACCGGACCGTAGTTCTACGTGTCCAGGTTGACCGGACCGTAGTTTTCCGTGTCCAGGTCGACTGCACCGTAGTTTTCGGTGTCCAGGTCGACCGCACCGTAGTTTTCCGTGTCCAGGTCGACCGCACCGTAGTTTTCCGTGTCCAGGTCGACCGCACCGTAGTTTTCGGTGTCCAGGTCGACCGCACCGTAGTTTTCGGTGTCCAGGTCGATGGCACCGTAGTTTTCCGTGTCCAGGTCGACTGCACCGTAGTTTTCGATGTCCAGGTCGACCGCACCGTACAAATTCATAAATTTATCGGTGCGGTCGACCTGGACATCGAAAACTACGGTGCAGTCGACCTGGACACGGAAAACTACGGTGCGGTCGACCTGGACACGGAAAACTACGGTGCGGTCGACCTGGACACGGAAAACTACGGTCCGGTCAACCTGGACACGTAGAACTACGGTCCGGTAGAAAAAAAAAAAAATAATAATAATAATAATAATAAAAATAATAATAATAATAATAATAATAATAATAATAATACGCGTCGATCGTAAAGTGAAGAAGAAAGTAGCCAAATGTAAAATAAACCACGGGCCCTGCCCGCCGTTCACTATTGACCCGGCACTGGCACGGACCTAAAGCGAGGCGCTGATTGGCTACTCTTTATCTTTAATAACTTGGACACCGTTGATCGGACGAAGTTTTCGAAAAGGAAATTTCGTCTCAAAATCCAACGAGGAATTCACCCATTCCTTCCGGTCCGGGGGTCTTGGGTCACCCTGTATATAATACTAAACTTTCACAATTATTACATTATAGAAATACTCATCTTTTTAGCAATCTAAACGTGTAGTCTCCTGGCATCGATTTCAAACGTAGTTTTTGATGAATCATCTTCTTTCGATTCCGAAGTCTCATGTCAGACATACATACACTGTGTTTGTTCAATAATGAAAATCACTATTGGCTTGAATTCGTAATGAAAGCACGACGATTTACAAACAAGTGGACACCTAACCTCGAAAAAATGTAGATCGCAGCCATGTGTTCTGTCAATGATCACAATTCAAAAGAATATTGAAAATTAAATATGTGTAAAAATGATTATTACAAACATTCGGAAAGTCACAAAATCAAATTCATAATCAAAATATATAAAAACGTCAAAAAAGTAAGACAGTGGTGTTCGCGGTCTTGTACAATATTTATGAGACCAACATGTGGGTCCGCACTCCGCGCGCCGCGCAGCGACGATTCGTCGCAGCGCGGCACTGTCGAGGCTGTAACTTTTCGAATCCTCGAGATTTTTCGACGCCGATTTATTTACAGGTAGATTAGGTCACTAGCATTCCAAATAAAATATAAAAACAAAAACGATTTTTTGAAAATTCAAAGGTGTAGATACCCCCTTAAGATCGAGGGAAATAATCGTGAAATAATATCAGACGTATATATATCGGGTGCATCAAGCCCTCCGATTATCGGTAGATTATGGTTGCATTTATTAGGACTTTGGCCGTTGTATAAAGATCTAAAATTGAATCATGTTGACACAATGAAAAGAAATCAAAATAAATTGAAAGATATTCTTTTGGCCCATAAAAATTTTTTTGAAGCAGGTAAAGGCTCTTTTACACAAAAAAAAATAAAACTGGAATTAAAAGAAAATGCAACCCCCAAGTACTGTTTAGCACGATCAGTCCCTTTTGCATTACAGGAGAAAATAGAAAAAGAACTTGAAAGGTCGGTAAAGTTGGAAATTATCGTTCCAGTGGAGACTAGCGAATGGGCAACGCCTATCGTACCTGTAGTAAAACCAAACGGCGATATACGTATATGTGGAGACTTTAAACCGACGGTCAATCCACAGTTGAAAACAATACGCTATGCGCCTCCGAATTTTGATCATGCGGTAGCGCGGTTGCAAACACGTCGCAAAAATGAATTTGGCAATAGAAATAAACGTTATTCGAAAATTGACTTGAAAGATGCTTTTTTGCAAGTACCAGTTGATGAAAGTTCACAACATTTGATGACAATAAATACTCACAAAGGATTGTTCTGTCCTTTGTATATGATGTACGGAATAGCCTCTGGTCCAGGATTTTTTCAGATGAGTATTGAGGAGACTTTAAAAGATATTGATGGAGTTGCGGTAGTAGCCGACGACGTGGTTGTAACTGGCGATAGTGATGAACAGCATTTAATAAACTTAGATAAAGTTTTGACAAGATTAGAAAATTGCGGATTGAAAGGTAGAGTCAATAAGTGCGATTTTTTCAAAGAGGAAATTAGTTATCCAGGATACAAATTATCAGGTGATAATATAAGTATTGATGATAAAAAGTATGAAGCTATAGCACACATGAAATGTCCCGCGAATCATAAAGAATTACAATTGCTGCTGGGCAATATTAACTATTATGGTAGATTGTTTAAAAACAGAGCGCAAACGTTGGAACCATTATATCAATTAAGTAAGCGTGATGAATTTATATGGACAAAGAAATGTAATGAGAGTTTCGAAAAGATCAAAGTAGAGCTGAAAAATGTTATTGTGAATTACAATCCTGATTTACCATTAATCTTGACATGTGATGCGTCAACCGAAGGCTTGGGTGCATTTATAAGTCAGCCATATGCAGACGGTGAAAAACCAGTTGCGTTTGCGTCAAAGAAATTGACACAAGCCCAAAAAAATTATTCGCAAATAGACAAAGAAGCAGCTGCGATCATTTTTGGAGTTACAAAATTTTATGATTATTTATATGCGCGAAACTTTAAGTTGAGGACGGATAATAAACCATTATCAAGGATATTGGCTCCCGAAAAAGGAATTCCGAGAATGGCCGCGAGCCGATTACAGAATTGGTCACATTTTCTAATGGCATTCAATTATAAAATAGAGTGCATTAGAACACAAGAAAATATTGTTGCTGATACGTTATCGCGCTTACCTAGCAATAAAAGTGGAAAAGAAAACGAAATTCTAGAACCAAAAGAAAAATACACTTACTTACATTATGTAATTGAGAGTAAAATTGCATGTCTCGACTATAAAGCAGTTGCAAGAGAAACTAGTAAAGATAAAATTTTGTCAATTGTGAAAAGGAATGTACTGAATGGTTGGGCAGAGCGTAAAATTAAAGACTGGGCTGAAGAACTTAAACCGTTTGCTTTGAGGAAAGATGAGTTAACGATAGAAAAATAATGTTTGATGTGGGGCCAAAGAGTTGTTATACCTACTAAATTACAAAACGAAGTTTTACAAAAACTACATGAAAGTCATTTCGGTATTATCAGAATGAAAAGCATGGCAAGGTCAGTCATTTGGTGGCCAAACATAGATAAGCAAATAGAAGAGTTGTCAAAATACTGCAAACATTGTGTTCAGGTAAAAGATAGTACGAGGAAAATGACACTCTCGCCATGGCCGTATCCAAGTCAACCGTGACATAGGATTCATGCTGACTTTGCGGGGCCGTACGCAGGATATACATATTTGTTAGTCTTGGATGCTTTTTCAAAGTGGCCCGAAATTTACATCGTAAAAAATATGTCAGCAGAGCATACAATAGAAATCTTTAAAGATATATTTTTAAAACATGGTTTACCATTTCATATTGTAACGGATTCAGGCACACAATTTACTAGCGTAGATACTCAAAAGTTTTTCAAAAATTTAGGCATAAAGCACACATTCGCGGCTCCCAAACATCCAGCAACAAATGGGGCTGCTGAAAATTTCGTTAAGACATTCAAGCGTAAATTAAAAGCTATAATTGAGAGTACAGATCTTACAGTTCCGGAAGCAATACAAAGATTTTTATTTTGGTACAGAAACTCGAAACATGTCGTAACAAATGAAACACCTGCGAAGTTGTTAACCGGTAGAGAATTTCGAACACCCCTAGAATTATTACGCCCGAACAGTAATAAAATAGTAGAATATAAACAAGAGAATCAAGTTAAAAACTTTAAAGGGCGTAGAATTGAGAAATTTGAAAAAAACGATATAGTAATGGCCAAAGATTTTCGGAAAACTAGCTCAAACATGTCTAAAGCAATAATAATTGAAATATTGTCCCCTCGAAGTTGTATCGTTGAATTTGAGGACGGAGGGAGACATAAAAGACACTTAGACCAACTTTATAAGTGGCGAAACATTGGTGACGATGAGAACGATAAATGAGGTTGAAGTTCGTAACGTTAACGTAACAGAATATTCGTTGAATAAATGCAATATTTCGTGATTCAAATGTTGTTAGAATTGTAAAATACGCGAAATAAACATGTTTCACACAATTTGAGGAATTATGCACCGTTCTTGATCCATTTGAAACGTTCGAGCCTTAAATTTAATAACTTTTTGGTGAATATTTTGTTGCATTAACGTTACGAACTTCAACCTCATAACGATAATGAAAGTCAACAGAGTAAAATTGTTGAAAGTCAAACGGGGAATCCTGTACGAAGATCGAATAGACTAAGAGCTAAAGTTGAGCGTCAGGTATCCATTAAGTAATAATTATACTTACCACTTTATACAAACATTTTATATTATAATTAAAAATGAAGAGAGGAAAGGATGTAGTGTATGTGCGTTGAGATATATATATAATAGATTTATATGATCTAAGCGCCACCTAGTCATGTAAGCTAATACGTATGTACAATAAGATTTGTAATAAAGGCAGTAGATACAAAAGCGTCTCACTGAGTGTACGTGTGTTCACCTCTCCCAGTCTTACCTCAGTTCCCACATCCCGTAAATACAGCACAGTAGTCACTTCTTATTCTTTTACTTCAGTGTTTACAGGCTTTGGAACATGTTGTAATCAAGTTTTTCTTGTAAGTTTCACAACTAGAAAATATAGCCGCGAACGATAGTGTTATAATCAAACTCATGCAAATTTTAACTTCAATAAACTAAATTCAATAAACTAAATTTATAGACTGTGACGTGGATTTTTCCTGACCCTCGGATCTGGACCGGATAGCCAGCCTCCGAGGTCAATCCAGCCGACAATGAGCCAGAAACTAAGATGTTAACAAAAGTTGGGCGCCAGGCGAATAATCGCCACTTTCAAAAATCTAAACAAATTATATTGAAGCGTCGGCTAGCAACAGTACCGCGGAGAGGGGTCGGGATTGAATGAAGGATTAGCTAGGCGTTGATTAACGACTCGTGATTTAAATTTAACAAAGAAAAATAGAATTTATTGAATAAAAAAAATAAAATGAAAAATAAGATTAACAAATCGTGTGTCCGGGGGTGCTTCCCCACGGGTATTGGACGGCCACAGGTCGTGTAGAAGGCGACCTGGCCGCGTTTGCCGAGTTTTACAATAACAAAATAAACTACGGGCTTCCACGCGGGAGAGCAATAACAATAAGAAAAGTAAAACAAAAGGAAGAACTCGGCAAAGCAGGTCCTCGCGGAACAATAACTTAGCTAAAACACTAATTAGGTCCACGAGGGAAAATTCACAGCTAATTAACAAATCATACAAATAATTGAAACTATCCTGTGACGTCGCCAGACGTTTTCCGACGACTGGCTCGCCTCCGCGAGGCTAAGCCTCCGGTTAAAAGACCACTCAAAAGAGTTGTTATTTACAAAATTACTAAAACTAACTTAACCTAACTCTGCGGCTAGCGCGATAAAGATTAGAGATTGATAGAACAATATTACTAGGCTTAAAACCCGAATTCTAAATACAACAGAGGTTTTACTGACCCACACTCTACGTCTCTCCCCGCAGGAGGAAGAGAGAGCGACAGTGACCGTCGTGCTATCTTTGTCGCACTCGTGTACGACCAACACGGCTTGATAATTTACAATTTACGCGAATAATTTCTATAAAAGAACGACTCGAATATGACATCTGCTACAGTGGGACACTGGTGACGGCTTACCCGTCGGAGATCGGCTTAATTCGATTCTCAAAATTCTAAATAGCCTCGTGGCTGGACTGTGGCAAGACGGCAGATGGCCGTTGCCGAATTCGAATTAGTCTGAGTGAGAATGGCTAACGCTTACCGGCTTCCAGCCACCCAAGGAGAAGGATCTTCTCCCGATCAAAGTCCATATCTGGGTTTCTATCAATTATCCCACGATCTTCGTTGGGAATCGCCTCACTCACACACACACCGACTCTAACAATACGCTGCTTTAGCTGGCCCACGGGGCTCTGACGCATAAAAAAAACAATACCAATCTTTTTGAAATAATCTTTTGAAAATCCACACGAGTGGTCGGAACGCTAGTCTAACGCAGAGTGGCTAGACCGCATGGCGCCGGTACTCAGCGCCCTCATTATGCGCTGAAATATTGATTTTTGATATCGAGCGCAAGATCCTTAAATATGGCGACCTGTCGTCGCTACGCGCGAGATTCGAAGTTCGCCACGATGTTAAAAGCTCGTCGCATTGGAGGAGCACGGGTTGCAGGCTCTTCGGGGTGGCGGGAATCTCTTCCACCACCAATATCCCGCGTTGTAGAGTGCCCTCGGCACTCCCCCGTGTCCTCTCTGTCTCATCGTTGGAGGTAGCATGGCCACTACTATCCTCCGGAGCCTTTTAGGCGGCGTTCGTTGCGAAGGACCTCGATCGTCGATTTCGGGGCGTCGTGAGTCCGTCGAGTTGCGTATCGGTCGGAGTAATAAGCCTTCGTGTAAGCCTCGTCTCTCACATGTCAGAGAAAAGTCGTAAAACAAACAAAAGAATAAATAATATGCCCTATAGTTTTTAGTCGGTCACGGTCGCCTCTCGGAATTAATGTCAGACCTCGGGGTCACTCTACTCAGTTATTCTTTTCCAGTCATTCCGCTAAGGTCGTCCAAGGGGTAAGGAGTCTGGCGTAACATGCAATGTTACAAGACAAGATCGGGATGTTTCGGTTTCTTCCGAAGACAAAACATCGCGATACCAATAATTCTCCATTTCATATTCTTATTAATCTATAGCTTCTGGGAACTACAGTGGAGAGTAGTTCAAGATTAAACACCTTGCCTTTTGCGCTCATGCCTTTGAGACACTTTAACGACGTCCTATACGCCTATGCCAAATTACCCGGAGTCAGCACCCTGCTGTCTTAAGGATAGCAACTTGAGTTGCATATAATCGGATCTTCACTCTTCTTCTAATCGCCAACCACGTAAGACTGTCTTAATAAAACCTTACCTTGGCAAAGTGCCTTAATATTGGTCAAATATAATTGAACACCCAATTCCCACCTCTAATTATAAATCAATCATAATAAATGGTGTCAGAAATACGGATTTTTGATTGAAAAACCAAAGAATTAACAGACAGTGAACGTAAGATAGGAAAATAGAGGCCGTTGTAGTAAACCAACGATATCAAAACAAAACCCTCACCCCGTTGTAATACATCAACGTTAACAAAAATCACTGTCCGTGGATTAACATATAATTCATCGTTGTAGTAAACCAACGATATCAAAACAAAACCCTTATCGTTGTAATACATCAACGTTAACAAAATCACTGTCCGTGGATTAACATATAATTCACCGTTGTACGAAATCAACGCCAACAAAGCCCCAGCCTTACCGCTATAAAATATCGACGTTGACAAAACCCTGTGAAGTGATCGAAACTGAATATCAACAAACCAAAGTGCGACTTCGTGAGAATAATAAAATCTTACACACCCTCACAAGAAATCGCGCCCCAATTACCGTGCCCTACATGAAGAGGCGCTCAAGAAACCTCAAGATCCGTCAAGACATAAACGCAAGAGGACCCCAGCAGACCAACACCAAAGCAACCGACTACGGATCCGACGGTACAGCGAACTCGAACTCTCAACACTGATAACGTTATGCATTGGGTCACCCTACTGTTACTGTAAGTCTTTACGATTTAGCAATAGAAATATTCGAAATTTGTAATTGAAATCCTAGAAAATGCCAGTATCAGCTGAAAAATTAGCCAAACTCCTTCCCGTATTTACCGGAAAGGATATTAGCGTCAGAGAATTTATTGACAAATGCGACCGTGCGATCAAACAATGCATCAACACAGAATTAGAAGAACTCTATGAGTATATACGTATCAAAATCACTGGTAAGGCATATGAAAGGATTAAAAATAGGGAAATCCAAGACTACAATAGCCTGAAAAGGGAGTTACTACTGTTTTATGGAGCTAAGGGAACAAACAGACAGTGGGAACTAGAATTAAGCATTTGTAGGCAACGTCCCGGCGAATCTGTTGACTCCTTTTACCAAAGAATAGAACACTTATGCATAAGAGTAATAGAATCTGGCCCGGTAAGATCTAGGGAAGAGACTGTATTTTACGAGAAAAACATCACGACAAAAGCACGAGACTGTTTCATTTACGGACTTACCCTGGCGAAAATGAACTGTGAAACCAAGTGTGCACAAACGCTTTATTCGGATGTTCAGATAATGTACGAGAATTGTGCAACATAAAATGTTGCGTGGGATGTGCTGGAAATGTAAATTGAAACAAGCATAGTGTGACGAAATGTGCATATTTGGCTGTGTTGGAATCGTGCGGGGAATGTTTATGAAGTGATGGATGGGCTGTGCGGGAAATGTGCACCACATGTTCATGAATTCAGAATTTGGACGTGCAGGAACGGTACACGGCACGTTCATGGAGTCAGAGTTTGGGTGTTCAGGAACGGTACACGACATGTTCATGAAGTCAAAGTCGGGCTGTGTAGGAAGTGTGTACGGCACGCTTATGGAGTCTGGTGTAGGCTGCCCTGGCGAAACTGGAGTGTGAAACCAAATGTGAACGAACGAAGGTTAAATTAAGACGTTGGGGTAATGTGACCGAAGTGAGAATTCATTCAAAAAATACTTTGAGCATCTCAGTTACCATATTTCGGTAGACCAACGGTGGAATTTCTTAAGATAATTACATACACGTTTGAGTATTTCGTACAATGCATTTTTATTCTAATGATCACGCTGATACGCAGGTCAACACGTATATATCTCCTTCTTGGCTGACTTGATGTATTTTAACTCTAAACAACCTATAACTTATGTATTTATTCGCTCCCAAGTCCGGACGCATCGCAGTTACATGTTGGTATGGTATTGCATCTTCCTTATATACAAACGTTCATCCAGTTTACTGCTAATGAGAAATATTTCTCCGTCTGTCGCCACCTACCGGAAATTGTTCGATTTGATACCCATGTTATTAGAGATCAAAGCGTGCACGAAGTGAACATGCACTGTGCGACTCATTTGGAAGCACTATAGTGTTATAGTAATGTGAACGAAATGTGTGGAAAAAGTATCAACTTATGTATTGGGGATATGTGCGAAAGTTCACCCTATAACATTCTAACAAATGTGCACCAGATGTGCACAAACTGGAATATAAAAGTGTCTGCTGAAATGAGTACGAATCTTGTTCGGAGGAATAAGAAACTAACGTGGACGAGGTGTATACAATCTGAGACGCAAGAGTGTGCGTAAGGTGTGTAGGAATGTTTATCGAGGAAATCGGAAAGTAACGTGCGCGGAGTGTGCACAACCTGACATATGAAAGTGTGTGCTGAAATGTGTACCGCTGTTCATCAAAGGAACGTGAATGTAACGTGGGTGGGTTGTGGACAAGCTGACACGCAAAAGTGTGCGCAAGGTTTGTAAGAATGTTCATCGAAGAAATCGGAAGGTGGCGTGCTCAAAGTGTGCACTAACTGAAGAACGAAAGTGTGCATGAAGTGAGTACGAATGTTTTCCAAGGAAATGCGAGACTAACGTACGCAAAGTGTGCACAAGTTGGGAAATAACAGTGTGCGTGGACTGCGCTAGAAGTGTCTAGGGCTCATAATGTGCATGGAACGTGCGCAAAGGTGACAGAACATTTCACGAAGCGTGCAGACACTTCCCAAACAGATCTTGAACACTTCGTTTCACAGTTCATTTTCGCCAGAGCCGCTTCAACGAAAAACTGCGCGACATCCTAAGACTAAAAAACCCTAAGGACTTACTAAGTTAAAATTCACTTCCCCTGCTTTGGAAGGAAGCAAATATATCCGATAATATACCCCATATGAAGGCAAGCCTCCGGAAGTATCTCTGCAAAGTGTTCGTGTCTATAAATCTCCCACGAAAACGAAAAATTCGTAATAACGGATATGAACGGATACCGTCTCCTGAGGTTCGAATAATGATACTTGAATTAAATGAAGCGTTCTAGTTTGTGCACTGCGCAAAGCGATGACCACAGCCCCAAAATCTTGTAAATCCTACAACGTTATTTTTATACACCTTCATTGATTCTGCAACGCCTTTCACACAGATGGCACTTTGAAGTTAATAATGCCTTGTTAAGTAGAATATGTCATAGCAGTGCGTAGTAACAACAATTCGCGATGATCGGGCAGTGATACACTTCTGATTCGTATGCGTTAAGTTTTGCTTTGTACCTCCAAATTGCGAGAATTACGAAGGTGTATACGATTGTTACGAGAAAGATAGATAAAGAGGTTCGTTTGATGTGGGTGAACACAATTAGTGAGAGAGGCCTAGGATGAGTGACTTACGGGTGAATGTTTAAGAAAAGCTTACACGTTTTAATTTCTTTTTTACTTAAAACTCGTGTCTTTATTTTAAACTCTACGATAGAATACAGATATGTGAAGAATAGATAAATTGACCACGAGGCCGAGAAAAGATTTCAAGTGATTCCCACAGGGAGATCGGAGACATACTGATACATAGACTTCGATTTAGTCCATAGGAATATACACATACAGGTATTGAATAGTTCGTACGCTCGGTGCGCAATACATTGAGAGTTTGAGTCTACCCGGGTAAACACTGCACGGTTGTGTGTGTGCGTGTGATAGGCGCTGGCCGTCCAGCTGATGTGAGCTCATAATTCTACTTTGCCCGAACAACGATTCATCTTAATTTCGTATGTCGAAATAATAATAACAACTCAAGTACACCCAATGAAAAAAAAAAATTTCTGAAATTCATAGAAATTTAAACCCATCAATAGTTGAGAAAGATATGACTGATTAAAAAGATGAAAACTCCAATTCTGACATGAAAAACCTAAAAACCTGCAAAAAAATAGTAAATATTGAGATCGCATTATCAAGTGATGCTTACAAATCATATTGTAAATTAAGAAATTTATGTGAATTTTTTCAGATTTTTAAAAATGGCGTTTCCGGAAACGACTTTTCGAATTTTTTTAAATTTAGCCGTTGATAGGAAAAATCTAAAATTAATTTCGAGACCCTTTTGGGTCGGTTGCAACACCATACTAAAAAATTATCCAAATCAAAGGGCGTGAGGTACAAAAAGGGGAAATGTGACGTGGAAAGCCTCATACCCAGCAAACCAAAATATGTATAAATTACATACATGAGCGGATCCACGTCACTTCACTCAAAAAAAAACCATCAAGTCACGGATCTTTGCGCCATTCAAAATATCTATAGTACTATGGAAAAAAAAAATACAACTTGGAGGATTTTGAAAAATTTTCAAAAATGGCGGAGTTAGAGCTATGTGAATTTTTGTAAACCGCTGTTGCACCGCTATGTTTGAAAATTCATATCTCCGAAAGTATTCATCGGAGCGGGCTGATCCTTTAATCATTTTGTTCGTCAAAGAATGCGCTTTTATAGAAAAAAATTTGTTTCGAAAAAAAAAAATTCCATCATTTTTTTTTTGTCGTTTTTTTTTTTAATTTCGCTGCCATTTCCGCGGGACTCACAGAAATTCATGAAAGTAAATTTTTTTGGATACCCGAATCCTTTCCCTTCAACCCTAAAAAAAAAAATTCATGGAGAAAATACCTGGGCCGGAGAAAAAAACCAAAACGTCTAGTCGCGCGTCGCCGCGCACGCCGATCCACGTGCGCGCGCGGCGTTCACGGTCCAAGAATGCCTCGAAACAAAGTTAAAAAACACGCTTTTTGATCGCAAATGTTCTGAATTTTTCAAAAATGATGATCATTTTTTATTCACTCGTCATTTTTGACGCGTAGCTCAAAAAATAAAACTTAAAATGTCAATTCCACCACGTTTCACATGGTTTTTTGAAAATCGTATTTTTTTTCTAAAAGTTCAGGAAATTTCCGATGAAAATCATGAACGAAAATTTCCAGTCGTTTACCTCCAAGGCACAGTTACGGTTTAAATAAAATTTGAGGGTTTTGTGTAATCATTTGTGCATTTCGATGTTAAGAATAAAATGATCTCGATAATGATGACTTGGAGGTCAACGAGCAGAAAATTTTCGTTCATGATTTTCATCGGAAATTTCCTGAACTTTGAGAAAAAAAATACGATTTTCAAAAAACCATGTGAAACGTGGTGGAATTGACATTTTAAGTTTTATTTTTTGAGCTACGCGTCAAAAATGACGAGTGAATAAAAAATGATCATCATTTTTGAAAAATTCAGAACATTTGCGATCAAAAAGCGTGTTTTTTAACTTTGTTTCGAGGCATTCTTGGACCGTGAACGCCGCGCGCGCACGTGGATCGGCGTGCGCGGCGACGCGCGACTAGACGTTTTGGTTTTTTTCTCCGGCCCAGGTATTTTCTCCATGAATTTTTTTTTTTAGGGTTGAAGGGAAAGGATTCGGGTATCCAAAAAAATTTACTTTCATGAATTTCTGTGAGTCCCGCGGAAATGGCAGCGAAATTAAAAAAAAAAAACGACAAAAAAAAAATGATGGAATTTTTTTTTTTAGAAACAAATTTTTTTCTATAAAAGCGCATTCTTTGACGAACAAAATGATTAAAGGATCAGCCCGCTCCGATGAATACTTTCGGAGATATGAATTTTCAAACATAGCGGTGCAACAGCGGTTTACAAAAATTCACATAGCTCTAACTCCGCCATTTTTGAAAATTTTTCAAAATCCTCCAAGTTGTATTTTTTTTTTCCATAGTACTATAGATATTTTGAATGGCGCAAAGATCCGTGACTTGATGGTTTTTTTTTGAGTGAAGTGACGTGGATCCGCTCACATGTTATATAACGAATATTACACGTTATGTAACAAACTTATGAGAAATTACGGTACTGGTATAGCACTATGTCAGCAACATTGGATGTATCATATACATATCAGATATGTACCACTGATATGTATCAGAGATGTTTCGATGATGTATCAGAAACAGATCGCAGATGTGTATATCGCATATTATACATATATCAGGGACATATCATAGATGTATGTATTACGTAACACGAGATGTATCAAGTATATATCATGGATGTAGGTGGCAAATATCACGAGACGTATCAAGTATATATCATAGATGTATGTACCACATACCCCGAGATGTATCAAGTATATTTCATAGATGTAGGTGACAAATATCACGAGACGTATCAAGTATATATCATAGATGTATGTACCACATACCCCGAGATGTATCAAGTTTGAAAATAGCAATAGATGGGCAGTCTTCAGTATCTCTTACCCTTAAATCAATTGACATGCAACTTTTTCAAAATCGACAATACTAACAAAGAAAAATGTTTCAAATTATTTTTATACGCGTTGACAAAATTGGAGGAAAAAGAAATCATCGCAGAGTTGTGATTCATAAAATTCCAAGATATCTTAATGAACAAGATTTCAACATGCCAATATGTGGCATATTAATTATTGATTAGCTAATTACTTTTCCTAATTACTTTTAATCTTTTGGTTTTTTTCATCCTTTTTCGAACCGAAATCAGTCTTTTTTCGGTTGATACCAAAGGGTAAGACAATAGGCTACAGATTTTTCGAATTGTGATTGGAAAATAATGATTACGGCCGAAGATATTAGAAAAATAATCAAACAATGACTTTGGAAAGTAATTAGACGTGCCCATCTCTGGTAAGGTGTACATTAGACCGGTTTTATTTTTGACTTTTTTTTTTTTTTTACCTCGTACTCCCTTGGAAAAGTGAGTTTTTAGTGTAAAACGAAGCCTCGTGGAAACGGAGCCCGGTGGCTTAATTTTAAAAGGTTCCGCAGTCAGTCTGAACTTTTCCCATTTGATTAACATAGGATTCTTGCTACACAAACACTCCAATCAAAATATCCCGAAAACTATGCGAGTTAGGAAGCTATCGTTGGTCTCATTTTGTACATAATTGAATTCTCTGCAGAAAAAGTCTGATCTATTTCCGAGCTAGAAATTGATCTTATACTCGCTATGGACGCTTAAACTTGAGCTTTATTTGATGAATAAATTTTTCATAATTTTTTTTCAATTTTCAGATCTGAAAATTTCGTCGACAAATTCAGCCTTATTTACGGAAAGCAGACGGGTGAAATGAGTTTTCCCGAAAAGTGTGTGTATTTCTACAGGGCGCTTACTCCCTGAATTGAGTGATAAATGTTCTCATCTCCCAGATGCGATCAAAATACGATGAATCGGTAATTGCAGGGATTCTGATGCCGCCGTGTTGGATGTGTATCAATGTAATATAATTTCCGTTTATTCGTTATAAGCATTATTAACTAAGTTACATGAAAAATCACTAAGTAAGCGCCCTACAGTTTAATTTTAGCTTATCGACAAAAATCATTTCCGTGGAATTCGTCCTCCCGTTTAGGCTCAATTTGTCGACGAAAATTTATCGCTTATGACGTCCCAAAATATATATAGGACATGCGACTACTGTGGCACCTTAATTGGGTATTTATCTCGAAAACACGTGACTTTAGGGGAAAGTGTGGCAGGATGTTTTTTGTAACCGAGAACGTTTTCAAAAAAAATTTATCTTGACATGTGTGTCTAAAATCATTCATTACCAAGACAATTCGAGTTGATGATAATAAGCAAAGTGGACAACATATTTAGAATTTTCGTTATCAACGTCAAAATATGAATTATTGGATTCAATGCTCACCTCCCTACTTAAAGAATCATTATTTTGTTCACTGTGCTCCCCCAGAGATGGTGTGCTGTAACTATAAATTGCAAGTGATTATTCTCGTCAAACTAATTGTATTAATTGACTTTCAGAAGTATCATGTCAAGTAATATAATGACCAACCGATTTTTTTTTTTTCTTGCTATCCAGCGACGTTTGGTACGGGCTGGAACTTCACTGTTGTTGCCAAAAAAAGTATATAACTTATATGTTCTTTTGCGTCCCGATGGACGATCCATGTTTGATTAATTTTTTGATCCTTTTATTATGCACTCCTATGCTAAATGCATATAGTGATGGTTGCGGCTGAAATTTACGCAAATAAATGTTGTAGTTTTAGCCGCTGGCAGTGCTGGTGCTGCTAGTGAACAAATGTGCGTCAGACTGCTTCGATATAATGTTTAATTCATTAAGGCCCATCCTTAGTCGCCCACCTCCTTTCCGTACAATGTAACGAAAAAGGGGCCGGGGAGACACATTTCGATGATTATCCGAGCCCAGGCGTCGAAAACGCAAAAAAGGCCAACGTTGCGCGAATTCTATTTCAATTCCAAACACATACGTCCAAAAAAATTTTCGTTTTATGCGAAAATAGAGCCAGCGTTTGGTTATTTCTTTGGAAAAAAAGAAATAACCAAACGCTGGCTCTATTTTCGCATGAAACGAAAATTTTTTTGGACGTATGTGTTTGGAATTGAAATAGAATTCGCGCAGCGTTGGCCTTTTTTGCGTTTTCGACGCCTGGGCTCGGATAATCATCGAAATGTGTCTCCCCGGCCCCGTTTTCGTTACATTGTACGGAAAGGAGGTGGGCGACTAAGGATGGGCCTTAAAGATACTCTACTCGTATCACAAAGCGATACTCGTACTCAATAAAAGAACGATTTTATATCTGACGACACAGCTGACCCGGTAGATCGAATAGAAGTTATGAAGAAGAGAGACAAACGATACGCAACTACGGCGTGGAAAAATAATAAGCGAGGGAGATACTATACTAAAAGATAGACTATACTAAATACGGCGCGGAGCCATGCGGTCTCCGCCGGCAGCGTTGCCAACCGTACGATAATTATCGTACATGTACTATAATTTCGTACTACCGTGCGATGTACGATAGCAATTCACTATCGTACGTAAATGTACGATCATATTCAAATATTGTACGATACCTACGATAATTCCAAATATCGATAGAAAATGGTGTTATTTTATTGAACGAAACAAATTTTCACAAATCCGATTTTCAATACAACTTTAATGTCCGCATTTTCGCGCAATGTATACTACGTGTTGCAGCATTCATGTGTATAAACACTAAATGATGGGTAAATGCTAAATGATGAAATTTAATAAAATTTAGTATCGGGTGCAATATATGTTCACGATAATATAAAGTTAATCATTTTTGCAAAGAAATATCGTTTTTTTTTTAGTATTTGGAAATATAGGATAATTTTGGCTTCGGTACGATAATTTTACGCCGCTGGTACGATCAGCGCCACCTTTCAGGTTGGCAACACTGTCTCCGCGCCTATCTAAGCTCGGGTTTTACTTCATGGAGGTTTGGCAGACAGGATATAGTAAATGCAATATACAAGATATAACCAATAATAAAGAAATAGAAATGCAAGATAGGAATAAAGAATCAAGGCAAGATAAAGATAGGTGTTACGAAGTGACGAGATAAAGCTCACACATGCGAGGAAATTTAACTACTAAAATGGCCAGCCACGAGGTTGTTTCGTGAACGATAATTACGAGATACGAGACCGCTTGGACCAACAATATCTGAACAAATGATTTTACTAGGCACGAGACCTCTTGGTCCAACAATGCCTAAACAAAATACTATATTAAACAAAAGAAACTTCCTCGTGTCTTTACAATTATAGAATGTTAGCCTTACCTTATTTCTGTTGGCTTCTGTTGGTTTCAATAGCACTTGAGACACAATTCACAGAATTTACAAAGAATTTACTAATTTTACTTATTTTTTTTTTTTTTTTTCCCAGGTATTCAGCACAATTTTACTTATTCCTCCAGAGTGAGTGATACGGGAGAAATACGGCGCGTCTAGTCTTGACTAATTGCGAACGTAGAGTAGGTCGAGTGCTGTGCTTACCTCGACCAGCTAGCCTCGGTACGGAATTAGGTGATCCTGATTGGCGATATGGATCAGGTGACATCCTCGCATCCTAATTGGTGCTGACTTCTGGACGGTTTTTGTCGTACAGACATCGTCAAAAACTCTTTTTGAAGCTCTTGAATCGCACTTTCATGTTATGAATTTTCAATTCATGTGATAAACAGTTTTCTATTTGTTATTAACAATTATATTTTTTTAAACGTGATTTTCGAGATGATTACACCCTTGGAAAATTCTGAAAACAATACAAGCGTGTTCCTTTTATTGATTCTTTAAAAAATCTGTAATTTTCAAAATGGAACTCCGATGGAAACTATATTTAAAAAGCGATTGATCCGTGCGGGACGTCGCGCGCGGCTGTCTACGCAAAGTTATGAGATTCGTCCATAATTATTATACATATATCGATTATTATCAATCTCATAATATTCGATGTATAATTATTAGCAATAAATTATGAAAATTGTTATCTGGGCAACTGGCAGCGAGCAGAAGCCCACTTACGCAACACGAGCGTATGTTGGTCGATCTATATAGTACGGCCATCGTTCGGTTTCCTACCCTTATTGCATTGGGCCCCACCGCGTAGCGGAGGTTTAGCCAGTTACTACTATTCGAGATTTTGGCATCTCGTGCAAAGGCGACGTACTCGCTCTTCCATAAGCACGACTACCGAACTTCACGCTGCGTTATTTGTTATATCCAGGTGAGTTGTGATACGCTCAGTGTAATCGCCTAAATATTACAAGCAAGTATTAACCATTTCTTTCATACAATCAACGATTTCAACTATCGAAATTCCTCAATGAGCTATCTATTTAATCCACCTGTGTGAATTTCTCCACCAGAATGTCAAAATATTTCTGCACCATCAAATGGGTCGGTGGCGACGACGATGGTAAAATTACTGTGGGTGTACCCACTGATTTTATTAAAGGCTTTGATTATGACGCTTTCATTTCGGAGAATTTTGATCCGGATGAGACTTATGTTGTCGAATGGCGAAACACAGGAAAGAAACCAAGTGGAGGATGGCCTGTGTATGACGGCTTGGTACTGGATGTAGCGAGTATGTTACAAAATTTGTATCTTGTCACGTGTGCATGTTTTTCTCGCTCTATTTGGCATACCAGTTTCCTAACGATGCTTTACATAAATGTTTGTATCTCTAGCTAACATTCGATCACTGGAAAAAAAAGCGCCAATTATAATCTGCCAAAATCTCCACGACTAGTCCCGTCCAGAACGGGAGCTGCGCCGCCTGTCAGTGCATCCCAGGTTGGTATATCAGGAACGCAACGAGTCTCCAATGCTGATAAGAACAAGGTAAAAATATTAATTCCGAAAATTATTTGAAAAAAAAACCACAATATATATATATCGGGCATTCCACGCCATCTCGACTGGCGTGGACCCTCACAGTCCGGGAAGTAGTGTTACTTTGTATGCAGTCATTTTATGCACGATGATACATAGTCGTGGAAGGCTGCGGAACTTGTCAAAAAAAGTTTTCCGATATACATAGTTATTTTATGCACGTTGAAAATTGTTCAGGTCAATATTTACACGCTACATTTCATGAAAAAACTCGTCAGTCGCTTATCGGCGGGTGGAATGTGCGTCGGTTATACGTAAAATCACTGTAAGAAAAAAAAAAAAATTAATAAAAAAAAACGTTTTCGGGAATCGAGCGCTCGACTGGAAATCTTTGAAAACGTTCAAGAAAACATGATGTTGGGGAATGAAATTCTGCGAAGAAATTAATCATGTGCGACGCTTTTTTATTGTGCCGTTTTTGGCTTATAATGTGCGACGCTTTGACTTGTATTGGGACCGTGCACACCTATATTATGAAAGAATGGCGCTAGGGCGGGAGGGAATGTACATGATGATTGCAAATTTCTTAGAAAATGTTTTTTTTTTCACACATGAACCGAAAGGCCGATTTTGCTCCCTATTTTCGGGGAGCAAAGAGCGGTTTTGCCGCTCGAAAAGTCTTTGCTTCCGGTCTTTGCTGCCCGCTATGAAGTTGCACTAGATTCATCTAACCTCTTTTTTCCTTCATGAAAAAAACAGAAGACCAACTTCATACCTACTCTCTTAAAATGAATCAGTGGAATTTCACTGATTGCCCAGTGAAATCTCACTGATTCAACCAGTAAACATAGAAGTGGGGATAATTCACTGATTCAACCAGTGAATTCCACTGATGAACCAGTGCATGTACACTTGGGGACAGAGATTATGAGACGGCCAGTTTTCTGGACAAAACATTTATGTTGGCAACACAAAATAAACTACAGCGCCACGTAGTGGGCCGATGCGAAGCTTAGTCAATCTCACTAAGTGTGCGTTCCGATAATAGCTTGAAGCGCTGTCAGTAATCTTGTGTCTCTGTCACACTCCTTGATTATCTCCAAGCTCTGTCTCTCTCCCTCTAGATTTTCAGCGCTTCCAGCTAATATCGGAACACGGCCTAAATATCACATAACTCGTAACAGTCCCGATAGCCAAAAAAGGAGAAGAAGAATAATTCATAACAGTGGAATCTAACCTAATAATACCGCGGGGGACTAACCTAAGAATACCGTGGGGGGAGTAACCTCGTTGGATTGACGTGTGAATCAGTTTTGAAATAATTGTAATTCACAACTTTCCCCTCGAAGAATACAAACGGGCAAAAGTTTCTTTTATCAATCTCTTCAAGTGATGAAAAAAGAAATTGTAATCTGAAAATTTACGGTAAGTTGATACCCTACAAATGCTACACGCTTCGTTAGGCTAGCGGCTTATATAATTTTTTTATGGTGACGGGGTAATTATCATTCCTCTTCCAAAAATTAATGTGCATCAATTTTGTTTTTGTTTTTCCGCAAAAAAAATTTCATCAATTTTTAATTTTGCTTATTTGTTTATTTGTCATCAATTATTCCGATCGTCAGATGGTGATGAGGTCTTTAACTTTAAGCGTCTTCACTTTAACATTCGATAATTAAGATCATATTTAATCATTGTGACTTCGAAACTGTGAAAATAGCGCGGCTGAGCTTTATGACTGTAAAACTGTGCAATGTAACTAATCCGTGTAGTGGCCCAGGTGGTACAGTCTCGTTTTCTAAATTCGACGAACGAGGGTTCGATTCCCTGTGGAATCTCTTTTTTTTTTATGTAGTAACATTAATTCATCACATGAAAATTAACATGATAAATCATGTGTTTTTCACACATTGTGATAAATTACGTAACAAGGCACACAATAAACCTCATGATGAACCATACCGGGACTTTTCGTGGACGGTGAACGCCAGGGGTACCAACCTGAGACTCGCTCGGCTAGTGAGATTGCGTTCAACCATACCCTGTGCAAGCTAACCTTATTCGGTACGAACTCGAGAAAAGAGAATAAAATTTGAATGTTGGAAGCATTTCATTAGACGGAATGAAACGGAAGGACAAGTACAATGAATTCTGCTCGTGCAGGAATTATTCTGCGAACGTTAACCAATCAATGTGATTTCGATATCAGGCGCTTTATTCAAGAAAGTTAATTTAGTCAATTGATCAACAAAATTTATTCACCAATGTCAGGTTTCATCGAGGGCCTTCGTTTATTCTCGTCGAGGTATTCAACTCCAAGAACCTGTTTCGCTGCGGCTTGATTGTGTCGTCGAGGCTCATCGAGGGACTCAACTCTAGAAACCTGTTTCGCTACGACTTGATTGTGTCGTCGAGGCTCATCGAAGGACTCAACTCTAGAAATCTGCTTCGCTGCGACTTGATTGTGTCATCGAGGCTCATCGAGGGACTCAACTCTAGAAACCTGCTTCGCTGCGACTTGATTGTGTCGTCGAGGCTCATCGAGGGACTCAACTCTAGAAACCTGTTTCGCTGCGACTTGATTGTGTCGTCGAGGCTCATCGAGGGACTCAACTCTAGAAATCTGCTTCGCTGCGACTTGATTGTGTCATCGAGGCTCATCGAGGGACTCAACTCTAGAAACCTGCTTCGCTGCGACTTGATTGTGTCGTCGAGGCTCATCGAGGGACTCAACTCTAGAAACCTGTTTCGCTGCGACTTGATTGTGTCGTCGAGGCTCATCGAGGGACTCAACTCTAGAAATCTGCTTCGCTGCGACTTGATTGTGTCATCGAGGCTCATCGAGGGACTCAACTCTAGAAACCTGCTTCGCTGCGACTTGATTGTGTCGTCGAGGCTCATCGAGGGACTCAACTCTAGAAACCTGTTTCGCTGCGACTTGATTGTGTCGTCGAGGCTCATCGAGGGACTCAACTCTAGAAATCTGCTTCGCTGCGACTTGATTGTGTCATCGAGGCTCATCGAGGGACTCAACTCTAGAAACCTGCTTCGCTGCGACTTGATTGTGTCGTCGAGGCTCATCGAGGGTCTCAACTCTAGAAATCTGCTTCGCTGCGACTTGGTTAGGTCATCGAGGCTTATCGAAGGACTCAACTGCAGAAACCTGCTTCGCTGCGACTTGATTTTGTCGTCGAGGCTCATCGAGAGACTCAACTCCAGAAATCTGCTTCAATGAGCCTAGATGACTCAACCAAGTCGCAGCGAAGCAGATTTCTAGAGTTGAGACCCTTGATGAGCCTCGACGACACAATCAAGTTGCAGCGAAGCAGGTTTCTACAGTTGAGTCCCTCAATGAGCCTCGATGACCTAACCAAGTCGCAGCGAAGCAGATTTCTAGAGTTGAGTCCCTCGATGAGCCTCGACGACACAATCAAGTCGCAGCGAAGCAGGTTTCTGCAGTGGAGTCCATCGATGAGCCTCGACGACTAATACACAAGGTATGTTTCGAAGTAATATCATGAAAAAAACATCGTAACTTTCAAATTGCTTGACCTATCGAGCTTAAATTTGGATGAAATTATAGTTTTAGGGTTCTAAATCAATGCTCCAAATTTCAAAAAAATTGATGCAAAAATGTCAGATTTTTGCATTTCACTAAGTCTCCCCTTAATGTGAACCTCAAAAAAACAATGAGATGACACAATAAAAAGCAAAAAAATAGTACCGGTATAGAATTATTCTCTACCGGTAATTATTTTTTGTTACGTAGTCAAGCAACTGAATCAATGATGTGTATGAAAAAATTTGTTAATGTATAATATATAATATATAATATGCGTCACTTTCTTTTCAACGTTCCTGTAAATGTACCTGCGAATATCGACAAAATCGCGTAGATCAGGCCTCAAAATCTGATAATCAAATAATCATATTCAGTAGTGAAATGGCGAGAAGCAACAAGTCAATGTTTTCCTTTCTGTTGAATTTGAATTATCTCAATGATGTGTGATTTTACTAAAAAATATCAAGCGAACGTTTTTGCTTGAAATTTATGAGCAAAACCGCTCATTCTTAACCAATAACACGTGCGCATGCGCGATACTAATGAACCCGAACGGGCGCCAACTACGATCGGTGCCTTCTGTTGTTATTTTACATTTTTAGTTAAAAAAATAATAGTGCTTGAGGTTATAAACGAAGGCACATTTTGATAATATTGTGGCATTTTGATAAAAGTGGGGCTTCCATGCATGTGTGATAAAAAATAGCATAAACAACAGAAGACACCAATTGTAGTTGGCGCTCGCTGGGCATAACAGCCGCTTGGTAACCGGCCATCGATCGTTTTTCATGAAATCTGCTGTTAATAATTCATATGCTCGTTATCGTTCGACGAATGTTCGTGAATACCGTGGTCAAAACGATACCATCGAGGGAGAATTTATGAAGAAAGTTATGGAGTACCAAGTCCTTCGCCCTAAAAACACAACCTCGGACCGTTTTTTCATAAATTAACGTGATGGGCGATGCACAAACGAAGTGATTGGCAAGAATAAATTGGGAGGAATGCCGACTGAAATCGCTGAATTTCTAAAATTGCCCAATCCAGAGCTATATACAGGACACGCCTTTCGACGATCATCAGCCACACTATATGCTGATCAGGGTAAGATACAATTTCACAAACGTCTATATCTATTATCTACTAGCTTTGAAGTATAATTTTTGTTTTTATTTCTGATTCAGGTGCTGACATAACAGAAGTCAAACGGCTGGGGGGCTGGCAATGGACAGCAGTCGCAAAAGGATATATCGAAGAGTCAGTAGGCTACCAACGGAAAACTGGGCAACAGATTTCAGCTGCCATCGCAGGTGCATTCACGTCGTTCGAAGCAGCTTCAAAGATTCAGAAAATTGAATAACTGAGTCATGAAGCAAACTCTGTAGAATCAACTTCGGGAATCATTGATAAAGAAAATCTCTCTGAAATGTCTTTTAATTTACAGGAACGAAAACTGTCATTGCAATTTTCAAATTGTACTAACGTCAATATGAATTTTGGACATTTTATTTCTGCGTACTCTTTATATACTTTTAATAAAAGTAAATATTAAAATTTTGTGAAATGAATATTGAGATTATTCCTTCCTTCATTACATATTACCGTATCGTTATCGACGAATTTTTGTTTTTTTGAACTTGAACTTCTTTTATTGTGGTAAATGAAACTAGACAAATTAAAACAAAATTGAAATAAAGTTAAAAATTTTAATTTTGCATCGCTCGGGCAGCAAACTTTACACTCGTTGAAAATCGCGCGCTTCTCTCCCTTATAGCATAATACACTATTCTTGACCGACTCATAATATTTTCAGGTTGAAAATTCCGTCTTTCCTTATAACATGCATACTATTATTTTTCAATGCTGTGAGTCTGGGTTTTCTACTCTCATAATCACACGGAGCGATGAACTGCACTCCTAGCGGCCAACCCGCCGTGTAATAGCAGTACCACTCATGTGGTAGGTGCAGTTCGTCTCTCCGTGCATCAGAAGTTAAAGACCAATACTGAACAGCCCGTTGAACGTGAACCGGAGGATGACCACGTTGAGTCGGATGGGGAGGAGGCGGTGCTAGATGAAGACCACCAGCAGACACCTCTCCGACCTATGGCAAACAAAATAATGGTCCCAGCTAAGCGGCGCAATGAACTGGGATTGCAGAGAGATCAAGGAAATCGTAATGTTAATCAATTTCATTGTTCGCATTATATTAATGACTTTGGTTATTTTATTCATGGTTATTGGTGAATTCAGAAGGTGTGAGAACCAATCGGGACGTAGCAGAGGACATTCTCCGCCTGCAGGCATTATTGGAGAAAAACATAAGGAGCTTGGAGCGACGACAAAACCTTGAAGACGAACCAGATATGGTATTGAATTATTCAATTATTCTCGTCAATGGAAAAACTTCTTGAATCGACACCGTTCAACTTCTCGCTCGAAGAATCTGCTTTCCTGATTCAATCATCCCCATATTTTCCATTTAAGATTTTGAATCTCAATTCAACAAGTGTCCATGTTCTTGGTTTTAGAATAGATAGACTTTTCCCGATCACGAATATCATCATCCTTCAATCAACAATATTTCAACTACG
The DNA here is from genome assembly GCA_914767705.2 of Tenthredo notha. Taxonomy (NCBI): domain Eukaryota; kingdom Metazoa; phylum Arthropoda; class Insecta; order Hymenoptera; family Tenthredinidae; genus Tenthredo; species Tenthredo notha. Next base: position 13,599,045 of record OU611913.1, on the reverse strand, counting down.
AATCTCGAACGGTATTAACTTTAGAAGAGAATTAAAGTTTTTTTTCTTGCCATCGAGAATTGGAGTATCATGGACATGCTCTATGATCACCCAATTTTTCTGGCCTATTATGTATTCGGTAAATGTAATCGTCCTTCGTTCCCCTGAACATTTCCTCACATTTGTTTTCTTTTTCTTTCATTCGATGATCCTTCTGCTTGAACATCGTCTTCGTTAGTAGCATCAATTATTTGAAAAATATCGTTTAATCAATATAATGCATAGACGAAACAATTTGCAAATTTCTCCTGGTAGGTGGAGCTTGGACAGAGGGGTAGTGGTGTGGTTGTCACCAGGGAACAATGGGAAGCAGCCAAAGAGCAGCGTTCGTTCACTGCTATGGCGATTCACCTGGTAGAGGCTTTGTATGACCTTGACACATTACTTAAAAGTAACGTGAAAGGAGGTAAAAATAAGATCAGAAGACCCGACGAACGTCCTCCCAGGTTTCAGGCATTGGATCCACAAATCCTTGGAGCAATCACAGGTTTTTTGTTTGAATCCTACCTTTATGATACCTTTTTTAATTTCTCATGTATACATCTTTTGCCATTTTCTTGCACCCGCATCAAAATTGAAGGCTCGTCATGATCATGCTATGTATAAGTGTATATGATTCTATATCTTTTTCAGTGTCTGTCAGGAAAGAGTTCGCTAACACATTTCGAACGGCTGAAAGGAACCGAGCCCTGAACGTCAAGTTGAATACCCTGAGGAGGAACAGGAGACTTGCTGCTGCTGCTGGACGGCAAGGACAGTGAGAAAAACAATTATACCGTGAGTATTCGTAGATGCAGGTCACTTGTTGGTGTTTGGCAATAAATCCACAATGACATGAACACCGTTTTATTCAACAAGTGACCCGCATCTCCGAATACTCACTATATATGAACTTTTCTTTCATCTCTTTATATGTGGGGCATTCCATGCCACCGCGATCAAGATCTGGCGGTGACATTTTAGATTTGCTTAATAATTTATTATTTCAAACTATTTTTCAAAAAATGCATACACAATTTATTACAGATTTTTCCAAGCGTCGGTACCTGAGATACGATTTTCGAAGTGAAAAAAAAAACACCCATATTCTAAAATCTGAAAAAAATCAGGAAAATCTGAAAAAATATTACAAAATTTTCGAGCGCTATTAGAAGATGGAGGTTTGATTACGGGTAAAGGTGAGTCGAAAAGTGCCGAAAAAAAATATTTAAAAAATCGGAATCTATATTACAATATTGTAGTTATATGTATATAACTACAATATGTTCGATTCCTGTACCTTACTCTGAAAATATACTTTTTTAGACCCATATTATAGAGTACTTCTTGTCCGTTTATATGTCGAAAATACATTCCGATTTTTTAAATATTTTTTTTCGGCATTTTTCGACTTCACCTTTCCCCGTAATCAAACCTCCATCTTCTAATAGCGCTCGAAAATTTTGTAATATTTTTTCAGATTTTCCTGATTTTTTTCAGATTTTAGAATATGGGTGTTTTTTTTTTCACTTCGAAAATCGTATCTCAGGTACCGACGCTTGGAAAAATCTGTAATAAATTGTGTATGCATTTTTTGAAAAATAGTTTGAAATAATAAATTATTAAGCAAATCTAAAATGTCACCGCCAGATCTTGATCGCGGTGGCATGGAATGCCCCATGTATACCTATTAGGGTGCTTGAAAAAAAAAACTTTAATTTTTTTTCAACCCTCACCCTCCCAAATGCTTGAGGTGGATAAGAAAGAAGTCCTCCCGAAAGTCGGTCGCTGCAGCTCAACTCTAAGAGGTCGCTATTTACATTTTAGTTGCCTATTCATTTAACATGGTAATTTTCGTTTTTTTATTTAAACTGAAATTACACCTATTCATTGGAATTTTTTTGAAATAACCATTTTGTATATTCAGAAGATTGGTTTTTTGAGCTTTCCAAACGTATATAATAAAAGTCGATTACCTTAATGAGAAGAATAAATAAAGTCATTTAAACTTCTGATTAACGTAATCGACTTTTATTATATACGTTTGGAAAGCTCGCAAAACCAATCTTCTGAATTTACAATGGTTATTTAAAAAAAATTAAAATGAATAGGTGTAATTTCAGTTTAGATAAAAAAACGAAAATTACCATGTTGAATGAATAGGAAACGAACATGAAAATAGCGACCTCGTAGAGTTGAGCTACAGCGACCGCCTTTCAGGAGGACTTCCTTCTTATCCACCTCAAGCATTTGGGAGGGTAAAAGTTGCAAAAAAAAAAAATTAATTTTTTTTTTTTTTATCATTGATTTTTTTATTCCTTTACGAAAATATAATACGATACTATAACGTACAAATATTAGTTAGCTAGCGTGTAAGTGTATATAATGTAACATAATCTAAATAATAAAAACAAATAAAAGAGTTCATGACCAGTTCGAAGACTATAAATAAAAGTTTATGACCCGTTACAATGCTAGAATTAAGAGTATTTGTCGAATGGTTTTTGTATTTATATCATATACTATTATTCAATAAACAAATATTATTCAATCTGTATGTTTTTATCAGTGGCTCAAACGAGCGTGGTTTATACCTGAAGAGTGAATAAAAATGTAATTAATTTGACATGAATGTGACGATAATTGGTTATATATATATCGTATATTTGACATATATTTCGAATCCACTCGACATACCGGGTGTCCCATTTTAAAGTACCACCTGATTTATCTCGAAAAAGACTGCTCTGATCGAAAATTGACTCCAGTGAAACTTCTAGGGTTCGAAGGGGGACGTTCGAAAAAAAAATTGTTTTCAGTCTCAAATTCAAAATGGCGGCGCTACGATGGCAGACATGTTTTTTTTAAATGGGAACATGACTTTTTTCTCCTACCAAAAAATTCATCACATCAAAACTAACAACTTTTGCATGACCGTTTTTCGGATTAAGTCCGTAATTTTTGAGTTACAACGCAATTTTTGACTATTTTAGCGCTATCCAGGATGTACCACGAGGAGGTAAAGTCTTAACATCCCATGTGTAAATGTGTGTGTGTGTGTAATGTGTGCGTATGTGTGTGTGTTTATGTGTGTGTGTCGGCCCTCGCGTGTTGGCCCTCGAGAGTGGCGGGAAGCTGGCGCGCTTCGCTCACCCCGCGAGTCTCCGCGGGCTTCTTCGCCCACAATCGTCGTGTTGCTCATCGCTGGTGTACGGCAATTAATTCAACAATGCCTGATTTTACTCCCAATGAAATAGTTGACATGCTCATTATTTTAGGCAGATGTAGGGGCAATTATGCTCGAGACGCAGAGACCTGATCCTTGCGAGTGTTTTACACACATGAACACATAAACACACACACATACGCACACATTACACACACACACAAATTTACACATGGGATGTTAAGACTTTACCTCCTCGTGGTACATCCTGGATAGCGCTAAAATAGTCAAAAATTGCGTTGTAACTCAAAAATTACGGACTTAATCCGAAAAACGGTCATGCAAAAGTTGTTAGTTTTGATGTGATGAATTTTTTGGTAGGAGAAAAAAGTCATGTTCCCATTTAAAAAAAACATGTCTGCCATCGTAGCGCCGCCATTTTGAATTTGAGACTGAAAACAATTTTTTTTTCGAACGTCCCCCTTCGAACCCTAGAAGTTTCACTGGAGTCAATTTTCGATCAGAGCAGTCTTTTTCGAGATAAATCAGGTGGTACTTTAAAATGGGACACCCGGTATATTTAACATATAAAATGTATCTATGAAGACTTATAAAAGGCATATACAGGGTGCGCCAGAATTAAGTGGCCAAAATGATAGGGGTAATAGAGGAGGTCTAGCTGAGTAAATCGACCTATATAACATGTGGTCTCCGAAGTCGCGTTCGCGACATACGGCAGGTTAAAAAATCTCGCTACACGCCGCAATTTAGGCAACCGAGTACACAGCAGGCAGCGGTTAGCAGTATTGTTGATAAGCGCGCTCGACTGCTGATTAAAACCATAACACTTTCAAATCTACGAATTTCGAACGTCAACACTCTTGGCATTCAAGTTTCCCTGAACATAACAAGAAGGATGCGTGATGGAAATGAATATCGCTTGCAAATTCAGAAATTCCGAACCAAATTTCATCACGAAAACCGGTCGTTACAAAAGATGCTCGTAGTTACGACCTCCGACTTGATTTGAAAGTGTTATGGTTTGAATCAGCAGTCCAGCGCGCTTATCAACAATACTGCTAACCGCTGCATGCTGTGTACTCGGTTGCCTGAATTGCGGCGTGTAGCGAGATTTTTTAATCTGCCGTATGTCGCGAACGCGACTTCGGAGACCACATGTTATATAGGTCGATTTACTCGGCTCGACCTCCTCTATTACCACTATCATTTTGGCCACTTAATTCTGGCGCACCCTGTATAATTACAGGATATAATTTTAATGCATGTAGATTCTATGTTTCATCATATGTAAAATTTTGTTAAGGGTGTTGACTAGCTGAAAAGCGCGGGCTACTCCGCTTCCCGCGTGAACTGTGTCGAGCGAGACAGCAAACGAAAAAGAAAGACAGAGCATCATAGCTGCTACTGTGGTGGGGGTAGGCTGAGGACGCTAGGCTCCCTACTCCTCAGCCGTAGGTTTAAAATACATTGTAGAAAATAGCTGTATATTCATGCTCGGTTCAAAATCATACGAATATATATATTTATATAATTATTATATATAAATATATATTATATATTGATATATAATATTTATAATATATTCATATATATAGTAATATATATAAAAAAAATAAAAAACACATATTTATCTAATTTAAAACTTTAAATATATATGGGTCAAAACGCGTCAAACGGATAATGGCTCTGCCCAAAATTGTAGGTCACCAAAAAAAACGCGAGTAGGCTTAAAATTTTTCTCTCACTGTCTAGTTTCCATTGCCATGTGGCATATTCGAAAAATTCGATATGGCGGCTTCAATATGGCGGCTCGAACTTGCCAAGTTCGTCGAACATTTTCGAAAAGTGATGATAACTCGCTCAATTTTGTTGCTAGATTTTTTTCGAGGTCAGAAATGGATTCAGCATTAAATTTTACATTAAAATATGGTATCGCAAAGTAAATTGCAAAAAAAAAAATTGCATAACAAAAAAAAATCTGCAATCCCAGAAATATCAATGTTTCACGAATGGCAAAACCTATTGTTCATACTCGGTTCGAATTTCTAGTACCTCCAATTGACCTCCTGAGCTATTGTCAAGGTTATGGCCGGGTAAGAATTGTATTTTTCCGAAAATTATCATAATATCGCGTTTGCCAACCAGGAAATTTCATTGGCGCCCAACGCATATCGGAACTATTCGCATTTCAAGTCCCAAATACACATGGAACGGAAAAAAATTCCACTTAGAAAAAGTTCAGGTAGTAAATAAATCTGTAGGTTATTGGGTATTGCAATATTTATTTATTCACATTCGTAAAATATTCATTCGCATCAGTACAATCACAGTTGAAATGGAAATATATACAGGACATCACGCTGTATCAATCAAGCCTAGTATTGCATGATATTCGATTCTTCTGCAGAAGAAAATCTTTTTATCGCTAGTCTATCGTCAGAAATGGGAATAAAAGTGTGGCTGGATTGTATATTAGGCACAGCAGGTGCATCCTTAAATCTTCTGTTCAGTGACCTCATCACTCTACTGTGGTCTTGTTTAGTATAAAAAAAAAAGGTTATATTCTCAAATTTTCGCTGAGCCCGTGTGAACAAAGATGTTGCGTTCAAAATTGCGTTTTTGGGATGCGCTTGTAGACTATATCGTGACGCTGCGCTTTTGAGGGTGGCTCCAAGACCATCACATGGACTTTTGCCATGAGCAGTGGCATGGAAATGCCATTCGGCTTTAATCCCAAAGTCATTTTCATGAGTCATGAGATTCTTTATTTGAAATCTATTTTTGAAATGCTGCTTAGCGCCATCACTCACATAAATAATTCTCTTCACTTTTGGCGATAATTTTTTAATAAGTGGTATTATCCTGTTTTGCATCAAATACACAGATGCAGTATCATGCGTTGTACAGTCTGAGAGTAAAATAATGCTCGAATGTTTTATAACTGTGCCAGAACGATAATAAAATAAAACTGTGAAAACTGTGCATTGATCATTGTTGTAGTGAAAAGCTTGTGCAGCATTTTGCACAATGTACGGATAATTTTCTGCGAAATCAGACTGAACTAGTACTTCATCCTCTTGCAAAGTTTGTATTTTTTCACTTATAAATTTGGACTGGGCTTTTGCAATGAAATTATGAGGAATCAACGCTTTTAGATGTCTACCTAGATCATCGCTGAAGTCTTCCAAAGAAAGACATTCTTTTTTCAAGGTGCATCGATCTGTGGATTGCCACGTACTGAAAATTATTTGATCGAGGTTTGTTTTGCTTAATAAATCGAAAAGAAGATCTGAAAACTTCTCTATGTTTGGACACGATTCGCATTCTAGCATGGCACAAGCAGTTGTTGGTTCTTTACATAAAACAAAGCTTATGCAATCATTATGATCTTTTAAAGGAAATGCTGAATCTTTTGTGAGTGACTCTAAATCCGCAGCATCAATCATTGCTCTGAAATTTTCATGGATGACACATACACATACATTATGTGTCCCTGAACTACCAGCAAAGACACACCACTTAGGTCGTAGCTGTGCGAACTTTGTCAATCCGATCTTCAACTCTGGATATTTCTCCTGGAACTTGATGTGTAAAATCTTAACATCAAATAATAACAGACGCTTCTTTTTCTTTATTTTCTGACCGCAGATTCGTACAGTCATCGTAGCTTTTTTGTGCGTTAAGATACGGCTGTTGAGATCGTTTTCATAAAACGAAATTACTTTGGAAGCAGTTTCTTCAGATAAGCGCTTTCCTTTCTTAGATGACGTAGTTGCTAGTACGCCATTGACTTTCCTCAGATCTCGTGCTTTCTTTGCTATTCTATAAGATACCTGGAATTCTTCGCATATTTGATGGGTAGTCCAACACAGAGGTACTGCTGTAAGTATACTGAGTCGAAGTGGATCATTCTCATCCAAACTATGAAATTTTTCTTTGAGACCGTTAAGAAGATCTTCTAATTGTTCTTCTCGAGGTAAGCGAGACAAGCGCAACTTCTTACCAGGTGGTTCACTATCCTCTTTTTCTTTAAGATCGGGATCATTCAATAATTCTGACGACTCATCAGTATTCGTGGAATAAACCGATTTTCTGCAGATACTGCAAATTTTGGATGATTTCGATAAATCTGGAAAAGCTTCAAGAACCTTTTCTGAAATATTTCTGAGATCTTTCCCAATATGGCCTTCTCTTCCCAATGGATTTGCACAACGGTCACCGTGATTTATTTGCAGCTTCCTACGGAGTCTTTTTTGTTTTGCAGACATCGTTTTAACATAAAATTTTGAATTTGAAGGTTGGAAACGAAAAGAGCCTCAAACTATTATGTTGAAGATTATGAATGAGAAACTGATACTTTAACTGCGAAAGTAATTGTTATACAACTGTTCTTCACCTCTCTTGAAGAAACCAGTTGGAATAAAAGCTCTAGGCACCGCTCAAGAAACTGACAATATTGATTACTAATCGAATCTGTATTAGAATTGGTTGCTCATAACAACATCGTTATGACAAACGGTAGAGAATACTGTAAAAATAGAATCGGAGATATTTCGCATTTATTTTTGCACTTAGCATAACGCAAAGAAGTTGCGCTTGGATGAGAATGATCCACTTCGACTTAGTATACTTACAGCAGTACCTATGTGTTGGACTACCCATCAAATATGCGAAGAATTCCAGGTGTCTTATAGAATAGCAACGAAAGCACGAGATCTGGGGAAAGTCAATGGCGTACTAGCAACAACGTCATCTGAGAAAGGGAAGAGCTCATCTGAAGAAAGTGCTTCCGAAGTAATTTCGTTCTATGAAAACGATCTCAACAGCCGTATCTTAACGCACAAAAAAGCTGCGGTCACTGTACGAATCAACGGTCAGAAAATGAAGAAAAAGAAGCGTCTGTTATTATTTGATATTAACCCTAGAATGGTACACTTATTTTTTTTGCCTTCTAATGGCACACTGTGGCACAAATGTACCCCACGCGTTGTTACCCGATCATCGGGGTTATAAATATTGAATTAAATTTTTTTAAGTATATGATTCTCTTCGTTTTCTAACGAGGAAGAAGATAGTACCATTTAAAAATTTCAGAAAATTCGAGAAGTGTGTCACAGTTTAATCCGGAGGTAAAAGAAAATTGAAAATTGGTAAGATTGAGTACTTTTACAAAATTTAGCATAACTCGCCGAATTTTTAACTAAATTCGAAACTTCAAAAAGATTCTGGAACATAAATGAATTATCTAGAACCGGGATGAAATGGATTTTTGATTTATTTCAGAAAGTATAATTATTCCGGCAAGTCAAAGTTAGGAATTTCGAAAAATCAGCAAATTGGTAGACCACAGTAGAGTGGTGAGGTCACTGAACAGAAGATTCAAGGATGCACCTGCTGTGCCTAATATACAATCCAGCCACACTTTCATTTCCATTTCTGACGATAAACTAGCGATAAAAAGATTTTCTTCTGCAGAAAAATCAAATATCATGCAATACTAGGCTTGATTGATACAGCGTGATGTCCTGTATACACTGTTCAAAATTTCCATGCTAATTTTACAAAGAATGTATTGGAAGCTAATAGGCTAAACATTTAGCCAAAATTCAAATCGGGTATCGTAATTATACAAAACTTTTTTCTCGGTATTTAAATCAATTTTGTGAATTCAAATACAATTTTGGTGTTTTTCGTATTAAAGGTCTAGCCAAATCAGAAATTTATTCGGAAATTTATAGAACCAGCTTTGCAATTTACTTTGCTATACCATATTTTAATGTAAAATTTAATGCTGAATCCATTTCTGACCTCGAAAAAAATCTAGCAACAAAATTGAGCGAGTTATCATCACTTTTCGAAAATGTTCGACGAACTTGGCAAGTTCGAGCCGCCATATTGAAGCCGCCATATCGAATTTTTCGAATATGCCACATGGCAATGGAAACTAGACAGTGAGAGAAAAATTTTAAGCCTACTCGCGTTTTTTTTGGTGACCTACAATTTTGGGCAGAGCCATTATCCGTTTGACGCGTTTTGACCCATATATATACATATTCATTGAATAGCGTAAATTTCCTTGGCACGAAAGTGCTCTCGAAAAGTCGATGTACGTTACTTGAAAATCAAAATTGAAATAAGCAGCTGTCAGCAAATCAATGATATATAACGTAACTGAAATATCATCAATTTCCCAGGTTTCACCACGTGGAGGTCGCTACTAGATAGAAACCCACCTAACCCGTCCCAACCTCCCAACCATTATCGGGTCTAAAAGAAACTATTATAAAATGACGGAAAATAGGAAATTCGACAGTGAAAGTAAAATTTTGAAGAAATCATAATCATACAATTTTGCGATTTCTATGAAAATTACCTAATATGAATCTGATCTCACAAGTAACTAACGAAATAATAATTTTCAACAAAAATTGGTATTGTACATACTACGCATTAATCAATATATATATATATAATATATATACACACACTAAACTATACTATACTATACTTATATTGCACCGCAAATAAATATTACATCTGAAATAAAAGTAATAAAAAGTACGTAACGGCTCATCACAGAAGATTTCAAACTTGAGGCTATAGCTTATATACATACAGGGTGTCTCGAAATTCGCGCACCAGAAGCATACCGGCGGATTCCTTGCGAAATATTAAGACGAAAGTTACCTATGCAAAAAAGTCCGCGGGGACTTAGTTCTTCCGTGAAAAGGACCTAATAACGAACCAATCAGCGTTCGTCGATAGGAAAGACTGTCTAAAATCCACAAGAATCCGCACTTTGGAATTTTCATTGCGTGAACCGACTGTCTAATGTCAATCGCTCACGGTGGCTTCAAGCGCGGCGGGCGGAGCGGGGAACACCACACATTATTGTCTTATTCTCCCTAGTAAGGCGATTCGGATTCTTGTGGATTTTAGACAGTCTTTCCTATCGACGAACGCTAATTGGTTCGTTATTAACCCTCAAACACCACACTATCTGGGCCACCCGTAAACACCACACTGGGTGGGCGTAACCCACCGTTTTTGTTTTGCAAATATCTTGGGTCCTAATGAACCGATTTTTTTTTTTTTTTTTTTTAATCGGTAGGCCAAACAGTCAGGAAAAAGGATATTTGAAAGAAAATGCCATGAATTTCATAGTTATCGAGGTACATTAAAAAAACTGAGACTAAATGTTTTCAAATATCGAAAAAATCTTTTTTTTTTCTTTAAATCGTATTTTTTTAATAAAAATGGTTACCTATGTTAAATTACATAGTAATCGAAAGATCTTGAACTGAACTTTGAGAAAAAAAATATGACATTCCGATTGGTTCCTAAAAATATATTTATTCGGCCAAGTGGATTCGGGTGATTTTTAAACCGTGATTTTAAAACGTTTCCAAAGCCGTTTTACATGGACATCTTCTATATTTTCACGTAAAAAAAAAAAATTTTTCGGCCTTACGTGTTCGAAATCGTACATAGAATTGCAGTACGCAGTTTGTTTCATTGATTTCGGTTCCCAGGCAGAGATATTCCGTTTAATAACGCCTTTTTTCCCAATGTTTCTGGTCTGGTCGAATTGCGTAGGGATGCACCTCAAAGTCGTAAATACTGTGTACCAATTACAAATGAGTCAACAAAATAATATTTAATATGATTATATATACTTATGTATGATAACGGAATAATATTTCATATGGTTATATACTTCGATGTATGACAGATTTCCTGACACTCCAACCACACTGGGTGACGCTCACCCAGAGTCCAAATTGGCGACGCTCTATTCCAAATGTTGCGCACGCACCAGAGCTATGATGCTGTGGGACTAGTAGTAGGGGTCCCAAAGTTTTTTTACACCCCAGTACCGACTACCTCCCCTTCACCCCGTTTGGGCATCATGCATGGTTTGAGAGGCTCTGGGTTACCGTAACCCAGTGTGGTGTTTGAGGGTTAAGTCCTTTTTACGGAAGAACTAAGTCCCTGCGGACTTTTTTGTATAGGTAACTTTCGTCTTAATATTTCGCAAGGAATCCGCCGGTATGCTTCTGGTGCGCGAATTTCGAGACACCCTGTATATACAACATATTATACAGTTTTCGGAGCGTCAGTCGGATTTTGTCCATAACTGAAATATTTTAAAAATTAGGAAACGAATATTTGGCACAGTAATACAACTAGATCTAAATCACAGAAAAGTATGGCACGATAGTTATTTACAAAGCTATATATAACAGATATTTACAATCGGGCTTTTCGTCATTCGTCAGTCATGAGTTTACTGTCTCTTGCGCATGGCTTTTTGGGCTTCGACGATGTGAGGGGGTTCGCGAATTTTCAGATGTCGGGCACGTCTAGAATCTACGATCTCCGGTAACAAACAAAAGTGAAAGAAATCTACTAATTTATTTTCCATCTTTTCGGTCCAAAACTTATCGTCACGTTTTATTTTGTCATAAACTAGACCTTCCGGTGTCCAAACTATGAAATAGCACCACTTTCTATTCGTGATGTGTAGAAGACCTTGTACCTGATACATGTAATTGTGGGAAGCATTGAGGATGGCTTTTCCACCAATAATCTTCATGAATTTTATTTTTTTTGACTCTATGGCTTCCATTTGGGTTGACTGTTTTGCAGATGCTGGGCACTTTACTTCAATTACCGCGTTTTTACCTACAAGCCCGTCCGGCGACGCCGCAAGGAAGGGTAACGCCTTGTCCACCACTAGACCACTGCTGTCCACGGCAAGAGACCGTTCGGCTGCAAACTGTGCGATCGCCAAAGGCTCCTTTTCTATGCCCCACCTTGTATTCGAATTTCCATGAAAATCGCTATAGCGGATGCGTTCTACTAATTTGGCACAAGATGTTTGTGGCCTTCTTTTACAAATCTCACCAAAAACTGAGGCAGTCAATCTCTTTCGACGTTGTTCGTACCACTCAGTGGACGAACTCTGCCCCATTGTTTTCCGTTCGATTTCAAATAGGTCCTCCGAATACAAGGCTTGTACGAAGACTCTTTGAGCAACTGCCAAATCCTCAGCTGACAAGTCTGATTGCCCCGGACATGCAGCATCCGGGCCATAGTCGGTGTCAGCAATCTGAGCCGCGAAAATCTTCTTCTTTCCCTTGAAATACTTTTTCCTAATTTTTAGAGACCCTGACTTCCTACTGCAGAAGATTTGAGTGAATTTACCTGCTCTACCTGCCAATTTTTCCTGCACTAATCTATGGAATTGTCCACCGGAGTTCATTCTCACGACAGCGGAATCGCATCTAGCTTCGTATGATTCGCGGAGGGCAAAGTTGACTCTCTTGCCACCTATAGCCTTGGCAACGTGAGCGTTGTATAGCTCAGCTACGTTGTTATCCACGTCCCATATGAGGCTAGATGCATGCTCAGTGAGTCGATGCATGCCGACTGAATCTCTTGGAAGACACCAGTCAACTTCAGGTCTTCCACCAGGTTTATTTCACCTGGCTTCGGGTTACCGTCACAAAAGTAACCCCTCTCAGCACACGATCCATGTTCTCCAAAGACATGACTTGGGCCGTTTTTAATATCTTTGCGCAAATCCTCGACTCGGACGTATAATGGCTGAGCAACTTGCGCTTTTCTATGACGAATCGCAGAAGTCACAGCATAACGTAGCCGTTTCAAGTTTATGCGCAAATTATTACGCAAAATAACTGTACCAACCTTACGATTGGTACAAATATCGCGAAGCCTATTGCCATAGTTACGGAGAACATGGTTACGGCATTCTATTTTTTTGACTAGTGCTTCCGGTCCATACGGAAGCGCATCGACGAGCTTCCGGTGAACGCTACTATCTCCATCCCCAATTAATTTATTATATTTGATACCGTGCATCTCCACGCTACACTTAAAACCCTCAACTATTATGTCTGCCTCCATCGCGGTACTAGAACCTGTCCAATTTTTCGAGCATTCATGCTTCCCTACAGATGCCTCGGTATCGCCTCGCCTTCTATCACACATCGAACAATATTTATTTCTTACCCCAATGAATAAAACTTTTTTGGTTTTGAATCCCACAATTGCTGCTACACCCGAAAGTGAATCATATTTGGTCCTATACGATCTTTTTGCCCAAGACCCATCTGCGACAACCGCTATGCAAGGGTACCCATCCTCGTCGACGTCACCCACCTCACGGGCCAACCTAGCTTCTTCTCTACCTGACTCTAGCATCTGTTCCCTTGAAATATCGTGATACGCGTCGCTAACTATTTTATGATATTTTCCCCACGTATCTGAGGCCATACAGGGCATATCTATCGAGGCACTGATTTCCGCGAGCTGAGAAAAGCCACCACCTGTGGACATAATTCCAGAAACTAAAGCTGCATTGACGCTAGAGGGTCCTGAGGTCGATTTTTCGGAAGTTATTGATTTGACTAAATTACACATTTTACATTGAAAGGTGATGACTGTAATGAATCCTGTCCGGCTCTCGGATATAGGATGCATGTCGGCAAAACTACAAGAAAAAGGGGCGTGGTAACCTATATCCATGATACTATTCAGAAAATGACTGATATCTATTATCCTTCTACCAGTCAACTCCAATGGAGAATTGGGCTCGGCTTCAGTTCCGAGATCTTTTTCAAAATGCAATTTACGGTCTTCGACAACATCACTTTCGATCGCGGGCTGGATACTCACGAATTCCCTGTCATCGACTTCGAAGTGAATCTCGCGTTCGTCACTCGTAGATTGTATCGGAGAATCAGGAATTGTTTCTGAGCAGAACAAATCGGTATCTTGAAATTCATCGGGAAGTACAACCTCATTGAACTCAGTAACGTCATCAGTTACGGGGTCTTCCGAAGTTAATACTTCTCGAATAATTTCTCCATCGTTTTGTTGGCTCACAGCAATTCTATACAGGATACGAAATAGAAGGAAAATTATTCACATAAATAATTGGTGAACAATATGATCACGCTCCGGAAGACCGCAGATTGATAGATGCCGAAAAATGCAAAAAATAACATACGACACAGTAGGTCAGCGATAGATACTTTTGAAGATTTTCGGAATAATGTCCATCATAGTAGATTTAGAGTATGAATTGACGATTTATATCGAGGGGCTATTCACTCAGAAAATCTTTGTTTTTCGCATAAAAAAAAATATATGACCTTATGCCGTTACGAAAAGCAAAAAGTCGTATAATGGCGCTTACGTCCTCATACCATTAGACACGCGAAATAATAAGAAATTATTAGAATTCAAAAATCACGTGAAATCACTACCTTTGCGATGCATTTCTGAAATCATTTCGTGATATTATACGAAATCAATGATATCATTCAATGACTGAAGTCATTATAATCATTCTAAAATTAATCAAGGAATAGATTTCGATTGCAATCATTCATACACTAATAGTAAGAGTGAATAACCCCAGGATTCATATTTTGTTCGCGCCGCGTTGCAAGTTTGTATGTAACCGTTTTCCAATAATAATATCGTTTATACGACTTGCACCTTAGATATGTGAGTGCTGACAAGTCTCAATCTCAACATGCATGTTCGTGGTCATTCTAATGTAACGAGGCACAATTATACACACTATTTCTAATCTCTAGCAGCTGTAAGAGTAGCAGATACACTCTATTTGACTAATTATGCCTTTGTATTTGACGATTAAATGAACAAACACAATAATATCTACGCAAAAAAAATAATATGTAAATATATAATTTATTGAAAGCTCCTCTAAGTAGACAAATGGGGATTTCGATTATCTTTATTAACTTTATCGACGATCTATGCAAGCTGGCCGCGTAATAGACGTCGCAATATCAAATAATTATTATTTATGACCTACATCGGATACCTAAAAATTATATCATTCTGTCATTCTGAACAGAACCCTCTGCTCTTTGAAGTAGTGATGCGAAAAAAAAAAGAATCGATTCTGAGAATCGATTAATTATCTCTGTTTCTCCGATTCTAAGAATCGATATATCAGACGAAAAAAGTATTGATTCGGAATAATCGCAAAAATATTCACAAATCACAACAAATAAACAGTATTTTTCATCAGCAGAATTGGGCGTTCTACGTATTTTGGTGATAGAAATAATAAATAAACAAATTTCAACAGGACGTAATTATTTATCAGATCAGACTATTCCATCTTGAGAATATTTTTATATGTATAACCTTGGGCATAACTTATTCTTAATGACATTACATTTTTACCAAACAAAACGAAGCCAGCTTTATACCGTAACAATTTGAGGATGCGAAATGCCACTGATACCAACCCAAAACTCGTTAGCAGCAGTTTAGTAACTTACTAGATTTTCCTAGTAAGATCACTGAAAATCTAGTGATGTCCAGTAAAAATCTAATGATTTTACTAGAAACATCTAGTGAGTTACTAAACTGCTGCTCACGAGTTTTGGGTTGGTATCCGTGGCGTTTCGCATCCTCAAATTGTCACGATATAATACATTTTGAAAATAAAAATATGAAAATTATTTCGAACTATCACTCGATTTATATTAAGGGGTCTCCTCACTTTACAATTTTCGAAAAATGGATTGTTCTTTCATTACATCTTTCGAAAGTATACATGAACATTATGAAAAAATAGAAGGCAGACTCTATCCCTGGTGGATCTGATTTACCGTGATTTACCGTGATTTACGGTGATTTCACCGTGACCGGCACCGTGAATCACGGTGCTATCACCGTGAATACCGGTGCTAATACCGTGATAGCACCGTAAATCAAGGTAAAATCACGGTGATTTTACCGTGATTTACGGTAACATTACGGTGTTTTACCCAATTTCCCCTTGCAGATCTGATTTACTGTGATTTTCACCCTACCTATTCACCGTGAAACATAGTGAATTCACTGTAATTCTCGGTAATATTACAGTGATTTAACCATTTCCCTGGTAGATCTGATTTACCGTGATTTACGGTGATTTCACCGTGAATTACCGTAATGTCACCGTGAATTACCGTAATGTCACGGTGATTTCACCGTGTTTCACCGAAAAACTCGGTGAATCCCGGTAATATGGTTTTTCACCGTGAATTCACCGTAAATCACCGTAATTACGGGTTTTCACCGTGATTTAAATCCGCCAGGGATGCAGCAAGCATCACTGATCAAGCACAGGTAAGATTTTTCCACGATTTTTCATTGAAAAGAACTTTAAACACGTTTTTCTCGAAACACCGTTTCTCGACGGCTTGTTGATAAAATCTTCGAAACTAATGAACCGATCCTTATAAAATTTGAAACACATATTCTTTACAACTATAGCTTCAGCGTATATCAAGAATTTTTTCGAAATTTTCATATTTACTATTTTTATTTTGCCAAAAACAGCGAAAAAAAAGTTTTTTTTGTGTTTTCGAAAAATGTCCGCCATTATGTTATTTTTGCATGTATCAAAAATCGCATGATATGCGCTTTAGCCATTAACATACTGAATCTAAAACCGTTTGATTTTTTTGTTTCAGATGATCCATCTCCGAGATTTCATCAACAGCGCAGACCTACAATTTTTTGAAGACATTTTTTTAACTACTATTTTCGTGTATAAATAAATATAAATTTAATTCGTGTATAGTGACTTGAATAAATAAAAAATAAAAATTTCATGTATTTCGAAAGTGTATTCATTAAGTGTAACCACTTTTATATAAATATCTATAATATAAACCTAACAAAAAAATTCATGAAAACAGCCTTTTTTTTCAGCATCTAAAGTGAGAAGACCCCCTTAATATACAAAACTCGAGCTTTGACTTGTTTTACAAGACTAGCTACGTATAAATCTCCGTACGAATACAAGTTTCACTTGAAAACCTCAAAACTATTTATTATTATTATTATAATCACTTATAATATAGGTACTCTTTAGGAAAATAGGAACATATGATTCAAAGATCACTTTTTCTTCTTCTGAAACTATAACTAGAAGAATATTTATAAATGTTTTGACTTTTTGGATTGGAAGACTAGCACCGTGTAAGTCTCTGTATCGATATAAGTTTTACTTATGAGTAATTCAAAACCTTGAAACTAATTATTATTATAATCACTTTTTCTTCTCTCGAAACTATAACTAGATTAATATTCATAAATATTTTCCTCTTCACTTTAGTGAACCTTTACTTTTGACTGACTGAACTTTCCTCCTATTACCAGCAGTCATCATTCAGAGAGCCCAAAAATATCAATTGAGAAGCCCTTTTACCTTTCAACCGATTTCGTTTCTCGGTGATGATATTGCCAGCTTTGCTGAATAATCTTTCAGACGGCACAGATGTACCGACAACACAGAAAAAAGCCATGGCTATTTGGTATAAATAGGGATAAACACCCTTCAGTTGTCCCCAAATCTTCAGAGGACAATTTCTTCTGTCTGTGACCGGCGAGTTCAGAAACTGCCGGAGTTCTACTGGAACACCTCCAGGCTCATCTGAATTTGATGAACTGATCATTACTAATTCTTCGTGAACATTCCATAACTTATCCTCTTTAGTTTTTTTTATTGTATTTTGGTTATCAGAGTTATTTGCAATCAAATTGCTATTTTCTTCGTTGTCCTTCTGCGGCTTTAGCTCCTTCATAAGCTGACATAGTCTTGATTGCGCATTTGAAACTGCCAGAGCACTCTGAAAGTGCAGCTTTCTGTAACGTGGATCCAGCAATGTCGATATTGCTAAAAAATGATTTTTTTCAATACTCGACTGTTCTGTATGAAATCTTTTGTTAATTTCTCTAAGGACATTTTGCAATAAGCATGTCGATATTTCAGTTCTGATGATTACTTTGCTCAAGGACTTCATCAGGCAGTTGACAATTGGGATAATATTGCTGCACGTGACATAGTATTCTCCAGACATTTCCCTGGTAACTACCTCTATTGGAGATAGTACTTCAATGGCATCTTCAATCACTCTCAATTCTGAATGTGAGACCATTTCTGGCGCCTCTACTCTTCCAAATGAATAGTTTATTAGTACAGTACTAACATGGTTTGCCAATTCCAAGAATCTTTCCATCATATAGTACATGGAGTTCCATCGAGTCTCACATTCTTGCTTCAGTTTAAGAATGTTGTTATCGGCTTTTCCTTCCTGTTTTTGCAGTTTCCTGAGTGCATCTGTGGCATTAACACTCCGCTTGAAAAAAGTAACAATGTTTTTTACTTTCTTTATAACCTGTGCTAGCCCTGGTGTTGAGGAGAGAGCATCTTGAGTCATTAGATTTAGCGTATGTGCAAAACACGGAAGATGTTTATGAGATCCAAACATATCACAGACTGCTTTTTTTATATTTGCCGCATTGTCGGTAACTACAGCACGCACACTCGTTACTTCTATGCCCCACTCTTGACAAACATCTTTCAGAATTTGGGAAATGTATGCTGAGTCATGTTTGTGCTCAAGTTCCTGCATTCCAAGATCTATGGATTCTAGTCTCATATTATCTTTGTCAATGAAGTGTGTAGTTACAGATATGAAACCTTTTGTATTGTATGGATCGGTCCATATATCTGACGTGAGTGAAATGTTATCAACATTTGATAGAATAGTTTTCACTTTATTTTGAAGCAGATGGTATTTATCATCCAATCGAGTTGTGATGGTTTTTCTGCATGGCATTTTGTATAAAGGTACAGCAATATTCATAAGTTTTCTGAATCCTTTATCTTCAACTACTGATAGTGGTTGGCGATCTTTGGCAATCATATATACAATGCCGTCAGTAAGTTTACTAGCCATGGTTCCTCCATCTTGAAATAAAGAATCACTCTCAATAACTAATAATTTTAATAGTAAGAACAATAGTAAGTCTCTCCACTATGAGATATGAAAGTTCTCAATACATCAAAGTTTTATGAAGGTGAAGTTACTAACGTTAAAAACCCTAAAAAGTAAACGATGCGTTGAGGTTGCCTGTGTAAAGTTTCAGTGGCTGAAGCCTCATTTGTTTTTTTTTAATCTCGTGTTACAGTTACGTTATGAACTCCAGCTTCATAAAGTTTTAGCTATTATCAATGAGGAACGATGAATATTAAATATACCTGTGTAGGACTTCATTTTGGTGAAGGTTACAGCAATTGAAGGGTTCTTCATTTTCGGACTCTCTGTAGCACGAGAGGAAACGGTTTCATCGTTACACAGATTTATCGTCGATGTCGAACAACGCAGCATAGGCTCTTCATTTTCATACATACGGAAAGCAACCCGAGAATGTGATGTCTGTGGATCTCTTCTGATACCGGTAGAAGTAGAAGGCAGATGTTCCAAGTCTGGGTCATCGATGAGTTCTTCTTCAATCGTAGATGAGGTTCTCGGTTGGACGGATTGGGACAAACCAATCTTTTTTGGTAGCGGGTCCGGTACTTTGTCAATTGTCGAACGGATGCTTCCGAATTATATGATTGACTAAATTTGTAGTATTGCCACAGTGTTTATAAACGTTATGACACAAACGGCATCGAGCCGAAACAGCGTCAATTTTCTCGAAATATTTTTCTTTGAGGAATTTATTGTTTGTTGATTTTCGTTTCAACATTTTTGACTCAGAGTACATTAATCTGAAACAATTACGTCGATATTTCAGTTCTTATTACGGTATACATTTTAATTACCATTATAAACTTTGTTATGTCGATTGTTTTGATTCCAAAAATAACGAGATTGTGATAAACCGCGCACGTATGCTAACCCTAACCTCACTTTGTAAATAAGTTATTTCTAGCCGCAAGAAAAAATTAATCAAATTCCAGAATTTATTTAATAAAAAAAACTATTACGATGTCACCAATTATTCTTGACCAATATTATTATGATATGTAACTTAATCGCTATAAAATTTAGATATTTTACCTTCTTTTTATCTTTGTACCTTTGTGGATTGCAGTCAGTTAGCTCAAAACAATAAACATATTATGAATCGATTCATGTAAAAACAGAATCAATTCGATAATAATCGAATCTCTGAAAGATCGATTATTAATCGATGAATCTAACGCTACGAAGATCGATTCTTCAAGAATCGTCAAAGAATTTCGCATCACTACTTTGAAGTACTCTTTAGATCAGACTTCTCCGATGCTTCGTACTCAAGCTATTTGATTTTAAACTCTGAGGACTCTACTCCAATCGTACGTAATTCGATTAATTTACCTCATTTTTTCTCGATATTCAGCCAAATTATGAACTCCGAGTGTTTTCTTCTTCTTCGCCAACAATGACAGACACTTTCTCGCCTTAACCATATTGGCACTAAAAAACTAGAACTTTATAATTGAAAAACACGAAGTAAATCGAAAAACTGTAGCACCCACAATTATGCGAGTCAGAAGATTTAAATTCGCAAAAGGAGAAGTCTGTATTTACCCCTACGATGCCTGTAGTTCGTGTTGCTACCACCCAGCGCGGCTACGCTAGAAATTGCCGAATTTTTGCGCCAAAAATCGTCATTTCAATGCTTCAGGATTTTCCTGATTACTCCTCAGTCATTGATCCGATAGTATCGATCATGATCTTGATTTGAAGGTAAAGGATGTAGCTATGTTATGTCTTTGGCCGAATATTTAAAAAAAAATCGTTACTCGTTGTACATCAGCGCGAAGATGGCTTACTTTCAAGATCATTTTTTGCAAAGCTTGAAGTGAAATCGCAAATTCGGCCAAAGACATGACACGGATACATCATTTATCTGTAAGAATTTTCATCGAAAACTCCGTTATCTTGAAAAATGAGGAAATGAGAAGGTAAATGCCGAGAGTCTATTTACGCGCGCTCGGCGAGGCCTAGTCAACGCCCTTAACATAAAATCGACATATATTTTGTATAGAAATTCACATATAATATTTATATATAATTTCATATATAAATTCGGCCAAAAATGACATTTCGAAATTTTTTAATGAATATATGTTGCATGTATGCCAGATATTCGCGATTGTATGTGACATATAATTCACATATATTCGTTATAAATTTTGACATATATTTTCCGCATATATTTTCTTCCATGCGGGATATTTCATAGATGTAGGTGGCAAATATCACGAGACGTATGAGAAACATATCGCAGATGTTTGTATCATGTAACATGAAATGTATCATGTGCATATCAGAGATGTATGTATCACATATTATGATATGTATCAGTTACATACAGGATGAGTTCCTACCGTCCGTACACTCAGAGTAGCGTTCAGGTGGCCGCGAGTCCAAATCTGCAATGTTTTAATTGTTTTCAGCTCACTGATTGGCTGTCTCGTAGTAAACAATTGACGATTTGGCCTCGCGGCAACCTCAACGCTACTCCGAGTGCGCGGAAGATTGGAATTCATCCTGTATGACGGATCTATGTGACAAATATCGTGAGATGTATGTATCACATATCATTGAATGTACTAGATATATGTCACAGATGCAATGAGGGTTACATGTTATTTCATAATGAAAACACTTGATTTATTTTCGAATGTAGGTATATATATATTAGGGTGTTTCAAAAAAACTCGATATTTTTTTTTTCTTGCTCTCCGCCCAAAATATCGTAGAATATGTCCGAACAAATATCCTGTTAAGGGGGTATCCACACCTTTGATTTGGTAAAAATTCTGAGGAAGAGATTGTAATTTTACAGCGAATTTGAGAGTCTGATCAAATCCAAAAAAATCATGGACTTTGAGGAGGGTTTGACCCTCATTATCCATATTCAACATTGAATATTACTTTGAGTCTAATAGTAGTTACGCTGAATATAGAAAAATACAAAATTACTCGGTTGTCGTAAAGACTGAGGAGCACCGATGGACCGGTTCTGGAATTTTTGGTCTTCAATTGTTCAGAAGAGAGGCCTCTATCAGATGAACATACAACTTTTTGATATCGCAAAAATTGCCTGACCTATCTAGTTTTTACTAAGATTTTTTGAATTTTAAAATTTTTTTACTCTATTTTTTCTATTATCTCAACTAAAAATGGTGATATCAAAAAGTTGTATGTTCATCTGATAGAGGCCTCGATTCTGAAAATTTGAAGACCCAAAACTCCAGAATCGGTCCAACGATGCTCCTGATTCTTTACGACAACCGGTCAAAATATTCATTCTCCAGAAATCAACTTTTAAACTTTTTTTTTTTTTCTTTCCTTTATTTCCTAATTTTCACAGAGAAGAAAATGTAGTTACAGGAAATCAAGTTTTAAGATGTAGCTTATGATTAATATGCTGAATCCGCAGCTGCTCTCGTATCCATGTGTTATGAGTCGAGTCTAGACCCATGTGCCAGGCGGAGGTTTGTAGTGAGTTTTGACCTGTTCTGTCCAACAACAGTGTCCGGTAGGTGTCTGCTAAGGTTGCTAGAAAAAGAATGAATTGCTCTAGGAAAAATCTGATCAAAATTTTTCAAAACATGAAAATTCTTCAGAATTCTTGATCTTCAATATTTTTGAGATTCAGAAGATGCTAGCACAATTTCTGTCAATATTCCGGAAATTATTTCATCTTTCATCAATCATACCTATTTTCTTATAATATACCGGGTGTCCCATTTTAAAGTACCACCTGATTTATCTCGAAAAAGACTGCTCTGATCGAAAATTGACTCCAGTGAAACTTCTAGGGTTCGAAGGGGGACGTTCGAAAAAAAAATTGTTTTCAGTCTCAAATTCAAAATGGCGGCGCTACGATGGCAGACATGTTTTTTTTAAATGGGAACATGACTTTTTTCTCCTACCAAAAAATTTATCACATCAAAACTAACAACTTTTGCATGACCGTTTTTCGGATTAGGTCCGTAATTTTTGAGTTACAACGCAATTTTTGACTATTTTAGCGCTATCCTAAAATAATGAGCATGTCAACTATTTCATTGGGAGTAAAATCAGGCATTGTTGAATTAATTGCCGTACACCAGTGATGAGCAACACGACGATTGTGGGCGAAGAAGCCCGCGGAGACTCGCGGGGTGAGCGAAGCGCGCCAGCTTCCCGCCACTCTCGAGGGCCGACACACACACATACGCACACACACATACGCACACATTACACACACACACACATTTACACATGGGATGTTAAGACTTTACCTCCTCGTGGTACATCCTGGATAGCGCTAAAATAGTCAAAAATTGCGTTGTAACTCAAAAATTACGGACTTAATCCGAAAAACGGTCATGCAAAAGTTGTTAGTTTTGATGTGATGAATTTTTTGGTAGGAGAAAAAAGTCATGTTCCCATTTAAAAAAAACATGTCTGCCATCGTAGCGCCGCCATTTTGAATTTGAGACTGAAAACAATTTTTTTTTCGAACGTCCCCCTTCGAACCCTAGAAGTTTCACTGGAGTCAATTTTCGATCAGAGCAGTCTTTTTCGAGATAAATCAGGTGGTACTTTAAAATGGGACACCCGGTATAATATTAAACTTTCACAATTATTACATTATAGAAATACTCATCTTTTTAGCAATCTAAACGTGTAGTCTCCTGGCATTGATTTCAAACGTAGTTTTTGATGAATCATCTTCTTTCGATTCCGAAGTCTCATGTCAGACATACATACACTGTGTTTGTTCAATAATGAAAATCACTATTGGCTTGAATTCGTAATGAAAGCACGACGATTTACAAACAAGTGGACACCTAACCTCGAAAAAATGTAGATCGCAGCCATGCGTTCTGTCAATGATCACAATTCAAAAGAATATTGAAAATTAAATATGTGTAAAAATGATCATTACAAACAATTGGAAAATCACAAAATCAAATTCATAATCAAAATATATAAAAACGTCAAAAAAGTAAGACAGTGGTGTTCGCGGTCTTGTACAATATTTATGAGACCAACATGTGGGTCCGCACTCCGCGCGCCGCGCAGCGACGATTCGTCGCAGCGCGGCACTGTCGAGGCTGTAACTTTTCGAATCCTCGAGATTTTTCGACGCCGATTTATTTACAGGTAGATTAGGTCACTAGCATTCCAAATAAAATATAAAAACAAAAACGATTTTTTGAAAATTCAAAGGTGTAGATACCCCCTTAAAAGAGGAGCTCATAATTTCAATTTTAAGAGGTCCATCATCGAATCTGAAGTTTTGCCGTTTAAATAACACAGAAAAATGACTTTTTTACTTTATTTATTCTTGCAACCTAGGAAGAAATTTTTTTTTTCATAAAGTCCATGACTATATCTTACAAAGCATTAAATTTGGACAAAAAAATCTCATTGAGCCGAATTTCTATTTTCATTATTTGATTTTTTTCAGAGCTTTAAACTCAAAATTTTACGTTTTTTGCCTTTTTCGGTTAAACTATTGAAGTTAGGCGAAAAAGTCAAATGGCGATTTTTTAGCTTGTCTGATGGACCACAAAAAAGTTTCAGACGAATTTTTTGTATCGTCAATATTCTAAAAGTTACAGGCATATAAAGTCATCATTTTTGTATTATTAACTTTTTGTGAGTGAAATATTAATGTTAACACAAAAAGTCAATATAGAATTATAAAAAAATTGAATTTTTGGAAAAATTGTCCGAGTAAAATTTGGAGTACTGCCAACCATTGAAATGTACAGACTTATTTAAGCTTATTTCGATGGTTTTTTACGTAAATCAGATAAACAATTGACAATGGATACAAAATTTCAAAAGAATTTCGAAAAAGGCAAAAAACGTAAAATTTTGAGTTTAAAGCTCTGAAAAAAATCAAATAATGAAAATAGAAATTCGGCTCAATGAGATTTTTCTGTCCAAATTTAATGCTTTGTAAGATATAGTCATGGACTTTATGAAAAAAAAATTTCTTCCTAAGTTGCAAGAATAAATAAAGTAAAAAAGTCATTTTTCTGTGTTATTTAAACGGCAAAACTTCAGATTCGATGATGGACCTCTTAAAATTGAAATTATGAGCTCCTCTTTTAACAGGATATTTGTTCGGACATATTCTACGATATTTTGGGCGGAGAGCAAGAAAAAAAAATATCGAGTTTTTTTGAAACACCCTAATATATACCGGGTGTCCCATTTTAAAGTACCACCTGATTTATCTCGAAAAAGACTGCTCTGATCGAAAATTGACTCCAGTGAAACTTCTAGGGTTCGAAGGGGGACGTTCGAAAAAAAAATTGTTTTCAGTCTCAAATTCAAAATGGCGGCGCTACGATGGCAGACATGTTTTTTTTAAATGGGAACATGACTTTTTTCTCCTACCAAAAAATTCATCACATCAAAACTAACAACTTTTGCATGACCGTTTTTCGGATTAAGTCCGTAATTTTTGAGTTACAACGCAATTTTTGACTATTTTAGCGCTATCCAGGATGTACCACGAGGAGGTAAAGTCTTAACATCCCATGTGTAAATGTGTGTGTGTGTGTAATGTGTGCGTATGTGTGTGTGTCGGCCCTCGCGTGTTGGCCCTCGAGAGTGGCGGGAAGCTGGCGCGCTTCGCTCACCCCGCGAGTCTCCGCGGGCTTCTTCGCCCACAATCGTCGTGTTGCTCATCACTGGTGTACGGCAATTAATTCAACAATGCCTGATTTTACTCCCAATGAAATAGTTGACATGCTCATTATTTTAGGCAGATGTAGGGGCAATTATGCTCGAGCAGAAAGGTTGTCAGTTTTACACACATGAACACATAAACACACACACATACGCACACATTACACACACACACACATTTACACATGGGATGTTAAGACTTTACCTCCTCGTGGTACACTAAACGTAATGGATTCTGCGCCGGATGTGTTCGACAATTCTAGAAACAGCCAATCGGCGCTCTGGATTACAAAAATGCAAAGCGCCGATTGGCTGTTTCTTCAATTGTCGAACACATCCGGCGCAGAATCCATTACGTTTAGTTTACATCCTGGATAGCGCTAAAATAGTCAAAAATTGCGTTGTAACTCAAAAATTACGGACTTAATCCGAAAAACGGTCATGCAAAAGTTGTTAGTTTTGATGTGATGAATTTTTTGGTAGGAGAAAAAAGTCATGTTCCCATTTAAAAAAAACATGTCTGCCATCGTAGCGCCGCCATTTTGAATTTGAGACTGAAAACAATTTTTTTTTCGAACGTCCCCCTTCGAACCCTAGAAGTTTCACTGGAGTCAATTTTCGATCAGAGCAGTCTTTTTCGAGATAAATCAGGTGGTACTTTAAAATGGGACACCCGGTATATATATACCGATATACCTTTATTTTTGTTGTAATATATATTTTCCATCAAGTTATACTAATAAAACAACAATAAAACTAATAAAACATGGTCATATTGTGTTAGATGAAAACATTAGTAATGAAAGAAACATACAACTAATAAAATGAGGCTGAATCTAGCGGCCGGAGCTAGCGGGCGCTCGAAGCAAGCGAAGTTATTGCAAGCGAATATCGAGTTGAAATTTCGATGACTGACATTCAAACTGAGAAAAAAGTTAAGATCCCGGGGGACGATCTTCGGAAAATTATTAAATATTGGTAATCGCTCACTAATAGCGGCCGCTAGCTCCGGCCGTTAGATTCAGCCTCATATTAATAAAACATAAGTAAATTACCGTATTGCTCCGAGCATAAGTCGACTATGAGTTCCTAAACCTGACTTATACTCGGAAAAATACGGATATTAGACTTTATTAAAAGAGAAAAAAACAAAATTCAATTAGATTTAATTAGATCTAAGCGAGAATGAAACAAAGTTACCTACATTGCAGCACACTATATTTACAACGATATTTATGACAAATATTGTCACTCAGTATTGTGTGAATAACTCTAAAATATGGAAGTTGACATTTATTAAAATATCTACAGAGTGTAACAGAATTGGCGACGACCATTTTACAGGGTTAATCCTCGTAATAAATGAAACCGCAAATTCAAGCCCTTTTTTTCTACAATGCATAAAATGTTTGTTATAATTAATTGTAATTCAATCAATTTCGGTATAATTTCATATTGGAACAAAAAGGCTGAAGAAATTTAGATGAAATTTGTTACAAGGATTAATCCTGTAAAATGGTCGTCGCCAATTCTGTTACACCCTGTATAAATCTTTGAAATATCATTTAAAATAAAATCGTAATAATAATTTGTCAATATTATGGACGAGATTCCACCCAATATTTTTCATACTGTAGAATCGAGGACACACACGCATTCATAAGATATTCTACGTATATATAATTTCATCTTGGAATAATATATTATACATCTTTATAAATATAGTATACTGCAGTATGAAAACGTTTCGAAATTAAAAAGTATCGTCGTATTATAAGTACATTATAAGTATATAATGATAAAGCCTATCAGACAATATTACCTCAAGTAAAATTGGAAACTCAAAGAGAGTTGTGTAATCACGAATATATGACCAGGGAACTATCAGACAAAGTCAAGCTCAGTATCAAAATTAAGGAATATTTCTATGTTATAAGCATATGACCAGAAGGCCTATCAGGTAACGTCAAGTAACGTTAAATGAATATAAAACCAGGAAACTATCAGACAAAGTCAAGCTCAGTATTAGAATTAAGGAATATTTCTATGTTATAAGCATACGACAAGGGGCTCGATTCTTGGGATCATGCGATAAATTTTCGTATGCGAGATTTGCCTTTTGACCAATCATGTGACAGTTCCAAAGAAAGCGAACATGGCAACTAGGCGGAAAATGAATCTCGCATGCGAAAATTGATCGCATGATCTGAAGAATCGAGCCCCAGACAGCCTATCGGGTAACGTCAGGTAACGTTGGGAACTCAGAGGTCTGTGAAATCATGAATATATGACCAGGAAACTATCAGACAAAGTCAAGCTCAGTATTAAAATTAAAGAATATTTCTATGTTATAAGCATATGACCAGAAGGCCTATCAGGTAACGTCAAGTAACGTTGGAAACTCAGAGAGTTGTGTAATCATGAATATATGACCAGGGAACTATCAGACAAAGTCAAGCTCAGTATCAAAATTAAGGAATATTTCTATGTTATAAGCATATGACCAGAAGGCCTATCAGGTAACGTCAAATAACGTTGGAAACTCAAAGAGAGTTGTGTAATCATGAATATATGACCAGGGAACTATCAGACAAAGTCAAGCTCAGTATTAAAATTAAGGAATATTTCTATGTTATAAGCATATGACCAGAAGGCCTATCAGGTAACGTCAAGTAACGTTAAATGAATATAAAACCAGGAAACTATCAGACAAAGTCAAGCTCAGTATTAAAATTAAAGAATATTTCTATGTTATAAGCATATGACCAGAAGGCCTATCAGGTAACGTCAAATAACGTTGAAAACTCAAAGAGAGTTGTGTAATCATGAATATATGACCAGGGAACTATCAGACAAAGTCAAGCTCAGTATTAAAATTAAAGAATATTTCTATGTTATAAGCATATGACCAGAAGGCCTATCAGGTAACGTCAAATAACGTTGGAAACTCAAAGAGAGTTGTGTAATCATGAATATATGACCAGGGAACTATCAGACAAAGTCAAGCTCACTATTAAAATTAAGGAATATTTCTATGTTATAAGCATATGACCAGAAGGCCTATCAGGTAACGTCAAGTAACGTTAAATGAATATAAAACCAGGAAACTATCAGACAAAGTCAAGCTCAGTATTAAAATTAAAGAATATTTCTATGTTATAAGCATATGACCAGAAGGCCTATCAGGTAACGTCAAATAACGTTGAAAACTCAAAGAGAGTTGTGTAATCATGAATATATGACCAGGGAACTATCAGACAAAGTCAAGCTCAGTATTAAAATTAAAGAATATTTCTATGTTATAAGCATATGACCAGAAGGCCTATCAGGTAACGTCAAATAACATTGGAAACTCAAAGAGAGTTGTGTAATCATGAATATATGACCAGGGAACTATCAGACAAAGTCAAGCTCACTATTAAAATTAAGGAATATTTCTATGTTATAAGCATATGACCAGAAGGCCTATCAGGTAACGTCAAGTAACGTTAAATGAATATAAAACCAGGAAACTATCAGACAAAGTCAAGCTCAGTATTAAAATTAAAGAATATTTCTATGTTATAAGCATATGACCAGAAGGCCTATCAGGTAACGTCAAATAACGTTGAAAACTCAAAGAGAGTTGTGTAATCATGAATATATGACCAGGGAACTATCAGACAAAGTCAAGCTCAGTATTAAAATTAAAGAATATTTCTATGTTATAAGCATATGACCAGAAGGCCTATCAGGTAACGTCAAATAACGTTGGAAACTCAAAGAGAGTTGTGTAATCATGAATATTTGACCAGGGAACTATCAGACAAAGTCAAGCTCACTATTAAAATTAAGGAATATTTCTATGTTATAAGCATACGACAAGGGGCTCGATTCTTGGGTGTTGTATACGGTGAAAGGAAGGTCTGGTAAATGATCAGTAGATGAATATTTCTTTAACAATAACGTTTAATGCTATACTGGTGGGAAAGGCTTCGTTTGTTGTACATTGGTAGGTCGCCATACCAGATCCGAGGAAGACTGAATTAAGCAGCGACTCAGTCGTCCTCCTTTCTCTCATCGCGCATGCGCACACGCTCTCAATGCGTGCTTCTCACTCACACAACACTCCCCCTTGTAGGGAAAACAAAAATATTTAAACATGTAATAATGTATCGCTAAAGAACATGCATCATAATCTAATCTACTCCTAAATCATAGTCCTTAAATTTAGTCGGTGCACGTGTTTCTCTTTGAGGGCGTCCTGGCCGGTTTACTTGTCTATCTCGGGTTTCCAAACTTCCTCTTCCGCGGCCTCGGCCTCTTCCTATGGCTCTGGCTGCAGCGATTGGGCTTTGTGTGTTATCCACTTCTCTGCCTGAGCCTTCGGACACTGAGGTATCTGTCATGGGTGTTTCAGTTGCCGACATATCGATATTTGACGTATCTGGGCTTTCAGACTCCGACGTTGGCGGTTCTGGTTCCCTTGGAGTCTGTGCTCTTTCGAGATCTAGGTTAATGTCTTGGGAGATTATTATTTGTTCTTCCGGGTTAATGTAATAGTCCATATCTCGATCCTCTTGAGTTGCCATTTTTGTTGTAGGAGTGTCTCTCCCGATTTTTCTCATTTGATTTATATGTCTACGCCACATTCGCTGGTCGTCCAGAAGGATTTCATAATGTAGATCACCGATTCTACGGTTTACGTGTCCTAACATCCATTTGGCTTTTCCTGCGTAATTTCTGCATCCGACTCTTTCCCCTCTTTCGAAAAATGGTACATTCTTGCTTGGGATTCTTGTTTGTTGTGGTTTTTCCGGTTTAATTAAGTCTAGGCGTATCCTCAGCTGTCTGTTGAACATCAGTTCTGCCGGTGTTTTTCCCGTGCTAAGGTGTGGCATGTTTCTATATTGTGTTAATAAAGCTTGTAGTTCGGTGTCTATGTCCGCATTATCCGTTTGCATTTTCCTTAGTGCGTTTTTCATTGTTTGTACATAACGTTCCGCTTGGCCATTTGTGGCTGGGTTGTACGGTGCTGTAACTTTTTGTACGATTCCGTTGTTTTTCAAAAATGTTTTAAAGTCCTTTGAGACAAAAGTTGTACCATTGTCCGATACAAATGTTTTAGGTAACCCGAAGCGTGCAAAAAGTTCTTTACATTTTTTTATTGTGTTTTCTGTTGTCATGTTATTTACTATATGTATCTCTGGCCATTTAGAGTATGCATCAATTACAAGAAAAAAGTATTTGTTTCTGAATGGTCCAGCAAAATCTGCATGTATTCTTTCGTAGGGTGCTGTTGGTTTTTCCCAAACATGTTTTACTACTTTTGTAGGATTATTTCTAAACGTGTTACATTTTTCACAGTTTCGTGCCAAATTTTCAATATCTGTAGCCATGTTAGGCCACCAACAGTATCCCCGAGCTAGACCTTTCATTTTAACTACTCCAAAATGTCCTATATGTAGTTCATTCAGTGTTTTCTTACGTAAGGTACGAGGTATAACCACTTGATGTGATCTCATTAACAGGTTTTGTTCTACTTTGAATTCATTCATATCAATGTTCCACGTATCTTTTCTGGAAAGTTGTCTCCCCGTACGCAATGCATCGCGTACCTTTACTATTTGCTGATCGTTTATATATTCTTTCTCTATTTCTGTTGCCGATATCGGTAATGTTTGTATTGTATTTATATAGAAGTTGTCTACGACGTCAAGGTTATTTGTACATTCTGGAATAGGTAACCGCGATAAGCAATCTGCATTGCTATGATTTTCTGATTTCCTATACTCAATTTCAAAGGTGTATCCTTTTAAGAAAATAGCATAGTGCTGCATTCGCATTGCACTGTGCACGGGTAGACTTTTTGTTGGCGCAAGAATTTGTGTGAGAGGTCTATGATCAGTGATAAGTATAAATTTGCTTCCATACAGGTACTGGTACAGTCTTTTTATTGCAAAAACAATCGCGTAAGCTTCCTTGTCAATCTGTGCATACTTTTGTTGCGTTTTCGACAAGGTCTGTGAAATATACTGTATTACTCTTTCGCTACCGTCTTTATATCTATGGGACAAGACTGCACCAATTCCATATGGACTTGCATCTGTCGCTAGTACTAACGTTTGTGTAGGGTCGAAGTGTGCAAGACATTTTTCACTTGTGAAGGCTTTCTTAGCTTCTTTAAACGCTACTTCGCATTCTCTTGACCAAATGAACTCTTGGTCTTCATGCAACAGTTTATTAAGTGGATATAGTATAGCACTTGTGTTTTGTATAAATCTATTATAGTAATTGATCATTCCTATAAATGCTCTGACTTCTGTCTGATTTGTGGGTCGTGGCATTCTTTCAATTGCATCCATCTTTTTCTTTTCTTTATGTATACCTTGCTCGTCTATAATATATCCACAGTAGTTTATTCTACTTTTGAAAAATTCTGACTTCTCTACATTTATTTTTATATTGTATTTGTGTAATCGCTTGAATACTTTTTCTAGTCTTTCTAAGTGCTCGTTCTCAGTTGAGCCTGTAATTTTTATATCATCGATGAATACCGATACCCCTTCAATGTCACTTAATATATTTTCCATATTCTTTTGAAAGATTGCTGGGGCTGACGCAATGCCATACATTAGTCGTGTACATTTGAGTAAGCCACGGTGAGTACTGAGAACAAGTAACTTCTGACATGCTTCGTCGACTTCCATTTGTAAATATGCTTGTCGCAAGTCGATTTTTGAGAAAATTTTTCCCCCTGCCATTTTCCTAAATAATTGTTCCGGTGTAGGTAATGGATATTCATCTATCACTAATTGTGGATTAATCGTTACACTGAAATCCCCGCATATGCGAATTTTATCCTTGTTCTTCAGTACTGGTACAATCGGCGTGGCGTACTCCGAGTTATCTACTTTAACTAGAATACCTTCGCTAATTAATAAGTCTAATTCCTTATCTACTAATGGTAATATTGAAAAAGGTACCGGTCTTGCTTTCACAAACACGGGTTTGACTTCAGGTTTTAAGGTAAGTGTGGCTTTGATGCCTTTGATTTTTTCGAAATTTGGGTTTGTAATTTCCTTGTATTTTTCCAGTATTGTATTTAATTCTATCCTATTGTCAGAACCCTTGTGTAATAGCAACATCGGTGAAAAAAGTGCGTCTGCGCCACATGCCTTCATAATTTGACGTAGCCATTCACGCCCTAGTAACGGTGCCCGCACAATTTCTGTTAAGTATATATTTAATTTGAATTCTTTTTCCGCAAACCGCACCGAAACTGCAATGTATCCAATCACCTTTATCAGCTTTTTGCAGTAGGTAATCAGTTGAAGGTTAGATTTGTACACCGATTCGCCTTTGAAAAGTTCCTTCGCTTGGTTCTTGGACATCACTGTAACAGCTGCTCCGCTGTCGATCTCAAATTCCACCGGTATCATATTGATTAGAAAGGTATTGGTGAATTTATCTCTCTCACTGGTCTGCTCCAATTTTAAGATTTCTCTCACCTCGCCTAGTCCCTCGTCGTACTGGCCTTCTCCGGACTCGTCCCATTGGTCGGCTACTTCTAATTCGTTTGCGTTATTCCTTCCTCGTTTGAAGCATACTGAGGCTAGGTGCCCAGCTCCATTGCAGGATAAGCATCTAGTCTGTCTGCTTAATGTGCAGCTGGAGGCGTAATGGTCTCTACCGCATCTGTAACATTTTAACTCTTTACCTTTGTTGCTAGGAGGTTTTTGTGCTTTCGTAGCTGAGTTTCTTTCACTCTGGTTGTAATTTTTCCTAAATCCAGGTTTTTTCTTGTATGCTGTATCTTTTCGTAGTTGATTCTTTCCTGCTTGTAAGTACTCGAGGGAACTCGGCTGCTCCGTCATTATATTAGCTTCTTTTTCCGTTAATTCCATCGCTAATGCTGTGTCGACCGCTTTTTGTAGTGTCAACTCCTTCGTTTCTAGTAATCGTGAACGGATTCGGTTGCTCTTTAAGCCTAGAACTAACTGATTTCGTAAAGCGCTGTCCAGGTATGTACCGAAATTACAGTGCTGACTTAAATTTCTTAAAGCTGTGACGAACGTTTGCACGTTCTCCCCCGCTAGTTGCTTTCTCCCATGAAATTTGTAACATTCAGCTATTTCTAGTGAAGCCGGGGCGTATAAATTTTTTAAAGTTGCAGTTAATTGTTCGCAAGTTTTCGTGTAGGGATCTATCCCTCCCAACGTATCGTATAGTGTATCAAAACTTTTGTGACCAATGTAGTGTAATAAATACTGGACTTTTTCTTCATTTTTGATATCCAGCATTTTGTACGCACCTTCTAAACGTAAGAGCCATCGATCCCATCTCATAGTACCTGGGATAAATGTTTCGATTTGAAGCTGACTTTGTACTTTTGCGGCCGCCATCTTCTCCTCCAATTTTGAAAATCCCAACCGTTAGCGGTAGTTCCGTCGGCCACGTTTTTTCTTTTTACCTTTCTCCCAGAGGTTAGAATGCTCCCACATTCGTTTCGCTCACGCCTTTATGCTGGCTCCGCCATCCTCGTCGCCATTTGTGTTGTATACGGTGAAAGGAAGGTCTGGTAAATGATCAGTAGATGAATATTTCTTTAACAATAACGTTTAATGCTATACTGGTGGGAAAGGCTTCGTTTGTTGTACATTGGTAGGTCGCCATACCAGATCCGAGGAAGACTGAATTAAGCAGCGACTCAGTCGTCCTCCTTTCTCTCATCGCGCATGCGCACACGCTCTCAATGCGTGCTTCTCACTCACACAACACTCCCCCTTGTAGGGAAAACAAAAATATTTAAACATGTAATAATGTATCGCTAAAGAACATGCATCATAATCTAATCTACTCCTAAATCATAGTCCTTAAATTTAGTCGGTGCACGTGTTTCTCTTTGAGGGCGTCCTGGCCGGTTTACTTGTCTATCTCGGGTTTCCAAACTTCCTCTTCCGCGGCCTCGGCCTCTTCCTATGGCTCTGGCTGCAGCGATTGGGCTTTGTGTGTTATCCACTTCTCTGCCTGAGCCTTCGGACACTGAGGTATCTGTCATGGGTGTTTCAGTTGCCGACATATCGATATTTGACGTATCTGGGCTTTCAGACTCCGACGTTGGCGGTTCTGGTTCCCTTGGAGTCTGTGCTCTTTCGAGATCTAGGTTAATGTCTTGGGAGATTATTATTTGTTCTTCCGGGTTAATGTAATAGTCCATATCTCGATCCTCTTGAGTTGCCATTTTTGTTGTAGGAGTGTCTCTCCCGATTTTTCTCATTTGATTTATATGTCTACGCCACATTCGCTGGTCGTCCAGAAGGATTTCATAATGTAGATCACCGATTCTACGGTTTACGTGTCCTAACATCCATTTGGCTTTTCCTGCGTAATTTCTGCATCCGACTCTTTCCCCTCTTTCGAAAAATGGTACATTCTTGCTTGGGATTCTTGTTTGTTGTGGTTTTTCCGGTTTAATTAAGTCTAGGCGTATCCTCAGCTGTCTGTTGAACATCAGTTCTGCCGGTGTTTTTCCCGTGCTAAGGTGTGGCATGTTTCTATATTGTGTTAATAAAGCTTGTAGTTCGGTGTCTATGTCCGCATTATCCGTTTGCATTTTCCTTAGTGCGTTTTTCATTGTTTGTACATAACGTTCCGCTTGGCCATTTGTGGCTGGGTTGTACGGTGCTGTAACTTTTTGTACGATTCCGTTGTTTTTCAAAAATGTTTTAAAGTCCTTTGAGACAAAAGTTGTACCATTGTCCGATACAAATGTTTTAGGTAACCCGAAGCGTGCAAAAAGTTCTTTACATTTTTTTATTGTGTTTTCTGTTGTCATGTTATTTACTATATGTATCTCTGGCCATTTAGAGTATGCATCAATTACAAGAAAAAAGTATTTGTTTCTGAATGGTCCAGCAAAATCTGCATGTATTCTTTCGTAGGGTGCTGTTGGTTTTTCCCAAACATGTTTTACTACTTTTGTAGGATTATTTCTAAACGTGTTACATTTTTCACAGTTTCGTGCCAAATTTTCAATATCTGTAGCCATGTTAGGCCACCAACAGTATCCCCGAGCTAGACCTTTCATTTTAACTACTCCAAAATGTCCTATATGTAGTTCATTCAGTGTTTTCTTACGTAAGGTACGAGGTATAACCACTTGATGTGATCTCATTAACAGGTTTTGTTCTACTTTGAATTCATTCATATCAATGTTCCACGTATCTTTTCTGGAAAGTTGTCTCCCCGTACGCAATGCATCGCGTACCTTTACTATTTGCTGATCGTTTATATATTCTTTCTCTATTTCTGTTGCCGATATCGGTAATGTTTGTATTGTATTTATATAGAAGTTGTCTACGACGTCAAGGTTATTTGTACATTCTGGAATAGGTAACCGCGATAAGCAATCTGCATTGCTATGATTTTCTGATTTCCTATACTCAATTTCAAAGGTGTATCCTTTTAAGAAAATAGCATAGTGCTGCATTCGCATTGCACTGTGCACGGGTAGACTTTTTGTTGGCGCAAGAATTTGTGTGAGAGGTCTATGATCAGTGATAAGTATAAATTTGCTTCCATACAGGTACTGGTACAGTCTTTTTATTGCAAAAACAATCGCGTAAGCTTCCTTGTCAATCTGTGCATACTTTTGTTGCGTTTTCGACAAGGTCTGTGAAATATACTGTATTACTCTTTCGCTACCGTCTTTATATCTATGGGACAAGACTGCACCAATTCCATATGGACTTGCATCTGTCGCTAGTACTAACGTTTGTGTAGGGTCGAAGTGTGCAAGACATTTTTCACTTGTGAAGGCTTTCTTAGCTTCTTTAAACGCTACTTCGCATTCTCTTGACCAAATGAACTCTTGGTCTTCATGCAACAGTTTATTAAGTGGATATAGTATAGCACTTGTGTTTTGTATAAATCTATTATAGTAATTGATCATTCCTATAAATGCTCTGACTTCTGTCTGATTTGTGGGTCGTGGCATTCTTTCAATTGCATCCATCTTTTTCTTTTCTTTATGTATACCTTGCTCGTCTATAATATATCCACAGTAGTTTATTCTACTTTTGAAAAATTCTGACTTCTCTACATTTATTTTTATATTGTATTTGTGTAATCGCTTGAATACTTTTTCTAGTCTTTCTAAGTGCTCGTTCTCAGTTGAGCCTGTAATTTTTATATCATCGATGAATACCGATACCCCTTCAATGTCACTTAATATATTTTCCATATTCTTTTGAAAGATTGCTGGGGCTGACGCAATGCCATACATTAGTCGTGTACATTTGAGTAAGCCACGGTGAGTACTGAGAACAAGTAACTTCTGACATGCTTCGTCGACTTCCATTTGTAAATATGCTTGTCGCAAGTCGATTTTTGAGAAAATTTTTCCCCCTGCCATTTTCCTAAATAATTGTTCCGGTGTAGGTAATGGATATTCATCTATCACTAATTGTGGATTAATCGTTACACTGAAATCCCCGCATATGCGAATTTTATCCTTGTTCTTCAGTACTGGTACAATCGGCGTGGCGTACTCCGAGTTATCTACTTTAACTAGAATACCTTCGCTAATTAATAAGTCTAATTCCTTATCTACTAATGGTAATATTGAAAAAGGTACCGGTCTTGCTTTCACAAACACGGGTTTGACTTCAGGTTTTAAGGTAAGTGTGGCTTTGATGCCTTTGATTTTTTCGAAATTTGGGTTTGTAATTTCCTTGTATTTTTCCAGTATTGTATTTAATTCTATCCTATTGTCAGAACCCTTGTGTAATAGCAACATCGGTGAAAAAAGTGCGTCTGCGCCACATGCCTTCATAATTTGACGTAGCCATTCACGCCCTAGTAACGGTGCCCGCACAATTTCTGTTAAGTATATATTTAATTTGAATTCTTTTTCCGCAAACCGCACCGAAACTGCAATGTATCCAATCACCTTTATCAGCTTTTTGCAGTAGGTAATCAGTTGAAGGTTAGATTTGTACACCGATTCGCCTTTGAAAAGTTCCTTCGCTTGGTTCTTGGACATCACTGTAACAGCTGCTCCGCTGTCGATCTCAAATTCCACCGGTATCATATTGATTAGAAAGGTATTGGTGAATTTATCTCTCTCACTGGTCTGCTCCAATTTTAAGATTTCTCTCACCTCGCCTAGTCCCTCGTCGTACTGGCCTTCTCCGGACTCGTCCCATTGGTCGGCTACTTCTAATTCGTTTGCGTTATTCCTTCCTCGTTTGAAGCATACTGAGGCTAGGTGCCCAGCTCCATTGCAGGATAAGCATCTAGTCTGTCTGCTTAATGTGCAGCTGGAGGCGTAATGGTCTCTACCGCATCTGTAACATTTTAACTCTTTACCTTTGTTGCTAGGAGGTTTTTGTGCTTTCGTAGCTGAGTTTCTTTCACTCTGGTTGTAATTTTTCCTAAATCCAGGTTTTTTCTTGTATGCTGTATCTTTTCGTAGTTGATTCTTTCCTGCTTGTAAGTACTCGAGGGAACTCGGCTGCTCCGTCATTATATTAGCTTCTTTTTCCGTTAATTCCATCGCTAATGCTGTGTCGACCGCTTTTTGTAGTGTCAACTCCTTCGTTTCTAGTAATCGTGAACGGATTCGGTTGCTCTTTAAGCCTAGAACTAACTGATTTCGTAAAGCGCTGTCCAGGTATGTACCGAAATTACAGTGCTGACTTAAATTTCTTAAAGCTGTGACGAACGTTTGCACGTTCTCCCCCGCTAGTTGCTTTCTCCCATGAAATTTGTAACATTCAGCTATTTCTAGTGAAGCCGGGGCGTATAAATTTTTTAAAGTTGCAGTTAATTGTTCGCAAGTTTTCGTGTAGGGATCTATCCCTCCCAACGTATCGTATAGTGTATCAAAACTTTTGTGACCAATGTAGTGTAATAAATACTGGACTTTTTCTTCATTTTTGATATCCAGCATTTTGTACGCACCTTCTAAACGTAAGAGCCATCGATCCCATCTCATAGTACCTGGGATAAATGTTTCGATTTGAAGCTGACTTTGTACTTTTGCGGCCGCCATCTTCTCCTCCAATTTTGAAAATCCCAACCGTTAGCGGTAGTTCCGTCGGCCACGTTTTTTCTTTTTACCTTTCTCCCAGAGGTTAGAATGCTCCCACATTCGTTTCGCTCACGCCTTTATGCTGGCTCCGCCATCCTCGTCGCCATTTGTGTTGTATACGGTGAAAGGAAGGTCTGGTAAATGATCAGTAGATGAATATTTCTTTAACAATAACGTTTAATGCTATACTGGTGGGAAAGGCTTCGTTTGTTGTACATTGGTAGGTCGCCATACCAGATCCGAGGAAGACTGAATTAAGCAGCGACTCAGTCGTCCTCCTTTCTCTCATCGCGCATGCGCACACGCTCTCAATGCGTGCTTCTCACTCACACAACACTCCCCCTTGTAGGGAAAACAAAAATATTTAAACATGTAATAATGTATCGCTAAAGAACATGCATCATAATCTAATCTACTCCTAAATCATAGTCCTTAAATTTAGTCGGTGCACGTGTTTCTCTTTGAGGGCGTCCTGGCCGGTTTACTTGTCTATCTCGGGTTTCCAAACTTCCTCTTCCGCGGCCTCGGCCTCTTCCTATGGCTCTGGCTGCAGCGATTGGGCTTTGTGTGTTATCCACTTCTCTGCCTGAGCCTTCGGACACTGAGGTATCTGTCATGGGTGTTTCAGTTGCCGACATATCGATATTTGACGTATCTGGGCTTTCAGACTCCGACGTTGGCGGTTCTGGTTCCCTTGGAGTCTGTGCTCTTTCGAGATCTAGGTTAATGTCTTGGGAGATTATTATTTGTTCTTCCGGGTTAATGTAATAGTCCATATCTCGATCCTCTTGAGTTGCCATTTTTGTTGTAGGAGTGTCTCTCCCGATTTTTCTCATTTGATTTATATGTCTACGCCACATTCGCTGGTCGTCCAGAAGGATTTCATAATGTAGATCACCGATTCTACGGTTTACGTGTCCTAACATCCATTTGGCTTTTCCTGCGTAATTTCTGCATCCGACTCTTTCCCCTCTTTCGAAAAATGGTACATTCTTGCTTGGGATTCTTGTTTGTTGTGGTTTTTCCGGTTTAATTAAGTCTAGGCGTATCCTCAGCTGTCTGTTGAACATCAGTTCTGCCGGTGTTTTTCCCGTGCTAAGGTGTGGCATGTTTCTATATTGTGTTAATAAAGCTTGTAGTTCGGTGTCTATGTCCGCATTATCCGTTTGCATTTTCCTTAGTGCGTTTTTCATTGTTTGTACATAACGTTCCGCTTGGCCATTTGTGGCTGGGTTGTACGGTGCTGTAACTTTTTGTACGATTCCGTTGTTTTTCAAAAATGTTTTAAAGTCCTTTGAGACAAAAGTTGTACCATTGTCCGATACAAATGTTTTAGGTAACCCGAAGCGTGCAAAAAGTTCTTTACATTTTTTTATTGTGTTTTCTGTTGTCATGTTATTTACTATATGTATCTCTGGCCATTTAGAGTATGCATCAATTACAAGAAAAAAGTATTTGTTTCTGAATGGTCCAGCAAAATCTGCATGTATTCTTTCGTAGGGTGCTGTTGGTTTTTCCCAAACATGTTTTACTACTTTTGTAGGATTATTTCTAAACGTGTTACATTTTTCACAGTTTCGTGCCAAATTTTCAATATCTGTAGCCATGTTAGGCCACCAACAGTATCCCCGAGCTAGACCTTTCATTTTAACTACTCCAAAATGTCCTATATGTAGTTCATTCAGTGTTTTCTTACGTAAGGTACGAGGTATAACCACTTGATGTGATCTCATTAACAGGTTTTGTTCTACTTTGAATTCATTCATATCAATGTTCCACGTATCTTTTCTGGAAAGTTGTCTCCCCGTACGCAATGCATCGCGTACCTTTACTATTTGCTGATCGTTTATATATTCTTTCTCTATTTCTGTTGCCGATATCGGTAATGTTTGTATTGTATTTATATAGAAGTTGTCTACGACGTCAAGGTTATTTGTACATTCTGGAATAGGTAACCGCGATAAGCAATCTGCATTGCTATGATTTTCTGATTTCCTATACTCAATTTCAAAGGTGTATCCTTTTAAGAAAATAGCATAGTGCTGCATTCGCATTGCACTGTGCACGGGTAGACTTTTTGTTGGCGCAAGAATTTGTGTGAGAGGTCTATGATCAGTGATAAGTATAAATTTGCTTCCATACAGGTACTGGTACAGTCTTTTTATTGCAAAAACAATCGCGTAAGCTTCCTTGTCAATCTGTGCATACTTTTGTTGCGTTTTCGACAAGGTCTGTGAAATATACTGTATTACTCTTTCGCTACCGTCTTTATATCTATGGGACAAGACTGCACCAATTCCATATGGACTTGCATCTGTCGCTAGTACTAACGTTTGTGTAGGGTCGAAGTGTGCAAGACATTTTTCACTTGTGAAGGCTTTCTTAGCTTCTTTAAACGCTACTTCGCATTCTCTTGACCAAATGAACTCTTGGTCTTCATGCAACAGTTTATTAAGTGGATATAGTATAGCACTTGTGTTTTGTATAAATCTATTATAGTAATTGATCATTCCTATAAATGCTCTGACTTCTGTCTGATTTGTGGGTCGTGGCATTCTTTCAATTGCATCCATCTTTTTCTTTTCTTTATGTATACCTTGCTCGTCTATAATATATCCACAGTAGTTTATTCTACTTTTGAAAAATTCTGACTTCTCTACATTTATTTTTATATTGTATTTGTGTAATCGCTTGAATACTTTTTCTAGTCTTTCTAAGTGCTCGTTCTCAGTTGAGCCTGTAATTTTTATATCATCGATGAATACCGATACCCCTTCAATGTCACTTAATATATTTTCCATATTCTTTTGAAAGATTGCTGGGGCTGACGCAATGCCATACATTAGTCGTGTACATTTGAGTAAGCCACGGTGAGTACTGAGAACAAGTAACTTCTGACATGCTTCGTCGACTTCCATTTGTAAATATGCTTGTCGCAAGTCGATTTTTGAGAAAATTTTTCCCCCTGCCATTTTCCTAAATAATTGTTCCGGTGTAGGTAATGGATATTCATCTATCACTAATTGTGGATTAATCGTTACACTGAAATCCCCGCATATGCGAATTTTATCCTTGTTCTTCAGTACTGGTACAATCGGCGTGGCGTACTCCGAGTTATCTACTTTAACTAGAATACCTTCGCTAATTAATAAGTCTAATTCCTTATCTACTAATGGTAATATTGAAAAAGGTACCGGTCTTGCTTTCACAAACACGGGTTTGACTTCAGGTTTTAAGGTAAGTGTGGCTTTGATGCCTTTGATTTTTTCGAAATTTGGGTTTGTAATTTCCTTGTATTTTTCCAGTATTGTATTTAATTCTATCCTATTGTCAGAACCCTTGTGTAATAGCAACATCGGTGAAAAAAGTGCGTCTGCGCCACATGCCTTCATAATTTGACGTAGCCATTCACGCCCTAGTAACGGTGCCCGCACAATTTCTGTTAAGTATATATTTAATTTGAATTCTTTTTCCGCAAACCGCACCGAAACTGCAATGTATCCAATCACCTTTATCAGCTTTTTGCAGTAGGTAATCAGTTGAAGGTTAGATTTGTACACCGATTCGCCTTTGAAAAGTTCCTTCGCTTGGTTCTTGGACATCACTGTAACAGCTGCTCCGCTGTCGATCTCAAATTCCACCGGTATCATATTGATTAGAAAGGTATTGGTGAATTTATCTCTCTCACTGGTCTGCTCCAATTTTAAGATTTCTCTCACCTCGCCTAGTCCCTCGTCGTACTGGCCTTCTCCGGACTCGTCCCATTGGTCGGCTACTTCTAATTCGTTTGCGTTATTCCTTCCTCGTTTGAAGCATACTGAGGCTAGGTGCCCAGCTCCATTGCAGGATAAGCATCTAGTCTGTCTGCTTAATGTGCAGCTGGAGGCGTAATGGTCTCTACCGCATCTGTAACATTTTAACTCTTTACCTTTGTTGCTAGGAGGTTTTTGTGCTTTCGTAGCTGAGTTTCTTTCACTCTGGTTGTAATTTTTCCTAAATCCAGGTTTTTTCTTGTATGCTGTATCTTTTCGTAGTTGATTCTTTCCTGCTTGTAAGTACTCGAGGGAACTCGGCTGCTCCGTCATTATATTAGCTTCTTTTTCCGTTAATTCCATCGCTAATGCTGTGTCGACCGCTTTTTGTAGTGTCAACTCCTTCGTTTCTAGTAATCGTGAACGGATTCGGTTGCTCTTTAAGCCTAGAACTAACTGATTTCGTAAAGCGCTGTCCAGGTATGTACCGAAATTACAGTGCTGACTTAAATTTCTTAAAGCTGTGACGAACGTTTGCACGTTCTCCCCCGCTAGTTGCTTTCTCCCATGAAATTTGTAACATTCAGCTATTTCTAGTGAAGCCGGGGCGTATAAATTTTTTAAAGTTGCAGTTAATTGTTCGCAAGTTTTCGTGTAGGGATCTATCCCTCCCAACGTATCGTATAGTGTATCAAAACTTTTGTGACCAATGTAGTGTAATAAATACTGGACTTTTTCTTCATTTTTGATATCCAGCATTTTGTACGCACCTTCTAAACGTAAGAGCCATCGATCCCATCTCATAGTACCTGGGATAAATGTTTCGATTTGAAGCTGACTTTGTACTTTTGCGGCCGCCATCTTCTCCTCCAATTTTGAAAATCCCAACCGTTAGCGGTAGTTCCGTCGGCCACGTTTTTTCTTTTTACCTTTCTCCCAGAGGTTAGAATGCTCCCACATTCGTTTCGCTCACGCCTTTATGCTGGCTCCGCCATCCTCGTCGCCATTTGTGTTGTATACGGTGAAAGGAAGGTCTGGTAAATGATCAGTAGATGAATATTTCTTTAACAATAACGTTTAATGCTATACTGGTGGGAAAGGCTTCGTTTGTTGTACATTGGTAGGTCGCCATACCAGATCCGAGGAAGACTGAATTAAGCAGCGACTCAGTCGTCCTCCTTTCTCTCATCGCGCATGCGCACACGCTCTCAATGCGTGCTTCTCACTCACACAACACTCCCCCTTGTAGGGAAAACAAAAATATTTAAACATGTAATAATGTATCGCTAAAGAACATGCATCATAATCTAATCTACTCCTAAATCATAGTCCTTAAATTTAGTCGGTGCACGTGTTTCTCTTTGAGGGCGTCCTGGCCGGTTTACTTGTCTATCTCGGGTTTCCAAACTTCCTCTTCCGCGGCCTCGGCCTCTTCCTATGGCTCTGGCTGCAGCGATTGGGCTTTGTGTGTTATCCACTTCTCTGCCTGAGCCTTCGGACACTGAGGTATCTGTCATGGGTGTTTCAGTTGCCGACATATCGATATTTGACGTATCTGGGCTTTCAGACTCCGACGTTGGCGGTTCTGGTTCCCTTGGAGTCTGTGCTCTTTCGAGATCTAGGTTAATGTCTTGGGAGATTATTATTTGTTCTTCCGGGTTAATGTAATAGTCCATATCTCGATCCTCTTGAGTTGCCATTTTTGTTGTAGGAGTGTCTCTCCCGATTTTTCTCATTTGATTTATATGTCTACGCCACATTCGCTGGTCGTCCAGAAGGATTTCATAATGTAGATCACCGATTCTACGGTTTACGTGTCCTAACATCCATTTGGCTTTTCCTGCGTAATTTCTGCATCCGACTCTTTCCCCTCTTTCGAAAAATGGTACATTCTTGCTTGGGATTCTTGTTTGTTGTGGTTTTTCCGGTTTAATTAAGTCTAGGCGTATCCTCAGCTGTCTGTTGAACATCAGTTCTGCCGGTGTTTTTCCCGTGCTAAGGTGTGGCATGTTTCTATATTGTGTTAATAAAGCTTGTAGTTCGGTGTCTATGTCCGCATTATCCGTTTGCATTTTCCTTAGTGCGTTTTTCATTGTTTGTACATAACGTTCCGCTTGGCCATTT
The DNA here is from genome assembly GCA_914767705.2 of Tenthredo notha. Classification (NCBI taxonomy): domain Eukaryota; kingdom Metazoa; phylum Arthropoda; class Insecta; order Hymenoptera; family Tenthredinidae; genus Tenthredo; species Tenthredo notha. The sequence continues at coordinate 13,554,345 of OU611913.1, read as the reverse complement.
GTGGCTGGGTTGTACGGTGCTGTAACTTTTTGTACGATTCCGTTGTTTTTCAAAAATGTTTTAAAGTCCTTTGAGACAAAAGTTGTACCATTGTCCGATACAAATGTTTTAGGTAACCCGAAGCGTGCAAAAAGTTCTTTACATTTTTTTATTGTGTTTTCTGTTGTCATGTTATTTACTATATGTATCTCTGGCCATTTAGAGTATGCATCAATTACAAGAAAAAAGTATTTGTTTCTGAATGGTCCAGCAAAATCTGCATGTATTCTTTCGTAGGGTGCTGTTGGTTTTTCCCAAACATGTTTTACTACTTTTGTAGGATTATTTCTAAACGTGTTACATTTTTCACAGTTTCGTGCCAAATTTTCAATATCTGTAGCCATGTTAGGCCACCAACAGTATCCCCGAGCTAGACCTTTCATTTTAACTACTCCAAAATGTCCTATATGTAGTTCATTCAGTGTTTTCTTACGTAAGGTACGAGGTATAACCACTTGATGTGATCTCATTAACAGGTTTTGTTCTACTTTGAATTCATTCATATCAATGTTCCACGTATCTTTTCTGGAAAGTTGTCTCCCCGTACGCAATGCATCGCGTACCTTTACTATTTGCTGATCGTTTATATATTCTTTCTCTATTTCTGTTGCCGATATCGGTAATGTTTGTATTGTATTTATATAGAAGTTGTCTACGACGTCAAGGTTATTTGTACATTCTGGAATAGGTAACCGCGATAAGCAATCTGCATTGCTATGATTTTCTGATTTCCTATACTCAATTTCAAAGGTGTATCCTTTTAAGAAAATAGCATAGTGCTGCATTCGCATTGCACTGTGCACGGGTAGACTTTTTGTTGGCGCAAGAATTTGTGTGAGAGGTCTATGATCAGTGATAAGTATAAATTTGCTTCCATACAGGTACTGGTACAGTCTTTTTATTGCAAAAACAATCGCGTAAGCTTCCTTGTCAATCTGTGCATACTTTTGTTGCGTTTTCGACAAGGTCTGTGAAATATACTGTATTACTCTTTCGCTACCGTCTTTATATCTATGGGACAAGACTGCACCAATTCCATATGGACTTGCATCTGTCGCTAGTACTAACGTTTGTGTAGGGTCGAAGTGTGCAAGACATTTTTCACTTGTGAAGGCTTTCTTAGCTTCTTTAAACGCTACTTCGCATTCTCTTGACCAAATGAACTCTTGGTCTTCATGCAACAGTTTATTAAGTGGATATAGTATAGCACTTGTGTTTTGTATAAATCTATTATAGTAATTGATCATTCCTATAAATGCTCTGACTTCTGTCTGATTTGTGGGTCGTGGCATTCTTTCAATTGCATCCATCTTTTTCTTTTCTTTATGTATACCTTGCTCGTCTATAATATATCCACAGTAGTTTATTCTACTTTTGAAAAATTCTGACTTCTCTACATTTATTTTTATATTGTATTTGTGTAATCGCTTGAATACTTTTTCTAGTCTTTCTAAGTGCTCGTTCTCAGTTGAGCCTGTAATTTTTATATCATCGATGAATACCGATACCCCTTCAATGTCACTTAATATATTTTCCATATTCTTTTGAAAGATTGCTGGGGCTGACGCAATGCCATACATTAGTCGTGTACATTTGAGTAAGCCACGGTGAGTACTGAGAACAAGTAACTTCTGACATGCTTCGTCGACTTCCATTTGTAAATATGCTTGTCGCAAGTCGATTTTTGAGAAAATTTTTCCCCCTGCCATTTTCCTAAATAATTGTTCCGGTGTAGGTAATGGATATTCATCTATCACTAATTGTGGATTAATCGTTACACTGAAATCCCCGCATATGCGAATTTTATCCTTGTTCTTCAGTACTGGTACAATCGGCGTGGCGTACTCCGAGTTATCTACTTTAACTAGAATACCTTCGCTAATTAATAAGTCTAATTCCTTATCTACTAATGGTAATATTGAAAAAGGTACCGGTCTTGCTTTCACAAACACGGGTTTGACTTCAGGTTTTAAGGTAAGTGTGGCTTTGATGCCTTTGATTTTTTCGAAATTTGGGTTTGTAATTTCCTTGTATTTTTCCAGTATTGTATTTAATTCTATCCTATTGTCAGAACCCTTGTGTAATAGCAACATCGGTGAAAAAAGTGCGTCTGCGCCACATGCCTTCATAATTTGACGTAGCCATTCACGCCCTAGTAACGGTGCCCGCACAATTTCTGTTAAGTATATATTTAATTTGAATTCTTTTTCCGCAAACCGCACCGAAACTGCAATGTATCCAATCACCTTTATCAGCTTTTTGCAGTAGGTAATCAGTTGAAGGTTAGATTTGTACACCGATTCGCCTTTGAAAAGTTCCTTCGCTTGGTTCTTGGACATCACTGTAACAGCTGCTCCGCTGTCGATCTCAAATTCCACCGGTATCATATTGATTAGAAAGGTATTGGTGAATTTATCTCTCTCACTGGTCTGCTCCAATTTTAAGATTTCTCTCACCTCGCCTAGTCCCTCGTCGTACTGGCCTTCTCCGGACTCGTCCCATTGGTCGGCTACTTCTAATTCGTTTGCGTTATTCCTTCCTCGTTTGAAGCATACTGAGGCTAGGTGCCCAGCTCCATTGCAGGATAAGCATCTAGTCTGTCTGCTTAATGTGCAGCTGGAGGCGTAATGGTCTCTACCGCATCTGTAACATTTTAACTCTTTACCTTTGTTGCTAGGAGGTTTTTGTGCTTTCGTAGCTGAGTTTCTTTCACTCTGGTTGTAATTTTTCCTAAATCCAGGTTTTTTCTTGTATGCTGTATCTTTTCGTAGTTGATTCTTTCCTGCTTGTAAGTACTCGAGGGAACTCGGCTGCTCCGTCATTATATTAGCTTCTTTTTCCGTTAATTCCATCGCTAATGCTGTGTCGACCGCTTTTTGTAGTGTCAACTCCTTCGTTTCTAGTAATCGTGAACGGATTCGGTTGCTCTTTAAGCCTAGAACTAACTGATTTCGTAAAGCGCTGTCCAGGTATGTACCGAAATTACAGTGCTGACTTAAATTTCTTAAAGCTGTGACGAACGTTTGCACGTTCTCCCCCGCTAGTTGCTTTCTCCCATGAAATTTGTAACATTCAGCTATTTCTAGTGAAGCCGGGGCGTATAAATTTTTTAAAGTTGCAGTTAATTGTTCGCAAGTTTTCGTGTAGGGATCTATCCCTCCCAACGTATCGTATAGTGTATCAAAACTTTTGTGACCAATGTAGTGTAATAAATACTGGACTTTTTCTTCATTTTTGATATCCAGCATTTTGTACGCACCTTCTAAACGTAAGAGCCATCGATCCCATCTCATAGTACCTGGGATAAATGTTTCGATTTGAAGCTGACTTTGTACTTTTGCGGCCGCCATCTTCTCCTCCAATTTTGAAAATCCCAACCGTTAGCGGTAGTTCCGTCGGCCACGTTTTTTCTTTTTACCTTTCTCCCAGAGGTTAGAATGCTCCCACATTCGTTTCGCTCACGCCTTTATGCTGGCTCCGCCATCCTCGTCGCCATTTGTGTTGTATACGGTGAAAGGAAGGTCTGGTAAATGATCAGTAGATGAATATTTCTTTAACAATAACGTTTAATGCTATACTGGTGGGAAAGGCTTCGTTTGTTGTACATTGGTAGGTCGCCATACCAGATCCGAGGAAGACTGAATTAAGCAGCGACTCAGTCGTCCTCCTTTCTCTCATCGCGCATGCGCACACGCTCTCAATGCGTGCTTCTCACTCACACAACATTGGGATCATGCGATAAATTTTCGTATGCGAGATTTGCCTTTTGACCAATCATGTGACAGTTCCAAAGAAAGCGAACATGGCAACTAGGCGGAAAATGAATCTCGCATGCGAAAATTGATCGCATGATCTGAAGAATCGAGCCCCAGACAGCCTATCGGGTAACGTCAGGTAACGTTGGGAACTCAGAGGTCTGTGAAATCATGAATATATGACCAGGGAACTATCAGACAAAGTCAAGCTCAGTATTAAAATTAAGGAATATTTCTATGTTATAAGCATATGACCAGAAGGCCTATCAGGTAACGTCAAGTAACGTTGGAAACTCAGAGAGTTGTGTAATCATGAATATATGACCAGGGAACTATCAGACAAAGTCAAGCTCAGTATTAAAATTAAGGAATATTTCTATGTTATAAGCATATGACCAGAAGGCCTATCAGGTAACGTCAAGTAACGTTGGAAACTCAGAGAGTTGTGTAATCATGAATATATGACCAGGGAACTATCAGACAAAGTCAAGCTCAGTATCAAAATTAAGGAATATTTCTATGTTATAAGCATATGACCAGAAGGCCTATCAGGTAACGTCAAATAACGTTGGAAACTCAAAGAGAGTTGTGTAATCATGAATATATGACCAGGGAACTATCAGACAAAGTCAAGCTCAGTATTAAAATTAAGGAATATTTCTATGTTATAAGCATATGACCAGAAGGCCTATCAGGTAACGTCAAATAACGTTGAAAACTCAAAGAGAGTTGTGTAATCATGAATATATGACCAGGGAACTATCAGACAAAGTCAAGCTCAGTATTAAAATTAAAGAATATTTCTATGTTATAAGCATATGACCAGAAGGCCTATCAGGTAACGTCAAATAACGTTGGAAACTCAAAGAGAGTTGTGTAATCATGAATATATGACCAGGGAACTATCAGACAAAGTCAAGCTCACTATTAAAATTAAGGAATATTTCTATGTTATAAGCATATGACCAGAAGGCCTATCAGGTAACGTCAAGTAACGTTAAATGAATATAAAACCAGGAAACTATCAGACAAAGTCAAGCTCAGTATTAAAATTAAAGAATATTTCTATGTTATAAGCATATGACCAGAAGGCCTATCAGGTAACGTCAAATAACGTTGAAAACTCAAAGAGAGTTGTGTAATCATGAATATATGACCAGGGAACTATCAGACAAAGTCAAGCTCAGTATCAAAATTAAAGAATATTTCTATGTTATAAGCATATGACCAGAAGGCCTATCAGGTAACGTCAAATAACGTTGGAAACTCAAAGAGAGTTGTGTAATCATGAATATATGACCAGGGAACTATCAGACAAAGTCAAGCTCACTATTAAAATTAAGGAATATTTCTATGTTATAAGCATACGACAAGGGGCTCGATTCTTGAGATCATGCGATAAATTTTCGTATGCGAGATTTGCCTTTTGACCAATCATGTGACAGTTCCAAAGAAAGCGAACATGGCAATTAGGCGGAAAATGAATCTCGCATGCGAAAATTGATCGCATGATCTGAAGAATCGAGTCGAGTCTGTGTAGCTCAATTTGATTTATTCAGCAGCTGAACCATGTTCTTTTTTTTGTTGTCGGTCAAACCGTAGTTTTGCTAAGCGGAACCACTCGCTACTAATTTTCTCGAAATTGCTCTGCTGTACACCTAATGTTGTTAGAACTCCTGAAAAAAAGTAATATGGGATCAGAAATCAGTGATAATAACAAAATAAAGTTATTCAAACTTTCTATTGCGAATAAATATTGAATGCTGCTCATGTGCAAGTCTTTTTGTCGAGATCTATTGTGCATGCAGTAAAATAACTAATGGGTCAATAATGTTACCATCGATAAAGTTGAGCTTTTACTACAAAAATGTGTGAAGCGAATTTTTCTTTATTTCACAGGCTTGATATCTGGTGAAAATCTAATGAGTGTGACACCAAATATAAAAAATAAAGACTGAATTATGGTGTTGTTCTAGCTAAACGAGTGAGTTTGGAAATCCATACAAGTTACAGTAATTTTTTATGATATCACCCTTACATAAAAGTGCAGATCGGATCTGATCCAATCATTTCTGGCATTTACTCAGTATCTATCAGCTTATTGCATGTAAATTTACAACCAGCATCTTCATGAAAAATAGGTCGATACACATATTCGCGTACCTTTGATGACTTTGATGCACTGAAGATCACAGATCTTGTGATTATTCCGTTGACCCAACGAGCATGACATAGCGAATTTATCGGTGAAAATTTGTTTTAATGGCCTTTGTACCAATTCTTTATGACTGTTACCGCCCATACTTTTGATGAATTCTACCTTGAATGTTAGAGATGAATATGATGATTATTGTTTCAATTGTTCAAAGACTAACTGCTGACATATTTAAAAAGGTGGGGGGGGGGGGGGGGGGACACAGAAAAATTGGAACCTCGACTGAAAAATCGATTCTCGTTTTTTTTTTTTTTTAAAAGAATAGTAAAACGTTTCATCATTGAAAAATTTGTTGAATGAAAAAAAAAAAAAAATATCACAAGTCCCTCTCTTAAAAAAGTCATGACCTCGAAAAACCTCGAATTTATCGTTTATCTCGCACTTCCGTCATCGTTTTACCGTGACGCTGATTGGCTTTCGGTCTGGCTGGACGTGGTGTTATGTTCACCGTGTGAACTGTGCCGTTGATAGGCTATTTCCGGTCCGGTATTCAAATTTCTGCTGCCAATTTGACAGGAGAAGAAACGATCAACAAGAAACATTCGAGAAGAAACAAATTGACATATCAGCAAGATACATCATACGTTGGTTAAAAAATATATCACGTTATCTGAACGTTTAATCAATTTGCGAAGAAGATAAACATAACAGGTAAATATAACTTATTTCTTTTTTACCGAAATTCGTAACTTTTCGGTCACTGAATGATTATAATTTGTGACAGTTACAGAGGGAATTATTTGTCTTTTGCTCTTAAAAAATCGTTCGAGCCGAGCTGAGGTTGAACATCACGAGTAACTGTTCGAAGCAATCTTAGAACGAAGCTTCCGAATCAGGCTTGTGAAAAATCTTTGTAATCGTGCAGATTCACTTTGAGGTATGTATGTATAAACTATTCAATATAATCAATTCGTTAGACGCTGTGTCTAACCGCACACGGCCCGTCACTTCAGCACAGGACCCAGGTGGCTTCAAGGGTGTTCGAACCTTTTCTAATCTTTTTCGAGGCGACGGAACTCCATCTGCCTATAGCGTCGTCATCATTTTCTAAAATCTGAACGTATTCAAGCCCATCCATGATTTTTTTCCACTGTGCTTATTCGAGTCACGGGTTTTTGTGCGGTAGATACTTCGTTAGAGGATTATAAAATGAAAATTTTAAATATATAACGTTATATGTATAATAACGTGTTGTGATTTTTTTCAGGTACAACCGAGACGAACATGTTTGAATGAAAATGTAGAATAAAAACTCGCTTCCTGTGTAATATAATTGAGTTCGAATTTTAATTGCATTAAACTTTGTGTGAAATAATTAAGATACATATAATTTCGTTTTTTAATTTTATTGGTTAAATAATTAAGTTGCATACGACTGGTAGACACAATCGTATTTAATAGTTAATGGTTCTAATATTCACGCGAGTACATTCGATGTTTACGAGTACCTCATGATCAAAACGAGTACCCTATGAAATATCTATAATGACAAATACGAGTAACTTGATAAAGATTGAATAAAGATATTACAAAAATGCCACGTAGAAAGAGTAATCGAACTGACGAAGAAGAGGAGGAGTTTCAACGCTTACGTAAAGAAAGAAATAACGAAATTCAACGGAAGCGGCGTTGTCAAGAAATGTCTTTAAATATTGCAGGTTGTAGTATCGTTTCAGATGACCAAATTCAACGTAAGCGTCAGCGTCAAGGAAATGTTTCAAATATTGCAGGCTGTAGTCGTATCTTGGATCAAAACGTAGAAATAACAAATCCTGCTATCAGTTATGAATCTAATGGAAACTTGATTAATGTGGTGGGCAACGACATAGAACCAATAAGAAATAGGAGTATAGTGAGTGTAGATATTAGAGATAAATCAAGTGTTGCTAATTTTTCTGAGCATCTTTCAAATGATAAAGATACTCGCCGATTAAGAACAGGACAAAGAGGTTCATCTTCAAATATTCACAACTTTGATGTGGAACATTTACACGAAATATCTGAGCATTATTGTGGGGGAATGGTAGTCTCATGCATTCATTGTAATGCAAAACACTTTTTTGCAGAAAGGGTTGCTAATAAAGGAAATTCGTTCAATGACTGCTGCAGTCACGGCAGCGTTGTTCTTGATGCATCACCTCCCTTCCCCACCGATCTTCGTGCATTGTTTGAGGCAACTCATTTAAAGTCAACGAATTTTTATGCTCGAATAAGATGCTACAATAGCTCATTTTCGTTTGCTTCGTTTAACGCTAATTTGGTGAATTTTGGTTCAAGACGTCCTGGACCATACTGTTTTAAAATCCAAGGACAAATTTACTATCAGATTAATACATCGTTGTATTCTGCCCCAAATGAACGTCCGAGTTATGGTCAACTCTTTATAGTGGATTCTACCGAAGCGACGGAACATCGTTTGGATAGAAACTCCGAACTCGACAATAATGTTTTACTTTTACTCGATCGAGTGATGAGAGAGAATAACATTTTTGCGCAATCGTATAGAATGATGGGAGAAGAAATAGCAATTCAACAACAATTAGCGATAAGAAATAATGTCCCTATCCCTGAGCTTCAAATGTTGTTTACTTTGAGGCCAGGAGTGGATCGACGTCGATATAATTTTCAAAGAACGAATGAAGTAGCTGCCGTATTTTGTACCACTGCTGATGGTGAAATTCCAGAATCGTACGTCAGTGTACGTAATAAACATACTAAGAATTTGCAAACAGTCAGCACTATGGATCCAAACGTGGAGCCCTGGATTTATCCTTTATTTTATCCACATGGTTCACAAGGATGGCATCGGAATTTGATGCGTTTGAACAGCAATCGACGTATATCTAGAGCCGCATACGTGAAATATCGCATTGCCTTACGTGACGAATTTAACCCGTTTATCATGGGTCGTCGATTGTTTCAACAATGGATAGTAGACAATTATGTCAAGATTGAAAAAGATAGAATAGAGTATTGCAAGACGCACCAAAAAGAATTAAGGGCAGAATCTTACAACGGGCTTGTAGATTACTTGCAAACTACGGCAAATCTTGCAAAAGGTCGTGTCGGAAAGATGATTATTCTTCCTTCGACATTTATTGGTTCTCCTCGCAATATGCTACAAAATTATCAAGATGCTATGGCTATTGTACGGAAATATGGTAAACCAGATCTCTTCGTAACAATGACATGCAATCCCAAATGGAAAGAAATTGAAGAAAATCTTCTTTCTGGTCAACAAGCGGCCGATAGACCTGATCTTTGTGCGCGTGTTTTCAATATAAAGAAGAATTATCTGATCGATTTAATAGTCAAACAAAAATGTTTTGGAGAAGTAGCAGCGTATGTGTATGTTATAGAATTTCAAAAACGGGGTTTACCACACATGCATATGTTGATCACCTTACAACAAAATTACAAAATAACGACCCCTGACGTAGTTGATCGTTATATTTTGGCAGAAATTTTCGATCCTGCTGAAAATCCTGTTTTGCATCACATGGTCATGAAACACATGATACATGGACCGTGTGGTAATTGGTGTTTGGTAAATGGTAAGTGTTCGAAACATTATCCCAAACCAGTATGTGAGGAAACAACAATGGATGAAAATGGATATCCATCATATCGTCGTCGCGATCTTGGTGACACATTTTTCGAACGTCCAGGTGGATATAAAGTCAACAATCGTTACACTGTACCGTATTGCCCAATGCTTTTGCGACTACTCAATTGTCATATTAATGTCGAAGTTGTTTCAAGCATCAAGTCTGTAAAATATCTATATAAATATATTTATAAAGGTCATGACGCAGCAACTATTGTTATCGAAGAACCTTCAATCGATCCTATCATTAATCATGACGAAATAAGCGATTATATCGATGCTCGATATGTTGGACCCGTGGAGGCATATTGGCGTATATCAAGTAAAATTTTACATGACAAAAGTCATAGTATTGTGCGTTTACCTGTACACCTTCCAAACGAACAAAGTTTGATAGTAAGTAATGGAGCAAGTGAAAATGAAATAACCTCTTTATTGGACCAAGAAACGATGCTAACCGCTTACTTTGACTTGAATTCCCGGGATGTGCAAGCCAGAAAATACTTGTACGTCGATGTATCGTCGCACTTCACATTTAAAAAACAGAAAGATATCAACGGAAGAATGGTGAATTCTTGGCAAACACGGAAATCTCATTTCAACTGCATTGGACGGATGTACGCCGTCAGTCCGACTCAAGTGGAATTGTTTCATTTGCGATTGTTATTATTAACAGTGAAGGGGGCGACAAGTTTTGAACACTTGAGAACAGTAAATGGAGAACTTCAACAAACATTTTCATCGGCATGTTTGCAACTAGGTCTCATAGAAGACGACGATGAATGGAGTCGGGCGATGCATGAAGCAGAAGTTTGGATGATGCCCCGACAATTGAGAAGATTATTCGTTCGTATTTTGATACATTGTCAACCCCTTCATCCCGAACGACTTTGGGACGAATTCAAAATTTCAATGTCGGACGATTATATACGACAAGTAGGTACAATCGAAGGACAGAAAAAATCGTATGAACAAATAAATTCAATACTTGGTATTGAAGGTCTAAGTATTTCAGATTTCCCAAACATGATACAATTAGTAGAAATGAATAGCATTGACGATGATATATCGCTTCAGCATATAATTAACACAGGACAAACGTATTACGCAAAGCTGAATGAAAAGCAAAAAGAATTTGTTGACATCGTTCTTCACACGATAGATAATAAAAATAACTACGACGCAATGAAGTATTATTACATCGATGGACCTGGAGGATCTGGAAAAACTTTCCTGTACATAACTTTGTGGTATATTTTGAAAGGTAAAAATATTCATGTATCCACAATGGCATTCACCGGAATTGCCGCTGTATTACTTCCTAAAGGTCGCACAGTTCATAAAATCTTCGGATTGCCAGTCCCATTGTTTTCGGATTCTTCATCGAACATTAAATTACAATCTAAGGAAGCGAAGCATTTGGAAGAAACTGATGTTTTCATTTGGGACGAAGCCCCGATGGCGCCACGGTATGCTCTTGAAGTGATGGATAGAACTCTGCGTGATATTATGAATAATAATTCGCCATTTGGTGGAAAAATTGTTATTCTGGGCGGTGATTTTAGACAATTGTTACCAATTAAAATGCACAGTACTCGAAGTGAAACAGTAAACCTATCAATTAAATTTAGTGTGCTATGGCAACATTTTTATAAGTATTCTTTAACACAGAACATGCGTACTGAATCACAGGAAATTGAGTTTGCTAAATTTTTGATCGACCTCGGCGACGGACGTTTAAATGAAATCAATGACACCATCGCTATTCCACATCGTTGTTTGGCAGATAATGACGCTGATATAGTACAGGACACTTTTGGCAATCTGATAAGTCAAAAACAATACAAGGAAGCTGCAAAATGTGCAATATTATCTGCGAGAAATATTGATGTAGATGAAATTAATGAGAGAGTTGTAAAACTTTTAGATATCGAGAGTGAAAAGGTGTATACAAGTGTAGATAGCACCGGAAATGGTGAAGGCACTGAAAATTTTAGCGAGACTCTTTTACCAGAATACTTGAATACTCTAAATCCACCCTCGCTCCCCCCACATGAATTACGATTGAGAATAAATACTGTCGTCATGTTAATTAGAAATCTTAGTATTTACGAAGGACTTTGTAACGGTACCAGATTAATGGTTTTGAATTTAACAAATAATCTACTTCGATGTGAAATTCTTACTGGTGATCATGCCGGAGAAATTGTATTCTTAAATCGCATCACGTTATATTGTGAAAACAAGTATCCATTTATACTGAAAAGAAGACAATTCCCAATAAAATTAGCTTTTGCCATGACAATTAATAAATCGCAAGGACAAACTTTCTTCAAAGTAGGACTTGATCTACGCAAAGATGTATTTAATCATGGACAATTATATGTTGCTTATTCCCGAGTTCGTTCATGGGATTCGTTGAAAATTTATTTAGGCAACCAACGTAACAGCACATTTGTTAAAAATTATGTATATCAAGAACTCTATGAATAAGAATTATATTTTAAACAACAAATATGAAAATATCGCAATAAAAAAAAGGATACAATTTTAGGAGAATAGGAGAAAACAAATTCACCCAGTCTTGGAATGATTTTTCAATAACCGCGCTACACGATACAAGCTAGACCTGATTCTGCGGAAATCCACGACGTGGACACAGGCGAAATGGTACCACTAAGGTACTTCCCGGTGTTTTTCACATCTACTATGTTACTGCCACGTATTATTTTGCTTCAACTAGCTCACTCGCGCGTTTTTTTAGATTTCAAATTTACATTTTAGAAGGAACAATGCTCACAAAAGATACGTATTTGACGATCGAAACGATGCTTTTCATCTACAGACAAAAATCGACACAGTCAGACACAGCAATATAATTGGTCTCTTTCGTTAAATTCAATTAATCAAATCGTTGAGTGTCTGACTGTGTCGATTAGAACTATAGTATAAAATTGTATATTATTTTTATTATAAAATTGTATTTTGAATTTGATCTAATTAAATTAATTTCTAGAGATTTTATTTAAGTGTATGAATTTACATTCAGTATTCCTTTGCATTTTCTTTATAAAAATAGGCACGTAATTTTATGTTTCACTGTTATTTGATAATATCATTATTCATTCTGGGCATAACTTCAACTGCGTTTAATCATTTTTGGTTTTTTTCTTTGGTATTTCGTCAGCTTCGGCTGGCTTTTCCTTTTGTATTGATTTAAATAAATTAATGAAGAACAGAAAGACGGGTTTTTTACTTTCTTTTTTCTTTACATATACCCTGTACACGTGCATGAAGAGCTGTTTATTTTATGCTTTACTACATTGTTCAGTCCTGTTTATATACTTGTTCACAATTTTCGCTATATATGTAGTTGAGAAAATAAGAAATTATTTTTTAAATTATTTTTTAAATTATTTTTTAAATTATTTTTTTCTTAATTTAAGTAACTTTTTAATTTAATATCATTATTCGTTCTGGGCATAACTTCAACTGCGTTTAATCATGTTTGGTTTTTTTCTTTGGTATTTCGTCAGCTTCGGCTGGCTTTTCCTTTTGTATTGATTTGTATCCTTGTAATAATTGTTTCAGTTGCATCTTATCGCGGTCAATCCTTTTAATATCATTGATCGATTTGCATAGAATGTACATCGGATTAGCTGAAAAGAGAAAAGGAATGTAGTATAGTATTTGAATATCAAGTATAATGAATGAGTTGGAGGTTGATTTCAGATACAAAATGTTTGCAAGTAATAGTGAACTAATGAAACTAATGAAACTTTGGTTGAATTGGACGTTGATCATTAATTTTTATTCATTCTAACGATTAGATTAATTTTTTTGTTTCACCTATAAAGCATATATTTATTGTTTTTACTGAATATTTATAATATAATTGCATAAATTATTACCGTTGATTTGTATTTCGCCGATTACTTCTACATGATCCCCCTTCTCTATTTCATGTAATACATTTTCCAGTTGTGGAATACGAACTTCGATTTTAAATTCTCCATCAGTAATCGACCCAGATCCGAAGTTATTTCCTCCCTTGGTCGTTTGTTTGAGAACTACGCCAAAATTCGTTTTGACGAATCCTTTCACCCCTATAAACATTTATTGAATACATACCACTGAACATCATTTTTGCCGCACTATTTATTTATTAAAAATTATTGTGAATTCTACGTATCGATGTTTCAATTATACATTTGTTTTTCGTCTACGGAATTATGGAATATTTTTTTGAGTCAATTTTTGTTTGATCACGTCAACCATTATTTATTTGCCACGAATGAACATTTTCTTTGACATATTTGAGCACAGATTTAGTTAGTTCAATCGAGCTTGTCCCTTAGTGTATCCATATCAAATATAATATAATTTTTTTTCATCAAAATTGACATTAATTTTACATAGTGTAATTATAATGGAACTCACGGATGTAATTGTTTGTCGTTCTTCCAAGATTTTTTAACGAGATCAGTTCGGGTACAGACGTGCAGGTTTCCGTTATGGAGTGATATCCAACTACGTTCAAAATAGTTGACGATTGTATTATAATTTCGAAGTTTATGGTACCCTTATTGAAATTTCCTACCAAAGAAGGTTTGGCGTAGGCACCATCGATGTGTAATATCTGTAATTTGAATGCACATTACCTAATTAAAACATAATCCAAAGATGGAAATAATTAACATTTTATTTCATTTTAGATCTTTTAAATACGTACTGAATTTGTTTTCAAAACAGCCTCGCACCGATCCACTTCAGATCTCCAGGCCACGACTTGAACGCGGTCCCCTGTACCATTATTCAAAAAAAATTTGAATAATTTTATATTTTTTGCGCCTACCAATCTTGACGCTTCAATGGCATCTACGTAACCGATGATTTCTCTGTAAAACAAAATATATTGAAACAAACATCGTTCAAAAAGTTGTTATTATAAATATTCTAATTGATCCTTCAGAGAGCTTCACATTGATCGAGCCAGTGCCGGCAAGATTGAACACTTGAGGCGGTGTCCGTCGCATATCTAATAAATGTATTGTAATTACTTACACGGTACAATCGTATGCCTTGATTGCGTGTAAGTGTTCGCTCGGGGTGTACTTGATCTCTTTAAAATCGCAGTATAATACGTTTTTGTCTCCTTGATTTTGGGTCGTTCCTGAATCGTCATCCAACCATGAATCGGAGTCCATAGATGCTAATAAATGAAAAATAAGTTGAATATCGAAATAGAATATAACGATATAAGGCCATTTCTCGGTAGTTTTCCCTGCCCAAGTCGTCTATCGGTGTTATCACTTATTGGACAATGAAAACTATGGAACGCTGATCTTGGACGACTGTCATTTGGACCGTATTTCTCGTCCACCAAGACCAGTACTTCATAATTTTTTTGGTCCAGGTCGACAGATCGGTTCTGACCGATGGAAAACATCAATATAGAGCTATAGATCGCAAGAAATTTTCGAAAAGGGATTTTATCTTCATAATTTAACGCGGATTCTGATCCTGAATTTTTATCTATGGATACCGAATCGCCCTGTATAGTGGTGTTGACTCTCTCGTACTGGAGAGTTCTCACAAAATGATAAAGAAGAATGAGTATTACTGTATTATGTGTACTTACTGCTGCTCCCGGGATTTCCGGAAGACGTAATCACTTTCCCACTGTGTTTCATACTGGTTGCAACGATATCGTTCATCTTAAATCAAAGTTTATGAACAATTTCTTTCGAATATAATTTTTTTTCGCGTTCTTGCTCGATGCAATTTTTCTTGTGTGAAAAAAATTGAACAATTGTGAAAATTCTCTCAACTGTTAATAACAGGGCTTCTTTCTTTTTACTGATAAAAGAATATCGAAATAAAATATTACGATATGCATACGCTATGTACGCTCAGCGTATTTCCCGTGAGCTTGGGGAAAATAAAAAACTGTGACAAAGACACAAGACTACTGACAGCACTTTAAGCTAATATCGGAACGAACCCTATGTGATCATGAATGATAGAAGGAGAAAAAATATTGTGGTGCCAACTTCCCACTAGACAGAATCAAATACGCTGAGCGTACATAGCGTATGCATATCGTAATATTTTATTTCGATATTCTTTTATCAGTAAAAAGAAAGAAGCCCTGTTATTAACAGTTGAGAGAATTTTCACAATTGTTCAATTTTTTTCACACAAGAAAAATTGCATCGAGCAAGAACGCGAAAAAAAATTATATTCGAAAGAAATTGTTCATAAACTTTGATTTAAGATGAACGATATCGTTGCAACCAGTATGAAACACAGTGGGAAAGTGATTACGTCTTCCGGAAATCCCGGGAGCAGCAGTAAGTACACATAATACAGTAATACTCATTCTTCTTTATCATTTTGTGAGAACTCTCCAGTACGAGAGAGTCAACACCACTATACAGGGCGATTCGGTATCCATAGATAAAAATTCAGGATCAGAATCCGCGTTAAATTATGAAGATAAAATCCCTTTTCGAAAATTTCTTGCGATCTATAGCTCTATATTGATGTTTTCCATCGGTCAGAACCGATCTGTCGACCTGGACCAAAAAAATTATGAAGTACTGGTCTTGGTGGACGAGAAATACGGTCCAAATGACAGTCGTCCAAGATCAGCGTTCCATAGTTTTCATTGTCCAATAAGTGATAACACCGATAGACGACTTGGGCAGGGAAAACTACCGAGAAATGGCCTTATATCGTTATATTCTATTTCGATATTCAACTTATTTTTCATTTATTAGCATCTATGGACTCCGATTCATGGTTGGATGACGATTCAGGAACGACCCAAAATCAAGGAGACAAAAACGTATTATACTGCGATTTTAAAGAGATCAAGTACACCCCGAGCGAACACTTACACGCAATCAAGGCATACGATTGTACCGTGTAAGTAATTACAATACATTTATTAGATATGCGACGGACACCGCCTCAAGTGTTCAATCTTGCCGGCACTGGCTCGATCAATGTGAAGCTCTCTGAAGGATCAATTAGAATATTTATAATAACAACTTTTTGAACGATGTTTGTTTCAATATATTTTGTTTTACAGAGAAATCATCGGTTACGTAGATGCCATTGAAGCGTCAAGATTGGTAGGCGCAAAAAATATAAAATTATTCAAATTTTTTTTGAATAATGGTACAGGGGACCGCGTTCAAGTCGTGGCCTGGAGATCTGAAGTGGATCGGTGCGAGGCTGTTTTGAAAACAAATTCAGTACGTATTTAAAAGATCTAAAATGAAATAAAATGTTAATTATTTCCATCTTTGGATTATGTTTTAATTAGGTAATGTGCATTCAAATTACAGATATTACACATCGATGGTGCCTACGCCAAACCTTCTTTGGTAGGAAATTTCAATAAGGGTACCATAAACTTCGAAATTATAATACAATCGTCAACTATTTTGAACGTAGTTGGATATCACTCCATAACGGAAACCTGCACGTCTGTACCCGAACTGATCTCGTTAAAAAATCTTGGAAGAACGACAAACAATTACATCCGTGAGTTCCATTATAATTACACTATGTAAAATTAATGTCAATTTTGATGAAAAAAAATTATATTATATTTGATATGGATACACTAAGGGACAAGCTCGATTGAACTAACTAAATCTGTGCTCAAATATGTCAAAGAAAATGTTCATTCGTGGCAAATAAATAATGGTTGACGTGATCAAACAAAAATTGACTCAAAAAAATATTCCATAATTCCGTAGACGAAAAACAAATGTATAATTGAAACATCGATACGTAGAATTCACAATAATTTTTAATAAATAAATAGTGCGGCAAAAATGATGTTCAGTGGTATGTATTCAATAAATGTTTATAGGGGTGAAAGGATTCGTCAAAACGAATTTTGGCGTAGTTCTCAAACAAACGACCAAGGGAGGAAATAACTTCGGATCTGGGTCGATTACTGATGGAGAATTTAAAATCGAAGTTCGTATTCCACAACTGGAAAATGTATTACATGAAATAGAGAAGGGGGATCATGTAGAAGTAATCGGCGAAATACAAATCAACGGTAATAATTTATGCAATTATATTATAAATATTCAGTAAAAACAATAAATATATGCTTTATAGGTGAAACAAAAAAATTAATCTAATCGTTAGAATGAATAAAAATTAATGATCAACGTCCAATTCAACCAAAGTTTCATTAGTTTCATTAGTTCACTATTACTTGCAAACATTTTGTATCTGAAATCAACCTCCAACTCATTCATTATACTTGATATTCAAATACTATACTACATTCCTTTTCTCTTTTCAGCTAATCCGATGTACATTCTATGCAAATCGATCAATGATATTAAAAGGATTGACCGCGATAAGATGCAACTGAAACAATTATTACAAGGATACAAATCAATACAAAAGGAAAAGCCAGCCGAAGCTGACGAAATACCAAAGAAAAAAACCAAACATGATTAAACGCAGTTGAAGTTATGCCCAGAACGAATAATGATATTAAATTAAAAAGTTACTTAAATTAAGAAAAAAATAATTTAAAAAATAATTTAAAAAATAATTTAAAAAATAATTTCTTATTTTCTCAACTACATATATAGCGAAAATTGTGAACAAGTATATAAACAGGACTGAACAATGTAGTAAAGCATAAAATAAACAGCTCTTCATGCACGTGTACAGGGTATATGTAAAGAAAAAAGAAAGTAAAAAACCCGTCTTTCTGTTCTTCATTAATTTATTTAAATCAATACAAAAGGAAAAGCCAGCCGAAGCTGACGAAATACCAAAGAAAAAAACCAAAAATGATTAAACGCAGTTGAAGTTATGCCCAGAATGAATAATGATATTATCAAATAACAGTGAAACATAAAATTACGTGCCTATTTTTATAAAGAAAATGCAAAGGAATACTGAATGTAAATTCATACACTTAAATAAAATCTCTAGAAATTAATTTAATTAGATCAAATTCAAAATACAATTTTATAATAAAAATAATATACAATTTTATACTATAGTTCTAATCGACACAGTCAGACACTCAACGATTTGATTAATTGAATTTAACGAAAGAGACCAATTATATTGCTGTGTCTGACTGTGTCGATTTTTGTCTGTAGATGAAAAGCATCGTTTCGATCGTCAAATACGTATCTTTTGTGAGCCTTCTAAAATGCAAATTTGAAATCTAAAAAACAAAAATCAGACGCGCGCGAAGCGCGCGAGTGAGCTAGTATTGTAAATGAGTTGGTACTTTGGTGTTGTCATTTAGTGAAAAATATTATGTGAATTCAGAAAAATCTTGTCATTTCACAATGATCCCCCCTCATCATCTTTGAAGCCTTTAACGATACTAGAGACTCTATGATGAAATAATGCTCCAAAACCCACGACCTTAGTTTCCAAAGGTTTTTCATTTGTGTTCCCAAACTCAACCAAAAAGCTCTAAATTCAAAGAACATGTTCAAAACGAGGCTACAAATGTAGTCATATACAATGCAAGAGTCGGAAAATGGCCCTCAAAATCACAAAATAACTTTCTATAATATTTCATTATCATCATTTTGTTGTTCAATATTGAGAAATATAAAAATAAAAATGAATACATAACAATGAATCTGAAACTATTCCTTAATTTTGCTCAGTAGCTCCTGAGTGGCATCATTTCGGACAAGTTGTGTGAGTTTAAAGCTTTTCGGTTAATGTTGTGAGCGCGAGAAACTCTTTGAAGCCAAAATCATGAGCTCCGAAGGACTATTTCATCATCGAAGGTTCAAAGATTATCAAACTTACTCAAATGATCATGACCATCACGATTAGATAACAAGATCTTAATTCAGACATGGTCAAGTATTTCAATTTTATGCATCATCATTAGACTGTGTTGAGGTAACAACGATTTTTTCGTTCACTCTCGGCGTGCCCCAAAAACTTGAGAATATAGTGAGACTAGATGAATGGTGAAATTTGGGACCTCTAGAACGATGTTAAGGGTGTCTCAAAGATCTTTCTAAATAACATCTAAATAACATAGGAAAATTTCCTTCCAAGTGGTTGCATTGTACCTCCTCGTATGGTACATCACCCACAGGGTTCATTGCTCGCAATCTGAGTTCTTCAAGGCTGGATCGAACTGAGAAAAATCGAAATTTCACCCTTCGGTCATATGGGGCAAAACGGTAAAGAGACTAAAATCAGAAAATCATGTTTTCAATGCAAATAAAATTTGCAATTCGATTTCAAAATTTCGATTTTTCTCACTTCATTCCAACCTGAAAAAACTCAGATCGCGAGTAATTCACCCTGTGAGTGGTGTGCCATATGAGGAAGTACAATGCAACCACTTGGAAGAAAATTTCACCGTGTTATTGAGATGGGAATTCAAAAAGACCGTTGAGACACCCCTTAACATTGGTCTAGAGGCCCCAAATTTCACCATTCATCTAGTCTGACTATATTCTCAAGTTTTTGGGGCACGCCGAAAGTGAACGAAAAAATCATTGTTACCTCAACACAGTCTAGTCATCATATATCAATACAATTTTATTCATTTCACTCTGTGACGTCCCATCGATCAAAAAGTTTCATGAATCTATTTCACAGCAATAACGGAATTAAGGTGCTTTTGACTCAAAGAAGGGCTCTGGTAAGTTGCAGGCCATAGGTTTATGCGGGTTTTAGAGAAATTGTACAAAAATTGTAAAACATTCATTTCAAGAATCTAAACGGTATTTCTCTTGAACTGTACCATCAAAATATAAATAATTTCAAAAAAATCAAATCTAATAGCTAGAAGAATGATACTGATACAATGATAAAAATTCCAGAATTTTCAAATTGCCTAGAAAAAAATTGTATAATGCCTAGATTAATGAAAGAAAAAATTATATGCGACAAGTGAGGCTTTTGTGTCAGAATATGTCCGTGCTCATTCTGAAATTTAGCATCTTTAGTGAAGTTCAAGTTTTTCAAGTTTGTAACAACCCTAGTCGAGGTGAAAATATGTCTGCTTACAAAATGTGATTTCTGGTTAGCGTCTTTGAAGTATTCTTCAAATGTGTGGAGTTCCTCAATATCGTGGATCGGTAATTTCTCGGTGAAGAAAGAATGGATTTCTTGAGAATTATTATTTCGAAATTGGAGTTTTTCAACATCTTCTACTAAATCTTTGACGTACTGCAATGTTTCGACGCAAATGGCCAATACCCTTTCTATAACATATACGATGTGAATAAGATTTCATACATCCTCAAGTGCACATTACTACAGCTTCACTGAATAAAAGAAGTCTCACCTATGTCTTTAGCCGCTCCGGAATTTGAGGTTTGAGTTGAAACAGTACGAACGTCTTTAATCGTTACAATATTTGATTGCCGACTTGATACAACTTGGGTACGAACCAATGTTGCTGGAGTCGTTGTGATGTTCGATGTCCGAGTTGAAGGTGCGCTTGTATCTATACAGATCAAATGAATTTGTGATGTTGAATTCAGATTTACTGAAATCAGTTTAAACTTGTAAAATGCAATTCCTGCGAATGTAAAGGTATCAAAGCAACTTTCACAGTAGTTATTACAAGTATTTTGTAAAAAATTCAGCTCGAATATTACCTGTCTCCAAACATTCAAATAAATTGTATTTGTTTAGCACCTCTAATTATTAGAAAAAGTTCATCAAATCAATAAAGCTCGATTCACTTACGATACTCGTTGGAAGATCCGGCTTCTCGGATGAGGATATCTTCCCTTATAGTTGAAAGATGTTTGTTAGGCCCTGACTGATTACGCAGTTCACTAATTGTCTCAAATCGAATTGACTGATCCATCAACCCACTACTGGACTGAGTATTTATCTGAGCAGCATTTTCATTTCTGGCTTTGTCATCATTCAAATCTTTGTCTTCTCGATTGAACTCAACATTCGAACTGACAGAGGAACCTTTTTCTGGTCCAGCGGGCAAACTGAGAGATGGCGCTGAATCCGAATCTGAATCTGAATCTGCAAGGGTGCATATTAATGAGTGATTTTTTTAAATATTACCACAAAAGGAGACAATCACTCAGGAACACTAATCATCGCACAATAATGATAATTTCAGAGGACGAATATTGAAAAATTAGGTCATCATTAGGGCGTAATCTATCAGATCAACATTTATTCTGTCTCCTCCAACCAAGAACACTTGAAATATCACACAGGAAAAAAATGCTTACGGGGAAAACTTTGAAATCCGATTTCAGAAGGTTGCCCAACCATGTAGAAGTTTCTTTATTCAATTGATAAGTAGTCTAGTCATTCTGTCCGAAAAAAAAGCGAAAACGTGAAAATGAACCGAGAGGGCTAATTTTTGGATATTGTGTAGGAGGGGCTCAGAAAAGCTCAACCCTCAAACACCACACTTCTGGAGCCAACCATAATTACCACACTGGGTGAGCGTAATCCAGCGTTTTGTCTTGCAAATATCTCGGCATCCGATATACCGATTTGGATGCTTTTTTTTTTAATCGAAGTGTCAAACGATCAGGAAAAAAAATGTCTGCAGAAAAAAGCAATGGCTCTCATAGCTTTCAAGAAATATGAATAAAACTTGGAGAAAATGTTTTCGAATTTTGATGTTTGAATAAAGGACTAGGTTACCGTAACCCAGTGTGGTGTTTGAGGGTTAATCTCAAATTGTCGACCAAGATTTCCTATGTGCTTTCTCCGCCATCTTGAAAAAAGGGGTAAATTTTTTATTTATTTAATTTTTTATTTATTTAATTTTTTTATTCATTCAATTTATTTTTTTCTATTCATTGTATTTATTATTATTTTTTTATTTATTTGATTTTAATTTTAATTTTTTTTTTTTCCAATTGTAGATAGTAGTGTTACGTATTCCATACCCCGCTAAACATTACACATCCAGATTACGTTACGTTTGGGCGGATATTCTGCCCATTTGCAACATTTCGTTAATAATGTTTTCTAAACATTTGTGAAACGTTTGCAAGTAATATTACATTCGAAACATCTATGAATCATTCCACAAATGTCATATCCAGGCTGTTGAAAAGTTGAATTCTGACGTTACAAAAAAAATTTCACGAAACGTTTTCGGAACGTTGAATGCCTGACGTCTCAAGGTGCTCGCACATGAACCGACGTTTGCCGTTTGACGGATCACGTACAGGCCGTAACCGGGCCGTGCGCTCACTCACACATGCCTGTGATTGGACGGCGCATTGTGTGAGTGAGCGCACGGCCCCGTTACGGCCTGTAGGTGATCCGTCAAACGGCAAACGTCGTTTCATGTGCGAGCACCTTCATTTGTAACATCGGAAATATTATCTTGACGTCATGTACGTGACGTTTCCGGAACTATCAATCCACAACGTTGTCTTGTTGTTTCGTCAAAAACGTGTTTGCTACTAATACGGATTAACATTTATCTAATATTTTGTAAGATATATATTTTGAAAGTTCAATATGTCGATGGACTAATGCCATTAGGTCGTGAGCGAAAAAAAAAAAAAAAGAACTTGGGAATACTTTTTTTAGGCGAATTTGGATCTAGGTATAAATGCGTTTTATATAAACGGAAAAAAAAAAAATTTGACCCTTTTTTTTTTTTTTTTTCACTCAAACGCTTATAACTTTTAAACGTCGTGGAATTTTGATTTGAAATTTTCAAAGTATATTTTTGAATAGTTCTACTACTGATTCAATAAAAAAAAAAATTGAATTTCTTGAAGCCTCTACACCTATTTCCCCCGTCAACTATGAATGGATAAAAAAAATACTTTTCGACAGAATTCCGAAAGCTGCAAATTAAACCCTTCTGATGATTTGACTCCTTCGAATATTAACTTCTATAATATATGGGTAATATGAATGAAAGACAGTATATGATCATGCTTTTGGTGTGTATTCGCTGTCCACTTGTGTACAGTAAAATCACATAGAAGTATGTGCATGAGCGTATGCTTCGGTTCATTCATGTCACGTCCCATTGGGTAATATGAATAAAACGGAGTATATGCTCATTAGGGTGGTCCTTAAATATCAACTCGAGGAGTGAAGCATGGCAACTTTCAGACAAAAAATCCAAAAAAATTGTCCCTAAATATTAGATTTTTCAAAAAATTCCAATAGGTGCCTAAAGAGGTTCAAAGTTTCTCGTTTAAATAACATTGGATCTTATGATTTTTTTTCCTTTCCATTCGATTTTGGGTCAATTTTGCTCCAAAAAATTCCACTATATAGAAAAAAATCAAGGAAATTTTTTCGGTCAATCTGTCTATGATTTTAGCCCCTGAGCCTGATTTTTTTCCACAATTTTACGCGAAAATATTAGAATTTTCGATTAGCACCCTTACGATGGGATTTTTTTTTAATATTCTGAAGGTCGTTTCCGAAGTAAAATTTCACGAGAAAGGCAGGGAAATTGAAAAAACAAAGAAGAAACGAGAAAACTTCAGGACTCTTTAGGCACCTGTTAGAATTTTCGAAAAAATCTAATATTTGGGGACAATTTTTTTTTATTTTTTGTCTGAAGGTTGCCATACTTCACTCGTCAATTTGGTATTTAAGAACCACCCTAATGCTCATGCTCATACTTTTGTGTATGTTTACTGTACACTTGTGACAGTCAAATCACACAGAAGTATGAGCATGAGCATAAGCATATGCTTCGTTTTATTCATATCACTCATTGTCTCTCAAATGTTTTTGAAGAAATATTTCGGTAACGTTTCATTCACAATTGTGTAACATTTCGTAATAGGTAAAGAAACGTACTCGCTAATACATTTCGGTATAAACGATACATTACGTTGAGGAAACGTTACGGAGAGAACAGTATACCCCTGGAGTGAAATATTTTTTCATCACAGAAACGTTGCTGATATGTTTTCACAACTTAACATCGAACGTTTCACTAACGTCTCATCATACTTATAGCAGACATCGCAAATATGTTACAAATGAAACGTCCCATATGAAACGCAAATGAGGTAGGACATTTATGGTTACAGCAATGTTCCACGAATGTTTCGGCAATATTACACCAAACGTTACAATGCTACGGTACAATGTTACGGAAACATTGCCTCGACCGAATTTTGTTTAGCGGGACTACTCCATACTGTCCTACACCCTATACCCTCATTCTCAATATCCAAGACATAACATCCTGCATATAGTAGTCAATAGTCATATATTAATTTTGATTCAATAACATCATCGATACGCAATATTCTAGTATGAAAGCGGATGATATATAAATGATGATTCATGTTGTCCCTAATTATGTAATTGAAACAAGATCTATTTCTTTTTCTCTCATAAGAAGTTAAAAGACGAACTGCAGTGATAGTTTCAGCCCTCAGATGATATTTATTCCATCTTACCATCAGCATCAGTCCCAGAATTATTATTTATCGGTTGCGACTGCTTTTTCATGAGTCGTTTACTACGTCCTGAGGTGCTCCGGGTTTCATCGTTAGAGGTATAACTCGCATCCTCAGCTTTTTTTCTAGCTCTCTTTATGTTTTCTGGAAGGTGGTAAGAATCCCAATCAATAATTTTATTCAACGCAAGTTTGTTTTACGTGTTTTTCATGCTCGATGTCGGTACAAAAAGTAGGCGTTTTAGAGACAGTTGAGCGGGTATGTGAATGCGCATGCGAAAAGTTCAGCTCTAGCTACTTTTGAGTCCTAGGAGTTAAAAGTGGTCTCTAACGTACTCCGCGCATGCTCCGTAACTTTCAACTCTTGTTGTTATGTGTGTACGTAGTCCGTCCACTTTGTGTACCGAATCGAGCATGAACTTGTAAAACATACTTTTGTTGTATAAACTATCGTGTGTACCAAGGAGGCAAAGGTCTTTTACGCCGTGTCATTTACGCTTGGCGGTCAAAGACCTTCTTTGCCTCCTTCGTACACAATATACTATCTCGGACCTGTTATTTAATTCAAGTTTGGTGGCTAGTGAAGTTACCAGAATAATGTTTCAACATAAGTTTCACGTTTCATGAATGAGCGAAACAACCAGCTTAATATGAGAGCTCAATTCAATAAAATTCAATCATTTGTATCAAATATCAGGTTCTATGCATTCTTTGAAAAATTATAGTAACTCGATTTCTTCCTATACAGGGTGATTCAGAATTTGTGACGAATCTCTCAGAGGGTTAATCCCCTTCAAAATTGGGAAACGAAAGTTCTCGCCTTTTTTTTTTTTTTTTCCATTATTTTTTTTGTTTTCATCTCTGTCAAAACATGGATCGAAATTTCGGACGAAATTTCAGCTTTGAGCAATATCTTTTTCAGGTCTGTGGAAAAACATTTTGCCAACTTTTAGGGAATTTTCGTCTCATTGTATTTGTAAATTTCAAAGAATTCCGACTAATGCCACTAACTTTTGTTTAATATCAGAAAAATTTCTCTGTAGAAGTCATCGAAAAACTAATCTGTTATATCGCACACCTAGATCTAATCTAGGACAAGTCAAAAAATCTCATTTTTCAGTATGAGGAAAAAACGTTTCGCTCCAAATATGCCCTTCGATAATTAATTAATTGATTAATTATTATTCATAATAAATATAATTATATAATATTATTAATAATGATTATAATTCATTATTACTAATAACATTATTATAATTATATTATTATATAATTATTATTAATTATTTAGTGATTCAGCAAAACCAAGTTATCGCAATCTGTCGTCATGATTATGAAGATTGAGTTGAATCTGTTCTTGTGGTTAGTTGCGTATGGTATCCGGGTATACAAAAATGATATTAACTTAAAATTCAGGTTTTTTGACTTGTCCTAGTTTAGATCTAGGTGTGCGATATATTGTTACAAATTGAATGAAGGGAGAAGCGGACTATCATGCAAACGAGGGGTTGCTTGAAACGATTCACGTGTCAGTCATTTCGGATTTGGAAAAAGAAAACCTATTCATTCATTTTAACAATATGATTGTTTGAGAATTTTCAGAAACAAGATATAATTGAAAACCCAAATGTCAACTGAAATTTTAATCTATATCTGACAGAAATGAGAAAAACAAGAATGTTAAATTAAAAGATTGCAAAAAAAAAAAATAGAAGCAATCATTTTTCGAAAAAATGGCTGGGGAACTTTCGACCTCAGTTGCGACAAGGATTCACCCGCTGACAGATTCATCACGAATTCTGAATCACCCTGTATAGGTTTATATGGTTTACATAAATTATATTTTCTATCAATCAACTAATAATCACCGCAATATTCTTGGACTTCAATGGCATGAGTTGACCAATCGTTCATATCCAGAAAAGAGTCCTTTTTCATTAGGCTTGTTGGATTCTTAGTTCTTGGCCACTTGCACTGCAGATTATCTTCCATAATCCATGCAGTTGGTATCTCAGAATACGTGTCGTCATTTGTGAAATGAACCACAGCAAATGGAAGGGACATTTTGGGAATTTCCAAACTTGGTTGGGCTTGACAAAAACTGATAAGATGGACTGTATATTGTGGTGCGGAAAGTGACCAATAACAATGACAACATACCATATTTGAAATATTGAGAATTCAATGTAACAGAATTATAATAATATGTTTAGAATCATCCATGTCGAATCTCAATTCAACGCATTTACGCGATACGTCACGCGCTTCAATATGTTTGGTCAATTGTAAGCTTTGTTCGGATACTACGTGAATACCCACTGCCGTTGAATTACAAGGAGAATCAAAAAACGGCTGAGTAGCAATGTACTGTTTCACTTTGAGCCAAAGAATACCACATTTTAAGTAAATGTCTTCTAAAACTGAGATACCGCCATCTCTAAGGATACAGCAATTATTAGGGCTTTTCATCGACAACATGAATCCATTAAATTCTACATGGCTTATAGTTTCTTCACTGTTTTTGTAATGAATAATAGGATAGCTTTTCCTAATATTCGAAGTATCATCAATATTTAATTCTTCTCCAATTCGATTGACTATTTGTTCAAGTGGGTTGCTGTCTATTTTCAATTTTTGTTTGATCTGATACATGTGATTTTCGAACTTATATGATGAAAAGGAGTCAATTACACCAAATCTTCTGACATCGTCACAAATATGAATTAAATTATGTACATTGTGCGATAAGTATCTTTCTCCATATATATTGCCATATTTCTTGACGAAGTAGTGTAAAAGGGAATTTGAATAATCAATTAAGTGTGAATATTGTTTATCGCTTAAAATTCGTATGGCTACGCATAAGCAAGTAAAGTGTTTGTATAATGTGCGAGGTAGTAAATCTTTCAATATAATTATTCCCGTGTAAAGTAGGAAAAGTCTAAATTCGGTAGCCTTCCACTGATCCACATCTTTCAATTTTCTTGGACGACGTGCAAATTCTTTTACGATGCATGGCTTCAATAAACGACTACGCAACTCAGCTTGAGTTAGTGCCAATGGTTTCAATCGAACATTGATTTTTCCTTTCACGAACCTCTGTATCATGCGTTTAGTGACACCTTCATCAATCAGATGGGTCGAATCAAGAGGTACTCCTGAAACTGGACCAATATCTAGACTTTCTATGGCTGTGGGTCGCGACTGATACTTTTCAGAATGATGTTCTGGTTGAAGTCTACACCTAAACGAATCATCTGTTCGCAATGTCGAATTCAGCTCTGGGAAGATTACAGTATTATCTATAAAATCGCCTTCTTGAATACATTTTGTGCAACTAAAATAACCCGTGGGATATTTGATATCACAAATAAATGCTTTAGCTGGAGAATCGCAGATTATAGCATTTAATTTGATACCTATAATTCTATCATTCATTTCCAGACCCGAAACAAAAATCTGCATTGCTTCATCAACAAAAGCTTTCAAAAATTCATTTGCATCACCTGGTTTTGTCAATCCATGAAAAATGCCCACTATAAATGGTCGTGTATAAAAATCAGCAACTATTGCACCGAGTATAGGCCAGAATTGACTGCCCGAACTCTTCGCAATAGGTAGACCATCGACATTTATATTTATTTCAAGTTGATCTGGACATGTAGTAAAATGTAATTTTATAGAATGTTTTATGCTTTTTGCCAAGCCAAAATGGAAATATCGGCCATTAGAAATTTCGATTACTTCACTAGAGGTATTGCGCTGCGTGTTCATTAATGTTCGACAATCTGAAGGTAAGCTGTGACCATTATTATTCAAAATTTCTAACAGATCATTGACAGCATTTTGACTGATATGATTTTTCACTATCCAAGTTTTTATATCGTTTTGAAATGTATTGTGACTCTCAACTAATGGTACAAAATCAGGATATGGTACAGAATCAGGATATGGTACAGAATCAGGATATGGTACAGAATCAGGATATGATACTCTATTCTCATTTAAATCTTTATCAGAGCTAGAAATGTAATCTATCAAATTAGCCTGTGTATCTTCACTATCATCTGTCACGGGAATTAAACTATCATTTGGCCTTACATTATCATCACCTGTATCATGACTTTCAGCCACGCATACTTCCTCAGTACTCTGTACACTGTATGTACACTGTTAAAAATGATTGTGAATTTCTCACACAATTGCGATACAAACTTGTGGTAAACGACCAAATTTTGTGTCCTAAAATGAATTTGCTACGCATTTACTCTAAATTTCCAACTATATTCCGACTTTTACGCTTATTATTCAGAAAAATACTCAACTCATTTTGAAATTAACTCAACTTGTACAGTAAATGCATTTAGTTTGTAACGGTACCACACAACGTTATTGTTTTTATAAATATTTTTGTGAATTTACTGAACATCAGTGATAGTAAATTTATCGAACAGCATTGTAAAATTAATAATTTGTCGGAGCAAAACGAATTACGGTTCACCCGTTGCGAATACAAAAAGATTGTTTGGAATTCGCTAAACTTTACGAGGAAATTGGGAAACAAAATTTTGAATTTACTGAATTCGTATAGTAAATACATTGAGTTTGTAAATTCACAACCCAATATCGTTTCTTTGATGAACATTTTAGTGCTTTCGGTGAACACGAGTCATAGTAAACTTATAAAGCAGCTTTGCAAAATTCCAAATTTGTTGGAGCAAAACGAATCACGGTTCATCCGTTGCAGTGCTGGAACAACTATCCGAAAATTACTGAACTTTACAAGGAAATTATAGGCAACAGAATTTTGATCTTACTGAACTTGGGCAGTAAATGCGTTGGGTTTGAAAATTCAAAACCTAGTGTGGTTTTTTAATGAACATTTTAGTGATTTCAGTAATCACGGGTAATAGTAAATTCATCTAGCAGTACCCCAAAATAAGTAATTTTTTAGAGCAAAAGGAATCACGTCTCACCCGTTGCAAATTCAAAACAAGTGTTTGGAATTGACTCAACTTTGGAGGGAAATCAAGCAACGAAATTTCGGACTTACTAAACTCGCACAGTAAACGTATCAAGTTTGAAAATTCGAAACCTAATGTGGTTTTTTTAACGAACATTTTAGTGATTTCAGTGAACACGAGTGATAGTAAATTTATATCAAATAGCATTGTGAGATTGGGGATTTGTTGAAGCAGAACCAATCAAGATTCACCCGTTGTGAAATTCAAAATAGTTGTTCGGGATTCACTAAGCTTTACGGGGAAACTACAAAACGATATTCCGAACTTACTGAACTCTATGGGAAATGCATTGCGTTTGTGAATTTACAACGCAACATCGGGATTTTTCATAAACCTTTTAACAGTTTCAATGAACAGGCGTAATAGTCAATTGATCAGACAGCATTGCAAAATTACTAATTTGATAAAGCAGAATGATTGTTCCTAATTGTTTGGTATGTGATTGGACACGCCAACCCGATCACTTCCGGACTAGAACCAACATCGCCAAGTTTACAAAATGAACAGTAAGCAAAAACACCTAGCTTCCTTGTAAAGCCAATAATACCAAACGCCGGAGCGAAAACGTTTTCTATTAGTATCTAATTTGACTGCGCGCCTACCGCGGTTTGCTATATAGCTGCATTGCTGGTTGCGCCACGCGCAACTTCTTTTGAATCGCGTAGTGTCGACCATTTGCATTTTTGCAAGCTTCTCTTCCGTTTCCGTTCTCTACGGTTCGTGTGCGAAGATTGTGTCGGAGAGTACATCAGCGATTCTAGAAGAATCCACAAATTCCTAGACCCATCCGTATTTTACAGGTGAGTGATGCTTCTTTATTGTACATTCAGTATTGTCCAATAATTGGTGAAAAAAAAAAAAATACATTCAACTGCTAAATTCCTGATTAAACTGACGCAATTTTAACTTGTGATACATAACCTAGCAAATAATTTCGCTATTCACTTTTCCCAGCCTCATGCTCTTCACTCTTGTTCAACCGCAGCGTTAGCTTCCTACTCTCGCTAACTCGTAACTTCACTCGTACATTCTCCTCTTGAATGTATGTATAGTTGGCCTCACGCTGGCTAATCTCAATCTCCACGCGCCACGTGCTCGTAGTAGCGAAGTATTTGAGAGGTTGTTCACTCGGATTTTCGTTACGTACGAAAGTTTTTCAGATTCAATTCCGCATTCCTACCGAGTGATGATTATTTATACCCATTGTTTTTTTTTTTTTATTTTTTTTTTTTCGCGCAACCAGTAATTCTTTTTCAAGACGCTGCTGATCTGATCCGTTTGAGAAAATTTTCCTTGACAAATTGAGCCTAAATATATACGAAAATTTAAGAGTTACCTACCAGAAGCCACCTACAGTTTTATCAGTTACGACTTCGGTGATTTTTGAATTTGCATGAGATTACAGTTCCTAACACCAGCACGACAGAATTTTTGATACAAAATGCGTTATTCCATGACTCAAACGTTGTTGAAAACACACTTTTATGTACCTCACTCCCACCGATTTGTAGTCTTTTTGTGGGGAAAAAGGAAAATTCGAAAAAAATTCGAATTCTTCCCTTCGATATAGACTACAAACTGACCAAATTTACATCAAGTCGATGGAAGTGAGGTACAAAAATGTATCGGGTTTCTGTGAAATTCCCCACATATCTGAAACTATAACATCCTCTAACTTATGACAGAGTACCAGCCTGGAATGAGAGTCTTCTGTGGATCCAATTCTGAAATTTCTACCTTGTGAACGCAATACCATCACGAAGATAAATTTGGAAGTCTACCATGCAAATACAATTCTGTGTAGCAGCTGTTGACCTATCAGTCGAAATTCAAGCCTCAAAATATCACCCTGCAAACCAAGTCCTGTGAATACAATACGCTTAAACAATTTATTCGAGGTCAGTGATTACAAACTATTTTTATTATTGTCTGCCAAAAGTCCGTTTTAGAAAGTGTGAATGGCGAGATGATTGAAAACTTTGAGGTCAGCAGTGAGCAATAGGAAGTTAGAGCACACTATTTAAACATCTTTCAACTTTTGAATCTTTGACCGTCTGAAGCATACTTGCATTTCTGATTTGTTGTGTTTGGCATATTATTGCTAGATAAAAATGACACGGTATCATTTTTTTACTTTCAAGTTGTCTTCGGTATACAATTAGGGTAATATCGATTCACAACTTGGTGATTAACTTATACTAATTCTTTTCTTGCTTTTGACTAAATATGTTTCATTGCCGATTCTGCACGTTCAATACACCACGCTTGAAAGATCATTTGGGGCACAGAAAACTTCACTCAAACTTGAACTCCAGTGTCTTTTGTGGCTTTAATGGTTGCAAAAAACGATTCCGCTTAGAAGTGTCCCTACGAACCCATTTGACTCGGTTACATGATATTCGCTTCAAACGTGCGCACTTGATCCAAGTTCCAACAACAACCCGAGAAAAAATCGTTGCATATAATCAGATATAAGCATATATAATCAACCATATATAATTGTATCCAAAAATTGGCCCGATCGGGACATATATAATTATATATCAGTATATAAAACGATATATTATTATATATCGACTTGTATATAATCTGATATCATTATATATGCGCTTATATGCTCAGGTCATTGTATGTGGGCTTATCTTATCAGATATCACTATGTATGGGTATATATTATAATATATGGGGATATTCATATATGGTTATATATGAGCCAACCCGTCGCTTTTGAATGCATCGTACATTCAGAAAATATTTTCACCTTTGAGTTTTATTGATAGTTAGGAACTTTATTTGATTTATGAATACAGTTTGATATTTATTATGGTTACTAGTATAAATATATGGGGAATTCCATACGAAACCGACCAATTCGTAACCCCGACCATTTTTGATTTTGTTCAAAATTTTCTATTTTTTCGTACCTACCGAAAGCAGTCTTCCGGAATTTTTTCAGTTTTTTGTCTCAACCCATCCAAACACAATGAATTTTTCAAAACTTATAAACTTGGACCATTTTGATTTTATTGAAAAAAATCACCAATTTTCAAGAGACATTTTTACAAGTACTGACCAATTCGTAGCTTGTGATATCCATAACTTCTATTTTTTTCTATTTTTTACCGTGTGTGAACCAAGGAATCGTGTTTTTTCCTTGAAATAATAACGCAAGTAGTCATTTGATTCCGAATTATTCTTTTTCATTTTATTGAAGTAGTTTGTACGTATTCAAATTTTTTCATAAATATTATGACGTTTTCGGTTCGCTACACCGGTGTAGCCGAAGATTTCGATCAGCTCCGAAATTTTTTGATAAGAAGCTCCGAATTTTATTATGCTGCGCTGTACGGTACGCAGAAAACAAGAGGCGCGCTATTTTTAAAAAATAAAATTCGGAGATTCGGCAATTATCTGGAAATTTTTCAGCTGATCGGGAATGTTGGGCTAGGTACACCGAGTGAAGCCCGGTGTAGCGAACCGAAAACGTCATAATATTCACGGAAAAATGTAAATGTGTACAAACTACTTTAATAAAATGAAGAAGAATAATTTGGGATCAAATCACTACTTGCGTTATTATTTCGAGTAAGAAACACGATTTCTTGGTTCACACGCGGTAAAAAATGAAAAAAAAAATAGAAGTTATGAATATTACAAGCTACGAATTAGTCAGTACTTGTCAAAATGTCTCTTGAAAATTGGTGAATTTTTTCAATAAAATCAAAATGGTCCAAGTTTATAAATTTTGAAAAATTCATTGCGTTTGGATGAGTTGGGACAAAAATCTGAAAAAAATCCGGAAGACTGCTTTCGGTAGGTACAAAAAAATAGAAATTTTTCAACAAAATCAAAAATTGTCGAGGTTACGCATTGGTCGGTTTCGTATGAATTCCCCATATATATATATACATAAAATGGCATGTATAGTGTTAAGTCGAAATAAAATGCCTTATACCATGTGTAAAATATATGTAATCACTGATTTTGATAATATACATTCATAATTATATGAAATGATACGTTCCGGGACGCACCCTGTAGAATCGATAGGAATATTGTATACTTCCAGGACAGAAGTATACTTCCGGGACTGTCTCGGAACTTTTTTTTTGTACAACGCATAGTTCCGGGACGCCCCCAAAAAATACGCTCCTGATCTCCAAATTTCTTTTTTGACTGATCGCTAACTACGGAGACCATACCACACACCAAAAAATGCTAGCTAACACCCGGTGGTTGTCACAGGACCGTGATAAGGCTCCCAAAGAGTCGCTGTCCCGGATATATACATTATATATGACTATATATGCGTATAAAATACTTTAACCTCAGAACTACAAGCCCATTTTTTCTACCTTGAAACTACAAACCGGGGTGAATATTTATCCCATATGTTTCATGTTCGTAAAATCGTTCTGAAAGCTGCAGTTATAATGAGACTCCGTGACTGGTACATAAATCTCTTCGTTTTTCATTGCAGTAATGAGAGGGTGAGAATTAAGAAAATTCGATTTCATTAAAGTTTATAGTCTGCGGGGAAAAATCGATTTAAATCTATTGGACCCATTATCCAGACACATCATATACCATGAAACATAACTGTATATATAATTATATATAATTCTATCTGAAGTCATATCTGCGATTTTATAGAGTTAATCTTGAACCTTATATGTTTATATATGACCATATAGAAATCCAGATATATTCAGATACAATACTATACATTGTCACATATAACTGTATATAACTATATATGATGATATATAGTACTGTATCTGAATATAATTGGTCACATATATTTGTATATGATTGTATCTGAGCGTCGTACACGAATAAAAATGATTATATCTGGTCATAACTGATTAGATATAGTGCATTTGTTACCTCATATGTTCATATATGGGCATATGGGACACTATATACATTCGGATATAGTATTATATATGGTCATATATACCGGTATATAATTGTACATAATAATATATGATTCTATCTGAACATTGTATGCGATTATATGTACAAATATATAGTTGTATATGATCATATATGTGTCTATACAGGGTGCGCCAGAATTAAGTGGCCAAAATGATAGTGGTAATAGAGGAGGTCGAGCCGAGTAAATCGACCTATATAACATGTGGTCTCCGAAGTCGCGTTCGCGACATACGGCAGGTTAAAAAATCTCGCTACACGCCGCAATTCAGGCAACCGAGTACACAGCATGCAGCGGTTAGCAGTATTGTTGATAAGCGCGCTGGACTGCTGATTCAAACCATAACACTTTCAAATCAAGTCGGAGGTCGTAACTTCGAGCATCTTTTGTAACGACCGGTTTTCGTAATGAAATTTGGTTCGGAATTTCTGAATTTGCAAGCGATATTCATTTCCATCACGCATCCTTCTTGTTATGTTTAGGGAAACTTGAATGCCAAGAGTGTTGACGTTCGAAATTCGTAGATTTGAAAGTGTTATGGTTTTAATCAGCAGTCGAGCGCGCTTATCAACAATACTGCTAACCGCTGCCTGCTGTGTACTCGGTTGCCTAAATTGCGGCGTGTAGCGAGATTTTTTAACCTGCCGTATGTCGCGAACGCGACTTCGGAGACCATATGTTATATAGGTCGATTTACTCAGCTAGACCTCCTCTATTACCCCTATCATTTTGGCCACTTAATTCTGGCGCACCCTGTATAATCATTTTTTCTCGGGAATTAATAGACTTGCGAATCAAAATGCTAAGTACATTTGCAATGTAGGATTGTGTAGAAAAACCCTTAACACGCAGTTTACTTTGATCAAACATCTAAAGACCCACATTCATGACTGTATAAAAGTCAAATGTCCATTTCAAAATTGCCGCAATTCATATAATAAAGTAAATTCTTTCACCTCACACTTGTCAAAGTACCACAAGCAAAATTCAACAATTGACTCAACATTGGTTTTCGATGAGAGTTCGTTGATTGAAACTATTGATTCTAATGTCAGTATCGACCAAAGTTTCCGAGCAGAAGATAGCAGTAATCGAAATGTGGCTGCTCCAAATGTTGGTATTGCAGATAAAAATTCTATGACTGATCCCTTTCTCATACACGTAGCACAATTTTTTCTGAAATTAGAAGGACACTTCTTAGTTCCTGTCTCAACCATCCAATATCTGTCATCGCAATTGTGTAGCATACATGAGCATAGCCAAGAATTTTTGAAAAATAAGCTCTTTTCATGTCTAAGTCGAGAAAACATACCAGTGGAGCAAGCAAGTGAGATGTTGGACCAGGTATTTAGCAGTGACCCATTTTTGGAAATTCAAAGCAATTTTGGCACAGCATATAAACGCAGAGAATTCTATGCAAATCATTTTCCCTACGTTAACCCAGTTAAAGTCTGGCTTGGTGATCGGAATGAAAAGGGGAATTTCTTTCACTATATAGCACTTGAGAAAACTGTTAAGGAATTATTTAATAACAAGTCCCTAGATGATGAGATTCAGCTCCACACTCCACAAAGCAACGATAACATTATGAGAGATTTTATTGATGGTAGTGTGTTTAAAGAAAATCCTTTCTTTCAAAAAAATCCTGAAGCGTTGAAGTTTATCCTATATCAGGATAGTTTCGAAATTGTCAACCCCATAGGTCCCGCCAGAAGTAAGTACAAAATACTGGCTGTATATTTGAGTATTGGAAACCTTCCGGATCATTTACGATCCCAAGTTAATTCCATGCAGCTTGTTGCTTTGTGCAGAGAAAAACTGTTTGATCATGAAAAAGTCTATGGCACGATTGTGAGAGATTTAAAAAAAATCGAAACTCACGGCGTGAAGCTTACTTCAGGAGAGACCATCACTGGAAGCCTTGTATTTATCGCCGGCGATAACCTGGGTAGTCACTCACTTGGCGGCTTCGTAGAAAATTTTAGTTCATCAATCTATTTTTGTAGATACTGTTTGATGCGCAGAAATGAGTTTTATAGCGAAGATGATGTTTCAAAGATCTACGAAAGACGAACAGTTTCATCATACAAAAAAATTGTAGAATTAATTGGAGGCGACGTAGTCGGGGAACATTTTGATCACCAAGGCATTAAATTTGATTCTGCATTCAATCGTCTGCAATGTTATCATGTATGTGCTCCGGGATTGCCGCCTTGTCTTGGGCATGATATATTAGAAGGTATTCTAGCCTATGACATGGAATTGGTTATTGCCTACTTTGTAAAAAAAAAGTGGTTCACTTACGAATTGCTGAATAGCAGGATCAAATCTTTCAAATACTCCTCAGTTGATCAAAGGGATAAGCCATGTACTGTATCACCTACAGCAAACAAAATTACAGGAGGTGCTTGGCAACTTTGGACGTTCTTAAGATTATTCCCATTGTTAATTGAGGACAAAATTCAAAATTTTGATGATGATGTATGGAAGTGTGTTATTTTGCTGACAGAGATAATTGAGATCGTGTGTGCATCAGAAATACACAAATCTTGTGTCTCACATCTGCGAATAATTATATTTGAATACATTAAGTTAAGACAAAAACTTCCAAAACCACTCCGCCCAAAGCATCACTTTCTCCTGCACTATCCGGAATTAATTTTACAATTTGGGCCATTAATGAAAGTTTGGACTCTCCGTTTTGAGAGCAAACATACGTTCTTCAAAAGAGTCATTAGATCCATCAAAAACTTCATTAATGTGACCCAATCACTAAGCATTAAACACGAACTATTTCAAAGCTTCATTCGTTCAGGTGGGGATATCAGGTCGAAAATAGAGATGAGGGGAAATACTAATTTTAATATACAACTTTACAATGAACAAATTCAACAGGTGATCAGAGTTATGAATTTGCCTGCAAATATTCAAGAATGCACTGAAATAATTGTGAAAGGGATTCGCTACCAAAAAGGTGATGGTTTGTTCATAGCTCAGAAGAATTATCAGTACAAAATTGAAGTCGGTAGGGTGCTCTTATTATTGTGTGACGAGGAAAATGTATTCATATGTGTCGAAGCACTTGAAACATTTTTTCAACCCCATCTGCGTACTTACAGATTAGGCAAATTTTTGAGATACGAATGTCTACCACTCCAATCTCTACCTAGTTTTGAGAAGCTCCACATTTATAATACAGGAAACATGGTGTGTGTCAAACCCAACTATGGGTTAGTTGGAAGACACTTGTAGGGTACTGTTTCACTGTTTTTCCAAAATCGTTCAAAATACGAAGAGGTATTCCATGCCATTCCAGGCACTCAAAAAATGTATATGTATGAACATTGTTCTAAAAATCCGGTTTTATTGGATGTCTTTCAGTCCTGGGAATCCTTGAAATCCTGAAATTACAATTAGGTCCTGGGAATCCTGGAAGAAGCATATGGTTTTCCCCTATACTACAATTTCTAGTAATATCCTGAAAAAAATTTCTTTTGCCAAAACATGAGAATCAATTATTCATTTTTAGAATATGGGCGTAAGAGGGAGGTATTATTGATAACAAGCGGCCCTTTGGAACCAAATAATTGAATATTCCACGATTCAGAACAAGAAGGGTCTTGAGACTTCGGAAAATCATCGTATTTTTACCACCAGATTTTCAGAGCAATATTCATGTATATTCATTTTTCTAGTGGCTGAAAAAGCATGGAATGCCTCATGAATAAGTTGCCTGTTGGTAAATTCTTATTCAGCTGAGACAATTCGCATATATGGTGGGAATTGCTGTGTTGCATAACATCAATAATTTGAGAGTGTGAAGAAAGTTTTTGCCTCAACTCAATAACCCTTTTTGCAACAATCAATAACTTGTATTTAAAGTTATTTTTCATTAGATTTATATTTACCTGATGGTACTATTACAATATACTATATTTTTTCCTGTGTAATTGAATTGTTTTCTGTGATCGCATTACTGTTTTTATGTTTTACTGTTACCAGCAGTGTTCGCATGCCGCAAGATGTCAGTGTTGAAAGTAGTTCTACCTAATAGATCCAAAAAAGTTGCCATTAAGGCCTCGACGGTGCAGGAGGTGATTGAAAAAGCGAGTGTTAAACTTGGCCTAACCCCAGGAGTTTATCAGGTTACTGACATTATCCTGAAATTATCTTCCCCATCCAAAGTCGAACAAGTCATTCAATTTTCCTGTTTTTCCTTTTTCTAACCATTGAAATATTCATCTCCGAACATACCTTCGTTTTGGGAGTTTTTTGATTTTTGTATACTGTATTAATGTAAAAAACTGTGATTGAAAGAGTCAATGGGTGCGAGTCAAAAACCTTGGCCCCTATTTGCATGCCATGCTCTCATTAACCTTCGAGCTGACTCCGAAGAATAAAATTATTCCTTTATTAACAGTTGCTCGCATCCACATGGTATTTTTGTTATTAGCCCCATTAATTCATGGACATCAAATTAACCGGTACAGGTAGCCTTAGAAGAAGACGGCACCGAGATAGATGAAGATGACATATTACTTGACATGGCTAAATCTGCTACACTAACACTGATGTTGATCCCAGAAGGGCAATCTTGGCAAGACAAAAACAGCCAAACATTATCAAATCCAAGCAGTAAGCTCTATGGTCTTCATATATCTTTTTGGATTTTCTCTTATTCCAGGTAACTTATACGTTACCGCTCAAATGATATGTTTCAGCCATTGAAGCTCAATCAAGGTCAACACCTCTAGCTAATCTATCGTTTGAACACGAGCCTTCAAGCCATTCTACCTCGAATTTATGGCAGCGGTTTCCACAAAGGTTGATAAACAATTGCGAAAACGAAGAGCCTATCAGAAACGACGACAGACGAGCCATGGTTGCGGCCATCGCCGATTATATGGTACAGGATCTGAAAGATTATAGTAGAAAAACCGCTGAAAGGATCGCTCGTAGCATCATTCAGAAGTACCCTACAAGTTTTACTGACGTTATCAATGGTGAAGTTCTCGGAAGCGGCATGGAATCTCTACGCTCACAAATTTACACTGCAGTACAATACCGAAAAGAGCGCCAGACAACCAGTAAAAGGCATGCTGATTATCAATCAGACGCAAGCGACAGTGAAGCGACTGATAACTCGTCTATGTCCACGGTTTCTCGGAAACAGGACGAGTATGGTTGCGTCGACTACCAGCCTCTTTTGCCTGACACTGAAACCGAGTCATCTCAAGAGGAAAAAAGAGTAGAACTGCTGAACTATAGTCCCCTACTTGAAGCGAATGACGATAAAGTCATCAAATTAATGGACGCAACATATGCTACTCAGCGAGTAGCTATCAACAAAAAAAACAGGACAGTAGAAAAATTGTTCAGAGACTGGCCATTCTTCACAGATGCTGGAATTTTGATGAGACATGCTTCCCGTCTCCTTGGAAAAGCTATGCCAGAAACTTGGACTGAATCACTTGAACAAAAAACAAAAACCATTTTGAAGTACTTTAAATCTGCTGAAATGGTGAAAGTGCACCAGAAGTCTAAAGCGAAAAAAATTAAAATTGATAAACCAGAAAATGACGCGGATCAAGAGAACTACGTTCTGAATCTGCTGCGGAGCGCGAAGGAAGCAGGCCGTGTGACACAATCGGACATTCCACAAATTGCAGCACTTTTTCCATTAATTGTCAATCACATGAAGGATGAACAAAATCTTCTCTTCTTGGTGGTTGATGTGAGTAATTATATCATTGTCACATGTTATTAAAGTCCCAATAGACAATTGCCGCTAGCATCTGGACGTCTTCAAGCAGCTGTAAACTACTGCAAAGTGCCGACATGCGATTGCCACTGATTTGTTGCTGACGTACGGAGCAACCAAAAATTCTTTACCGAGATTGAAACACAATGCCAGCCCATTTGGCAGCATGCTGTTATTATTTGGTCGCAGGATTTCTGATGGGATTCCGTATGTATGCTGCCAGTTAGTTGCGATCAGTTACTGGCGCTCATGGCAGTCGTTAACAATCGCTTGAGCATGTTTGAATGCTAGCATGTGGCTATTAAGATATTTAACTTTAAGTAACCTTCATATAATGAATGAATCCCATAGACGGATTCATGGAGTTACAGAAGTTCGTTCCTGTGCGAATATTGCTACTGATAAGACTTATTTCATATGGTCTCTGTGATATTTATGCAATTTCATTACCTTTCAGGCTGATTTAAGCCAAACGGAGCTACTAGAGAAGGTCCCCTGCTTGACACCTGTTCTGATGATACGAGGTACAACTCTTTTAAGTTTATTTTTTTAGTGGACCATTTCACAGAAATAAGGTAGAAAAATCGATCTTTATCAATTCTAATCTATATCGAGATTATTGTCTTTAACATTGGTGATTCATTTTTATGGTAAATTAAAAAATTTACTACAGTATTCAGAAATTTATTCTGGTTCTTTTTCACAAATTGGATGTAAAAATCGCGGTGAAATTACCGTATTGCGCTGAACATAAGTCGTCAACCGTCAATGTGAGTTAATTTTCATTTCTGAGACTTTCCAGGTCATGGATCTTGACCAAACTTATAGAGGTGTTACCTTGAGCCAAAATATGAAGTACCCGCTGAATAACTCTCCGGATTGGGCTTTACTCCATCAATTTACCTAAATGTACAATAGGAATCAGCGTAACCTGGCTTTCGCAAATAGCTATGAAATAACCAGTTTTTGTACTGCGTTATGAGATTCTACATTGCACTGAATATTTATACATTGAATACAGTCATTATTGTACACCAGATTGTTGAAGGTCAACATCCCAGCTATAGCAAATCACTTTATTCTGCGCCTATTGACACATTGCTTCTCATCGTTTGTCACTCGTACCACATTCATTCAGTGAATTTGAAGACTTCCGTTCACTTCAAAGATGTTGAATATATGGTTAATTTTAATACTACCACCGGCAGCTTACAAATCCCATAAATTACCACATAATATTAGTTTCACCACAATACTATATTTATTATTTCAGAAAAATATACCTACATTAAGGTCCACGCGCACTACGTGGAAGCGAAGCGAAGGTATCGGAAGCGATCGGATGCTGTAAGAGTGTCCACATGTTAAAAACCGTGTAAATTCAAGTTGAAGTGAATTGAAATATGATTAAGGGCTCATTCAATTCGGGATAATATTGATTTGTTCATGACTTCTGCAAGTGTTTATGGGCGGGTATGAAGCCTTCGCACATTTTTCTGGACGTCATCCCGAAGCGAATGAACCTTACATCATATTGCAATTCACTTTAACTTGAATTTACACGCTTTTTAACATGTGGACACTCCTACAGCATCCAATTGCTTTCACGTAGTGCGCGTTGACCTTAATATAGGTATATTCTTCTGAAATAGTAACTATAGTATTCTAGTAAAACTAATATTATGTGGTAATTCATAGAATTTGTAATCTGCCAGTGTCAGTATTAAAATTAACCATATATTCAACATCTTTGAAGTGAACTGAAGTCTTCAAATTCACTGAATGAATGTGGTACGAGTGACAAACGATGAGAAGCAATGTGTCAATAGGCGCAGAATAAAGTGATTTGCTATAGCTGGGATGTTAACCTTCAACAATCTGGTGTACAATAATGACTGTATTCAATGTATAAATATTCAGTGCAATATAGAATCCTATAACGCAGCACAAAAACTGGTTATTTCATGGGTATTTGCAAAAGCCAGGTTCCGCTGATTTCTATTGTACATTTAGGTAAATTGATAGAGTGAAGGCCCAATCCGAAAAGTTATTCAGCAGGTACTTCATATTTTGGCTCAAAGAAATACCTCTATAAGTTTGGTCAAGATCTATGACCCGGAAGCCTGATCGATTCCAGTTAGTTTCAAGACTATTTTCAAGGAACTGTATATAAATCGACTCAGATTCTCATTGCGAAAGTCTAATATGGAAACATTATAACATACGTATTTTGTCTATACATTGCACCAGTTTCACTGTATACCACTCGCAATATTAGTGTTTTCCGAATGATTTCAACTAGGATGCTAGCAGGGTGTCCAGCGATAGGGAAAACCTGAAAATCTCAGGGAATTCCGAGTTACTCTGGAAAAGCGACAAATATTCATCTGGAGAACCTGGAATTCTCAGGGAATTCTGAAATCATGGCGTGCCGCCGGACACCCCGGATGCTAGTCAAATCCACTGAAACTTTTTTCGGTGCTAATGCAATATTTTTATTTTCAAAAACACACGATGGTGAATTTTGTGGGTGCTAACCATCAGCAAGAACCTTGACTTATGTTCAGATCCTTATGAGTAACCTTCATTCTTAACTAGGTCACAGTCCTGTTCTACTTAAACTTCAGCTACCTTTTCTTTGGAGAGATATTTCCCAATGAATTCCAGTGCGGCTTACCTATACTGTGCTATTCTATACTAGAAAACGGATGCACTTACAGATGTTATGTTCTTACAGGCCAGTCGATTTTTGATGAGAATGCTCAATTCCACGTTATACTGGAACAAAGCATCAGCATAACGACTGGAAGTTTCTCGCAAGGATTACTTCTAACATTTCTAATGTACTACATCTTTGGATATGCATACCCGGCAAAACTGAGTAGTACGCTAGAGTTTATTCAAAGGTAATCATTTAACCTGATCATTCATTGAGTTGATAAAGTAGTTCTTCTGTCTCTTGCAGCTGAGCTATTGAAATATAAATGGTATTACTCACTACACTGTTCCACATACTTCTGCAAAATTTGCTGTTTCTAGAAGTCTTGGACTTGTCTTTGAAGGGGACATTGAAGACACATTTCGGGGCTTATTATTCTTTGTTAAAAGTATTGTTATCACTTCGAAAACGCGGCAAGGCCCCACTTCTACATTACAAAATCGATCGGAGTGAAAGTTTGAAGGCTGAATGCAGTATGTGGCAAAAAGTGAAGCAATATTACATTTCTATGCATTGTGGAAAAGTTCTATCAAAAGTTCAAC
Source organism: Tenthredo notha (assembly GCA_914767705.2). Lineage (NCBI taxonomy): Eukaryota > Metazoa > Arthropoda > Insecta > Hymenoptera > Tenthredinidae > Tenthredo > Tenthredo notha. The sequence continues at coordinate 13,510,323 of OU611913.1, read as the reverse complement.
ATCTTCCTTTTCAACCTGTGGACAAACCTAACCTCACATTTAGAAATTGTTGAAGAACTTTAAATATTCTCTCAATTTCGGCGAAATCTAATATTGCTCCACTTTCTACCAAAAACCTGCATCCAACCTTCAAACTTTCATTCTGATCAGTTTTGTAATGTAGAAGTGGGGCCTTGCCGCGTTTTCGAAATGATAACAATGCTTCAACAATGAGTAACAAAGCCCCGAAATGTGTCTTTAATGGCCCCTTAATCAGTAGAAGAGGCCGATAACGTATTGCCATCATCATCATCTACGTTATGGAATTTATATTCTCATTGAGTGTGCCTCACTAGTGTTTTTTTAACTCAATCTAGACAATTTGATAACACTTTATGTGTAACAGCAGACTTGCAGATTATAAGCGTAAATGCATAGCTCTTCAACACCTGTAAAAATTCGGATAGACGCAGAAAGATACGCATGGAAACGGTGCACAAAACCGTGCACGGATGTATCTTATTTATTCCCATATGGTTTTCTGCAGCTTTTCTATACGCATCTATTCTTTTTCAACACGCATCTATTTACATTTTTCCAAGGATATCTGAGAATATTGTCTATCTGACTATTGCTTATTAGATTTCCCAATGTGTTTCAGAGTTTTTCTTCGAATCAACCCTGTCAAAGGCGACAAAAAAGAGGGCAAGGCAAGAAGGGCACGTTCGTATGACCCAAAAGTCTTGAGACTGACCAACGTATTAAATACTTTCACTAGTCAGTTCTAAATTTACTATACACTTTTCTCCGTGTAACCATTTGAAAAGAAGAATTACCATTTAAGATGAAAAGCTAAGTTGGAGCAAGGCAGTACAGGCATTAGACTGTGTTAAGGTGACTACGATTTTTTCGTTCACTCTCGGCGTGCCCCAAAAACTTGAGAATATAGTTAGACTAGATGAATGGTGAAATCTAGACCGATGTTAAGGGGTGTCTCAACGGTCTTTTCGAATTCCGATCTAAATAACATGGTAAAATTTTCTTCCAAGTGGCTGCATTCCACCTCCTCGTATGATACACCACCCACAGGGTGAATTACTCGCGATCTGAGTTCTTTCAGGTTGGGTGAATGAAGTGAGAAATATCGAAATTTTGAAATCGAATTGCAAATTTTATTTGCATTGAAAACATGATTTTCTAATTTTATTCTTCACCGTTTTGCCCCATTCGACCGAAGGGTCAAATTTCGATTTTTCTCAGTTTGATCCAACCTTGAAGAACTCAGATTGCGAGCGATGAACCCTGTGGGTGATGTACCATACGAGGAGGTACAATGAAACCACTTGGAAGAAAATTTTCCCGTGTTATTTAGATGGAAATCGAATTAAGATCGGTCTAGAGGCCCCAAATTTCAGTATTCATCTAGTCTCACTACCGTGTGATTCCTCGCTTACATCGCAGTGATTTGGGTAGTAGATCGTCAGGTATAGTCAGCATGACAAATTATCTGTGATCGTAGCCGCGGAGTTCTATAGCACCGGTCGATGACGCTCTTCAGTCTTGACAGCTATGGCAATGTAAGTGTCATATTATTACGGAAAAGAATTATTACACTCACAAAATGTTCTTTGTGCACCGAATGATCGTTATCCAGGGGATTGCGACTGATTGGGGATGGATAACTAAGTAAAACTAGTTTTCACAATTACGAGTGCATCTGTAAGAGCGTAACCTCAAAACGGCAAGTAACCTCAAGGACAAGTGACCGTTTTCAGGTAGGCCAAGGGGCTTTACGGTCCTAGTAATTGACACTTAGAGCCAGCGTGGCTCTGAGAGACCGGGCGTGCCGACCATGACACTACATGACCCAGAACTTGCCGAAGTCAAAAGTTCAACCTCTTCCTTGCCACTGTTCCACATCTGGAGCAATTTAAAAAAACTCTACTGCACTAAAGTTTGTTACGGGTATCCGATAAATTTAAAAAAATGTTAGCAACACGTTTTTTTTCACAGACTGACTGACCCGTTGCATCTCTTCGACAAGTAGGGTTACGAACAAAGCGATGTGGATATCATTCATCGAGCAATATAATATATACAATATTGTGTAATTGAATTGTAATATCGTTGAAAATACAACGGTATACGATACTATTCCATAAATAAGTAGTGAGGAATTGTTAAATTGATTGCAGATGTCAATTTCTGTTTATTTCAAACATTATTAGGTTATAAAGAACTGTCTAGGTGAAATTTACACATCTGATAGTGTTGAAGTTAATAAGTCAATAGCATACGATATCGATTCATTATGAATTCATTTCAGGTGTGAATTTCTATTTATCTACTACATTAGTTACAACCGAGCATTTCTTCAGTGACTGACTGACCCGTTGCATCTCTTCAATCAAACGATAAGAGAAAAATCATCATCTCGTCTTGAGTCTCAACCGAGGTCTCAACACCTCTCATCTTGTCTTGTTTCGTTTTTCTCGTATCTTGCGGCAACACTATTCTCTTTGAAATTGAAAGGTGAATGGTTAGGTGATCTGGTATTAAATGGATGAACAGTGTATTAGCTGTTCCTGCACACACTCCGTAGAATGATTTGGCAGCATTAAACACCTTCACACCCTGTGCTAGTACGAATCTAGCTATGAGGATGCCAGGTCAAGAAAAATCCGAGGCTGCTGCATGCTCTCTGAAATAATAACTTCTAATGATTTCTTTGCAAACCCATAAAAAATTTTAGTGCGAAAATTACAGAAGATTGTTAATAATTCCTAAAGCGCGCATCTATATTTAATATAAAAAGAAAAATAAAAAAAACAAGAAAAAGTATAAAAAGTAAAAGTAAAAGTAAAACTAGAACTTTTGACTTTTGCCAATTCTGGGTCATTTAGTGTCATGGTCGGCACGCCCGGTCTCTCAGAGCCACGCTGGCTCTAAGTGTCAATTACTAGGACCGTGAAGCCCCTTGGCCTACCTGAAAACGGTCACTTGTCCTTGAGGTTACTCGCCGTTTTGAGGTTACGCTCTTACAGATGCACTCGTAATTGTGAAAACTAGTTTTACTTAGTTATCTATCCCCAATCAGTCGCAATCCCCTGGATAACGATCATTCGGTGCACAAAGAACATTTTGTGAGTGTAATAATTCTTTTCCGTAATAATATGACACTTACATTGCCATAGCTGTCAAGACTGAAGAGCGTCATCGACCGGTGCTATAGAACTCCGCGGCTACGATCACAGATAATTTTTCATGCTGACTATACCTGACGATCTACTACCCAAATCACTGCGATGTAAGCGAGGAATCACACGGTATATTCTCAAGTTTTTGGGGCACGCCGAGCGTGAACGAAAAAATCTTTCTCACCTCAACACAGTCTAACAGGCATACTTGTATTACTCTCAAGGTTTGAAACTAGCTGAAGAGAATAATAGTTTCACCAGTCAATTTTGTGATAGCAATATCACAATTTTAAAAAAAGAAGTGAAGTCAAGGTCACAAGGGAATGTGCGTATGACCCGAAACGTTGAGACTGACCAATAAGTAGAATAGTTTTACCATTAAGTTTTGTATTTACATCATAACTATTTAGAATAAGAAATAAGAGGAATATACATAGCGATTCTGTGGAAAATCACGCGGCTAAAAGGTAGGCTAACGGGAAACGCCTGCATTGAGCAGATCAAACATCGACGATTGGTATTTATTTCCCACGTTATAAATCAAACCCAATCGTCAATGTTTGATCTGCTCAATGCAGGCGTTTCCCGTTAGCCTACCTTTTAGCCGCGTGATTTTCCATAGAATCGCTCTGTATTTAGATCTTTACTGTTCAAAGTTTCCTAGATCTTTACTGTTCAAAGTTTCCTAGATCTTTACTGTTCAAAGTTTCATAGATCTTTACTGTTCAAAGTTTCATACATCTTTACTGTTCAAAGTTTCATACATCTTTACCAATAAAACAAAGTGTAAAAAATAAATGTGCCTCAATTATTACTACCTTGTGTGATATATTTAGAAAAATAAGAATCAAAAGTACGACACACCCGTGTATTAGATTTCTCAATCATGATTCGAATTGAAATACTGAAGTACAGCAAACTCGATCCATCAATGCTCAGTAAAAATAAGGCTCTCGTATCATGTATATATAAAATTCCAAAATGAAAATTACGTGACACTAGTTTAGTAGATTTCTCAAACATAATTTGAATTGAAAAACGAAAGTACAGTAAACTCTATACATCAGTGCTCAGTAAAAATAATGTTCTTGTATCGTGTATCTAGATAACTGAAATGAAAATTACGATACACTGGTGTATTAGATTACTTACACGTGAAGAGCATTGAAATGCTGAAGTACAGTGAATTCAATGCACTAATGCTGGGTAATAACACTAAAACACTAAAGCATATTCAATGCGCTTCAAATAATCAATTAGAACATATATGTGCAGTAAATTTGCCAGAAATAGTTGTAACATGAACACGCACGTTTTTGGAATTTCATGCACCAATATTTAGTAAAATCACATCGATTTATCTGGATACGTAATGCACATTATAATGAAAATTCGAGTACTCACGTATAGTACAATCCTTCAACATGATTCGGAAAACAATACCCACCTTTATTAAAACTACTAAATCAATGCTAAGTAGTTTTATCGCTGTTGTGTGATAAATATCGAAAATCGGTATGCCACAATTACTCAGTAATGGCATCCGATTATTTGCTAAGCGGTATCTGAATAAAACTTCCATTACAATTTAGTAAATTTCTGACAGATATTTTTAACAGTGTACTACATTTCTGCAAAATAATTCGTCTCTTTTGACGCTGTGTCAAATCACAAAAATGTTTACGTGGCATAGTTAATGAAGTTTGTCAACAATTACCTATCAACTATCTCATAACTATATGATTGTAGCTATTTGCTCCGTGCACACCTATACACTCTCACCAAAGTGAGAATGTGTATTATTGTACATTACATACATAGTACATTTTTTCCAGAAAACGTGATGTGCCTGAAGTTCCAAACGTTCATCTGAACGAAAATTTGAAAATGGTAAGCTTACCACGATTGTTAATCGATTAAAAATATCTACAAATTGACGGCTGGGCAGAACAACATCTTATCTCAGAATTTGCTCCAGAAACATTGTATCTCGAAATTTGGGTCAAAAAGATCGTATCTATCGTAAGAAACGAGCGTACATACGATGTTTTTAAATCAAATTCTGAGATACGATATTGTTGAACCAAATTCTGAGATACGATGTTGTTCTGCTCAGCCGTCGAAATTTGAGATACATTGAAAATCAAAGGTCAGTTATAGAGATTTCAAAATTTATCAATTTCGAGCGGTCAAATAAGTGTGATGTAAGGATTTTTCAGAAGTTTCATTCAAATGAACGTTTGGAACCTCAGGCACATAAAGAGTGCCGATCCCGACGATAAGTGTCGCAACGAGTATACATGTACACGACTTCACATTCTCACTTTGGTGAGTGTGTATAGTTCTGCACGGTCCCAATACAGTATACAACCCTGTTAAAAATTTCGTATAAAGACGGATAGAATGTGCAGAAAACGCTAAGAAACAGATAGAAATGGATTGAAACGGATTCGCGAGCTATTCGTTTCTTTAGCGTTTTCTGCAATTATATCCGTTTCTATACGAAATTTTTAGCAGGGAAGCTGTGTTCTGATTAAACTAGTCAGTAAGATCCGTCCATATTACAAGCAGCACATTTATCAAATAGAAAATCGAATGGAGTATTGCCGAACAAAGCTTAATATTGCCAGACATATTAAAAAATATATTAAAGCAATATAATTACATCTCGTGATTGTATTAATTGAGCAGCTTGGAAAAATGATTTGATTTAGGAATAAGTGTTTAACAAAAATTGGAGGTATGGAGAAAGGAAATTATAGCTGTGCTATGGTTACACAATATATGAGCTTGATAATCATCATCAGCTGTTGGGGAACTGAAATATATAGTATAACCTTAGGGTGGTCCTTATTGAATTCTGAGTCACCGTGTAAACTGTATTTCATATAATCAGAAAACTTACCAGAAAAACTACCAGTTTCAAGTGAAAGTCAGAATCAGCAGTCAAAGATCAACCAGGAGTTGATGCGATCAATCGTAGAAAATTCTTATGTGTCAATCATAATCCAGGAGTTCTTTCACGACTATAATGAGATATAATTGACATGATGAACCAAAAGCGTTTTTGTTCGAATACATACAAAAAAAAAAAAACAGGGTGACATATGTTGAAATTTCTAGTTTATTCGATGTGTCGAGGGATAGATGCCACTGAAACTTTGGGCTTATATTGAGGTAGAGCTGTATAGGTTAGGTTAGTTGCCTCTCGTGTATATAGATTTGCTGAGTCTCGGGCAAGAAAATTTTTTTTTTTTTATAATGTACTTGGCGCGAGACTCTACCGAGTCTCTTCCCGGGAAAAATTTTTTTTATATAATTATATAAAATTATATATAGTTGACCATATATAATTATATAAAATGATATCTCAATTTTGGCATGATATAATTTTATCTCAAAATATATCCGAATGTATAATTTTATATAATTATATATGAAAATATATATTTTTATTCAATTATATAAACTCTTATATTTAACTGATTTTATGTCATCATATAAAATTAGATATTTTTATATATAACTCTATATAATAATATGAGACGAAATATATGAACCAAAATTCTGTAGAATTTTTTTTATTGCTGCTCACTTCAAATTTTATTTCTCAAAATACATTTCAAATTTTTATTTTTTAATAACCATACAAAATATTATCCTTTTCCTATCCTTGATATATCGGTGAGTTCATAAAGAGTTATTAATACTAACGAAAGAGACAAAAAAAAACAAAAGAAAATCAATATAAGTGCTGCAAAAATTATGTATATATATGGGGCTGTCCACGTCAGCTCGACACGGCTCCGGACCTCAACATCTCCGATTTGATTTTTAATTTTACATGTTATTACTCTATGTCTGGGGAACCTTCCAAATTATTTTTGGATTTTTCAAATCAACGCTTCCGGAGCTATGATTTTTTTGATCCTTAAAAAAAGGACCTTTTTTAAAATTCTGAAAAAAATCACAAAAATCCTGTTGATGATATAGAACAACCTCCCACTCGCAGAATCGTGGGAAGAATTTTCCTTATATTTTTTTTTCATTTTTCAAAATTTTCATTCCGAAAAAGGCTTCCCTCATGACATTTGAGGGGCTGGAAACAAAAAAGGCGCGTAACTGAGATCGGCTGGCTCAGTGTTGTCCATAGAACCTATTACTTTTTAATTCGGCGACATCACACGTAACATAATGTGCAATAATATCGTCACAGGGCTTTATACTAGCGTCCATGTCCTTGGTTATCTGGTGTAGTTTTGCACCTGTAATCGGTATTGTCCAATAAATAATAGACTAATGTAATACTAATATAATACTAATATAATACTAGTAGACTAATTCTCTTCCGAAATCCATTACGGGAATTGATTTTCGAGCGAGTGACAAAAATAATGTTTAAGACATAAAAAATGGTGTACTTTGCGTGGTTGTACATTCCCTATCTTCAATGACTTCATTTTCCTGATCTACATCTCTTCCATTAGCCATTTCACGATGTTCATCATCAGATGACTCTTCATTCTCTTATGAAAAATAAGCTTTCCGCAATTAGACAAAACATTCTAATTTAGGAACAGAATTGATTTCACTGATAATGGAATAATCTAAAGCAAACCATGAATAATTAAAAATCGGCGGAATTCGATCAATTATTTCCGGTATCCCGCTGCTGTTACGGGGCCTCCGATTCTGTAGTCTGAAGGCCTAGGCGCGAGCCTCGCGAGTTGTTTTATGCATCGCCAACATCACACTGATTAGGCAAGTATGGAGGCGACGGTATTTAAGGATCGCTGTTGCAACCCTCACGGTTTAATAAATCACCGGAAATTTCAAGGGCTCAGATTATTTTCAAGCGAGCTACAAAAATCATTTCCGAACCTTAACCCGGATAGAGCGCTCATTTGCGCTACATGTCGACATATTTATTATCAAAATAAGAAAACTAGAATACCAGGTAAGTCGATATTTTTTATTGTACCATTTAGTTTTCGATTATTCATGGTTTGCTTTAGATTATTCCATTATAAGTGAAATCAATTCTGTTCCCAAATTAGAATGTTTTGTCTAATTGCGGAAAGCTTATTTTTCAGAAGAGAATGAAAAGTCATATGATGATGAACATCGTGAAATGGCTGATGAAAGAGATGTGGATCAGGAAAATGAAGTTGTAGGAGATAGGGAAAGTACAACCACGCAAAGTTCACCATCAGAATGTACACCTCCTAGAAGTCCTGAATCTCAAAATAGCCCGAGCATAACCCTACCCGTTGTAAATAGAGCTCTGCAGTATATGAATTGCTCACCGATACCACCAAAAAGAATAGCAAATCACGAATGGATTGTGAATAAGACCAAAAAAGTGTGCACTTCGTTGCAAAAAACTTTAGGCGTTCCGACTGAATCGTCTTTGAAAACCCAAGAAACCGCGGCGGGTTATTTTCATGAAATGATGGAACAACTAAAACAGAAGTTCAATTCTGAACTATGCTATGCAAAGAAAGTAGAGACTCTCACATTATTACCCAAAAGTTGGAGCCTAGATCAAATAGTTCACGAAATGGGAGCTACACGGTATATGGCACGAATTGCGAAAAAGTTGATCATCACTAAGGGAATCTGTTCCATACCTGAGCGACGTATTGGTAGGATAATGAAATTGATCAAATTGATGATACTGAGAAGTTGATGCGTGTCAGACTATTTCGTTTCTTATAATTTTGGATCGTGAAATTGCAGGAAAACTGATAAGTCCAGAGGTAGTGCAAAAAGTTATCGACTTTTACTTAGATGACGAAGTGAGTTCCACGAGGCCCGGCAAAAAGGAATGTGTTGTCATAAAGAATGAACAACGGCAAGCTGAACATATTCAGAAACGTCTCCTAATGGCTAATTTGCGGGAATTATACCAATTTTTTAAAGAAAAAGAGCCGAATTGCATCATAGGGTTCTCTAAATTTGCTATGCTGCGACCCAAGCAGTGCGTCATAGCAGGAACTAGTGGTACACACACGGTCTGCGTATGTCCCATCCATCAAAATATAAAACTGATGATTCTAGGTACTTATGAAGTAATATAAAGGGTGGAATTTTATAAGTAGGTGTACTACCTCGATATAAGCTCCCTCGTTACAAGCGAATTTCTCCTTCGTTCCGCTTGAGCGAGCTTTATAGCTTGCCCCACTCTACCTGTGTACGTAAGGTACTCCAATTGATGATGCTCACTGACGCACTGACACGTGTGCGATTTTCCAGTAGTGGTGAAAGGCTCCGGTGCCGAATTTCTTGGAATCCTATTCCCCTAACCGCCCTAACAGTCGCTTATAGAGAGGTAGTACTGTATACTTAAGTGGCATCTCTTTCAATACCTCGATACTGTTGAGAAATTCAATATTAGTCTATTATTTATTGGACAATACCGATTACAGGTGCAAAACTACCCCAACTAACGAAGGACATGGACGCTACTATAAAGTCCTGTGAAGATATTATTGCACATGTTACGTGTGATGTCGCCGAATTGAAATGTTTTACTGGAAACTGCGAGACTTGTCCGCAATTGCAGTTGCTCTACGACGCGCTGCTTGAAATATTCGCAAATAATGACGTTAGAACAATTACATACAAGCAGTGGATCTCTGAACCTTATACTGTTTTTAAAGACGTCAATGAGCAGCCAGTTGAAGACTTTGCCAGAGCATTGTGTGACAAGGCCAAACTGTTGTGCAAGCATGATTTTCTCGCTAAAAAACAATCGGCTTATCTCAAGTCTCTGAAAACTACCTTGAGCGACGACGAATGTATAGTTCTCACGGATTTTTCAGAAAATTATGCATTTGTCATCCAGGAAGCTGCACCGGGCTATCACTGGAATAGCAACACTCAGGCGACAATATACCCTGTAGTTATTTATTACAAACAGGATAATAAAATCGTGCACAAGAGTCTGGTGATAGTCTCGGATTGTATGCATCACGACGCAGTTGCAGTTCACATGTTTTCACGTGTCCTAAATGCATTTCTTGAGGGTATTATTCCGCAGCTCCGGAAAATATACTACTTCACTGACGGTGCACCGCAACAATATAAAAATTACAAAAACTTCGCGAATGTATACTACCACTTTGAAGATTTTGGGGTTCTTGCGGAATGGCATTTTTTTGTAACCGCGCACGGTAAAGGACCGTGCGATGGAACAGGTGGCACATTTAAGCGAAAAGCTGCAAAAGCTAGTTTGCAGCTTCCACCAGAACAACAGATAACGTCGGCCGAAGCTTTGTTTCGCTGGGCATCGCAACCCACAACATTTCCGTCAATCGCAGTAAAATTCGTAAGTGACAGCGAATATGCTCCAACAGTGAACGAACTGCGTGAACGATTTCAATCCGTCAAACGGATTCCTCAAACGCAACAACTCCATTGCTTCATGCCCCAAGACAATGGAGTTGTTTTTACCAAGGAGTACTCAAGCGCTGTAGAGTATAAAACTCACAGGTTTTGGAAAAATAAATAACATCTAAGTGTATAATAGAAATTTAAATCTACCAAAGAATTATCATCATTAATAAAATGATATTTCGAATAATACCACATATTTTATTGACTTTTATTCCCTAAGCCGTTATCCAAAACCACTTATTTGCTCACTGCAGCATTTTTCCTTCGGCGGCTTAAGGCCCATCGCTAGTCGCCCACCTCCTTCTGGTCGAAATGTGTCACATTTTGATTATTACTCGAGCTCAGGCGTCAAAAACGCAAAAATGGCCAACAGTGCGCAAATTAGAAAAAAAAAGGCAGCGAGTTGAACTGAAAAAGTATTCCGATTGCTAATCATAAAAATTGGCACTTTTCTCTCATATCTCGAGAACGAAAAAAAAATTTCATATAGTTCTAGCACAAAAAATGTGTAGAATGACCTACTCTATCGATCGCATAAGAAAATATCGAGATTTGAATTTGTTGATTTTGAGGTTCTATGGACAACACTGAGCCAGCCGATCTCAGTTACGCGCCTTTTTTGTTTCCGGCCCCTCAAATGTCATGAGGGAAGCCTTTTTCGGAATGAGAATTTTGAAAAATGAAAAAAAAATATAAGGAAAATTCTTCCCACGATTCTGCGAGTGGGAGGTTGTTCTATATCATCAACAGGATTTTTGTGATTTTTTTCAGAATTTTAAAAAAGGTCCTTTTTTTAAGGATCAAAAAAATCATAGCTCCGGAAGCGTTGATTTGAAAAATCCAAAAATAATTTGGAAGGTTCCCCAGACATAGAGTAATAACATGTAAAATTAAAAATCAAATCGGAGATGTTGAGGTCCGGAGCCGTGTCGAGCTGACGTGGACAGCCCCATATAAATATTAGAGTGGTCCTTATTTTGGTCATTTGTGAATTGAGATTTCTTCGCCCCCTAGGAGGGTTCCAAATAATTAAAAAAAAACATCCTCCAAATTTGAACTTTTTATTTCAATTTTAACACATGTCGCAAAGCTTCTGAAGTTTTACGTTTGATGAACATGGCATTTTCACTGACCTTTATTCAGAATTTTGGCGCATCGTCAATAAGTACGAAAAAAATCTAATTCCTGTAGGAATCTTTACAGAAAACCCGATATTATTTTATCAGATTTAGAGAAATTCCAAATTCAAAATGGCGGATCCAAAATAGCGGCTGTAAAACATAAAAAAAATTTAAATCCAGTCATGGGTCAACTTTGAATTTGGAATTTCTCTACATCTGATAAAATAACATCGGGTTTTTTGTAAAGATTCCTACACGGATTAGATTTTTTTCGTACTTATTGACGGTGCGCCAAAATTCTGAATAAAGATCAGTGAAAATGTCATGTTCATCAAACGTAAAACTTCAGAGGCTTTGCGACATGTGTTAAAATTGAGATAAAAAGTTCAAATTTGGAGGATGTTTTTTTTTAATTATTTGGAACCCTCCTAGGGGGCGAAGAAATCTCAATTCGAAAATGACCAAAATAAGGACCACTCTAATAAATATAATCATCAAAAATGTTAATTAATACTAAATATTGATCGATAAATTATACTTGCAGAAACGAGCAATTTAATGAGAAGAATCCAACACGGCTTTACATAATTTTATAAAAAAATACAAAATATAAAACATTTTATATTATTTTATATATTTATATATCATAATATATAAGCTGTAGTTTCGAGGTTGCTGATTAATATATGATTATATACGATAATATAAAAATTTATATAATTTTATATAATGATATATTTTAATCTAAGAAATCCAATAAAATTTTATATGATTTTATAACAAAATACAAAATTTATAAAATTTTATATCTTTATATATATTTATATATAATAATATATAAGTCTACGGTTCAGGGTTTTCTGATTTATGTATGATAATATATAATTATATAAAATTTTACAAAATTTATATAATTTTATATAATTTTATAAAAATTTATACAATTTAGTGTAAGAATCTAGATATAATCATACAAAATTATATGAAATAAGATACAATTTTATATAATTTTATATTCTCATATATAATTTTATATAATTTTTTTTTCCCGGGTTGATCTCTTTCTTGTCACGAATTCTGAGTCGCCGTGTATACTGTATTTCATATAATCAGAAAACTTACCAGAAAAACTACCAGTTTCAAGTGAAAGTCAGAATCAGCAGTCAAAGATCAACCAGGAGTTGATGCGATCAATCGTAGAAAATTCTTGTGTCAATCATAATCCAGGAGTTCTTTTACGACTATAATGAGATATAATTGACATGATGAACCAAAAGCGTTTTTGTTCGAATACATACAAAAAAAAAAAAAACAGTGTGACATATGTTGAAATTTTTAGTTTATTCGATGTGTCGAGGGTAGATGCCACTGAAACTTTGGGCTTATATTGAGGTAGAGCTGTATAGGTTAGGTTAGTTGCCTCTCGTGTATACAGGGTGACCCAAAACTCTCGCACTACCTTGAGCAGGCAGATTCCTTATCGAATTCTGAGACGAAAGTTCCTTTACGAAAACTCTCTAAGGCCAACTGTTCTAGATATATTAAAAATCGCAATTGACCAATCAGAGCGTCTCTCTACCACCGTAACTATGGAGCGAATGACCTGGACCGCTAAAACTATGGAGCGGAGGACCTGGAACGGTGAAACTATCAAGCGGTTGACTAGAAAGACGCTCTGATTGGTCAATAGCGATTTTTAATAACTCAAGAACCGTTGGCCTCAGAGAGTTTTCGTAAAGGAACTTTCGTCTCAGAATTCGATAAGGAATCTGCGTTTTCAAGGTGGTGCGGGAGTTCTGGGTCACCCTGTATAGATTTGTTGAGTCTCGCGCGGTAAAAAATTTTTTTTTTTTTATAATGTACTTGGCGCGAGACTCTACCGAGTCTCTTGATCTCTTTCTCCTTTCGCAACATCCAGTTAGTTCCCCTCTCCGCGCATATCCTTCGCCTAAATAGTACCGTGCGAAGATTGATAGGTTAGGGTTAGCGTAAAGTTGTAATCTATTATGTATCGCAGAAATAGTTTCGTTATACATTTGCTGACAACGGTTATAAATTAATATGCTATTAAAAATTAAAAATTATCATCCAAGCATACAATCTGACAATAGATTACTCGTGGTTGACGTTATAGGTTAGGAATCGCTACGACTAGGGAGGTGTGCGCCTGCGCGGCAAGGGAAGCCGGATGTTGCGAAAGAAGAGAGAGATATATCTCCGCCTTAACATGTTGGCGTCAACCCAACAGCTCTATCCTTTTCCGGTAATATAAGTTCTATATGAGCAAATTATTTCAACGTAGTAAAGTACTACAGTCACTCTTTTAGTTAGGTATATGATATTCGGTAGGGTTACAGAAAATGCTGTCATACATTGCTTCAAATCTAAAATAATCCGGAACAGCTCGAAAGAATTTTATTTTAGCGAATAGACGCTGTATTGGCGACATGTTTTATAGCATGCATCGGTTACCAAAATAAGATATCGTAACCAATTAAATTGTGAGATATATGAATGAAATTAAATAGTGTAGTTCGTACTTAAGTTTGACGATCAGCAATTCTCATCACCTCACCTCACACAGTAAGCCGTGAGATTAAAAAAAGGCGGCGCGTGTCCTGTACGATGCACGCACGGCGCAGGAAGAAACAGGAAAGAAAGATCCCTAACGACTTACTTTTTAGGGTCAAAACAGCAGCTAACAAGGGTATGAGTATGTTAGGCGTATGAATACCGTGTATATACCTTCTACATATGGTCCAACCACCGTCGAACCACCGCGTGGCGACGGTACATAACGACCACAATTGCGACCTTAGACAAACCGTTTCTATGCCGTTCTTTGACGGTCGCTGAACCGTTCAAAAACCAAGTAAACACGGTCAGCATACCGTCAAAAAGCTGCATCAACCACGGTATTTTGACTGTCACTTCGCCAGCTAGATACCGTCGATAGAGGGTTCGTAGAGAGTCAACATACGATCTTCTGACTTGTATTATAAACCGCCATCAGGAATTACTACAGCATGGTTCGCACATTAAAGAAACTGAATTTTCGTTGTACTTAATATCAATAAATATTTTTCAACCTGTAACAAATCAATTTCGTGCCCAATAAATATTTATTTGTGAGATATTAAACAAGTCTTAAAGACCTTATTTATTAATAGTTGACAAACATTTATTGAATACAACAAAATAGTTGTTTTGCCAATCACATATTTTCGCTTGATTGGCCACATGAAAATATTCCATCGCAAACACCGTTTGTGGAACGAAAGTAATTGATTCGATGGTACTGCGCGATGATTGAATAACGATCAGTGAAATCGTATACACCTTACAGCGGTTGATCCACGAGTGGCGTAGAGTGCGGCACTCCGGTCTTTTATAATGCGGTACACGCGCGTGCAGCGATCAAAGCATCGTACGTGGGATGACATATGTATACCTTCGACAAACAGTATCTACAATAACGTTTACAAAGCTATTACCATCAAAGTGTTCGGCTATTGCACTCGACTTAAATGCATGTGCACAAATTCCACCGATATTGCGCGTCGTAAATTTCTTTAACTCCTACAACAAAGAAGCATATAACGTTGTTCTTACCAATGTCATGAAACTTGAGTCTGAGACATTGTAAAGCGGACGATTACTGTCGTCGTTTGTACGAAGTCATAATTCTTTCACATTTAAAACATTGACATATGAGAATTCATGAAATACCTGCGGTCGTCCTATATACTTTCATTCCACGAGTGATAATACTTATACAGTAATTGTAATGTGTGTATAGCGATTGCATTGTTGCGGCTGAAATTGTGGTAAGGGGCCATTCATTAATTACGTAAGGATGATTTTTACGATTTACACGTGTTTATTATGTACAGAGTCGAGAACCAAAATACATGATAGATCTGAGTCGCATTACATCAATAACGAAACACTAGGAGAAATCCTCTTGCTGGAAACAATCAGCACAAGCTGATATAAAATAAATACTCACGCTACGACTCAGACTGTGTGAAATAACTACACAAGGAATTCATTAGGGAATAATCATATCTTTATTTAGAGTATACTTGACTGTTCGTGGCTAACGCACAGTCTCAACTGACCGTTTGAGCCACCGATACACACACACGTACATCCACCTGTCCTGAGTGTGTGTTTACCTCAAGTGTCCATCTTAGATACTTATCGTAACTTAATCCTATATTAATCTACCCAGGGATATCACAGACTGTAAAATTAACAATATATTCTCAAATAACAAACAAAATGATTGAGGTCAAGTGAAACGTTTGTCAGAACCTACAAAACGGGAATCAAGAATTCTCCGGAACTACCGGACCGATCGCCTAATCCCGTGTCATTTTATGAATAAATGGCTGAGAATTAACGATTCTCAGTTACTCGTAACTAAAACACCGAAATTCAGTTAAGATCACAACCTGTACCGACATTGTGGCCAGTATAGTGTAAACCAAGCGGTACCAAACGCTGAGTATCTCTGTTTTACCGTGGTGAAAGACACCCGGCCGTGGCCTTGAAACGTTTCACTTCACCTTAACAATATTCCGTATAGGTGAGACAACAGCTCAAGTGTTGAATAATCGCATAGAATATGTGGTTGTCGAGATATAAAATGATATAAAGAGTATTATAACTAGAAGACCATTCGGTCAGTCAGATATAAAAGAGATACGTACGAAACAGTAATACAGATACAATTAAATCAACTGACATTCGATATTGTCTACAAGGCACTTTTTCTGATTAGTGGTTTTTTTTTTTCCTTTCCACGAATGAATACTCTGCTAGGATCGGAGTTTATCCGGGGGGAAACAAATAAAAGGGAGGATCGGAATTTCAGAGAGCTCAGTAACGAACAGAACTCGACAGAATATACACTTACAAATTACCAGTTATTGAGTAATGACACCGCAGTAATTATTAATTATTAACAAGGTGCGAAAACGTGGAACAATGTACGGGTCAAGCAACGATTAATAGATACACACACACACACACACGTTGATATTCCCGTCCTCTCCGGGCGGCCGATCAATCCGTCTCCCAACAATTAGAGATCGGGTAAACATAATCATAATCCGATTCGGTAACAATACGAACCGCTGGGCGAACGGACTCTATATTCGTGACGCATCTCGTTCGGACGGCCTGTACGACTTTCAAGACATGCCGTGTATGGAAAGCTTCGGAAACACGTCTGAACGGTTTTACAAACAACGCAAAACGTTCATCTCCCTCTACATTAAACGCAACCACGTCTTTTACTACACCGTAATAACGGTTATCTACGAACACGACCGAATCACACTTCTTGCCTATTCTCGCGTCATCGGTACGGTAGCGAATGCCGCGACATCTCAAAGAGTGATAGCGACGCAATATAAGCGGCGCGAGACCCTCGTTCGCTAACAGTCGTCGTTCCTCTATCGTAGGCGGACGTTCCACATACCTGCACTGATAGAAGGATTTGTTAAGAAGTAATAAATCAATTTATTAAAAACTTTTGAGGAGATTTTTTTGGGAGAAAGAAATATTTTTTTACTATCAACAATATTTATTAGTATTAAATAAATTTCTTTTTTATTTAAAAAAAATTTTATTAACACTTAAAAAGCCTTGTTGTATTGAAAAAAGTATTTATTTCCACCAGATAAGATTTGTTAATAGTTAATAAATATTTTTTTGGCGGTCATTGTTGATAGATGGCTGCACTCAATCGAGGAGTTTTACATATATACAATAGAATGCTTGTGTGTGCGTGCGCACCACATTATATGTATCAATCCGCGCCTTGTATGCATATAGTGTGTCGTTAAATAATTTCTAACATGGAAGAATTGTTAAAAACATGGGATTTGAGTGAATTATACTCGACTTTTTGCGGTAAGTTAATGATTATTTAATGTGTATTCAGTAGTAACTGTACACGGAGAAAAAAATATCGCTCTCAGAACTATCTAATAGATAGCTCTTCGTAGATCGCTACTGTAGCGATACGTTTTCGTATGGTAACAACACGATATCGCTATTCCAGCTATCTGTTAGACAGCTGAAATTGCTATACTACATTTTTCAACAGCCTTCTTACAGCGCCCTCTCATTTCTGCGCCAATTCGAGTGTCGTGCTGTTGTTTTAGACGCTTCTAGTTGAAATAATGTTATAAATAATTATATCAATTGAATATGGATTTGTGGGTGCATAATATTTTGGTAGAGTGGGGTCTTATTGGTTATCTTGATACATTCACAAATTTTGGAGGTTATAAAATACGAAGTGTCTATTCGTCCGGCAACTGTACGAATAAGCTCAAATTATTCGTCCGGCAACTGTACTAATAACCTCAAATTATTCGTCCGGCAACGTCAAATGTATTTGACGTGAGTCGATAAGCATCAAACCGTTTGCAACGAGGGGCTATTCACATTCGAATCGAGTGACACCATGACTACAGAAATGTAGTCGACTACATGAGACTACACCACTGACTACGGCGAGACTACGGGCATTACGACTACCGAACGACTACAGTGACTACAACTGCCCTTAATGGTGACTACATGATTACAAATGATTACAATTGAATTCATTGACTACACCACTGACTTCATATATTTGTAATCATTGTAATCACGTAGATTCATTCAAACATTGACTAATTAAAAAATGACTCAAGCTTTAGGAACAATATTTTATTATTTTATTATATGATAAATAAAATACACGTTTTAGAAATTTAACAAATATTAAAAATATTTTTTTACTTCTTCAAGAACATTGCTTTGGAGTTTCAAATCACCTTTGTCAGTTATAAAGGGAGAAGAAACAGTGTTTCGATATTGCTTGATATTGATTTTGTCGATTTCAAATGACGACGTGATTACGGTGACTTCATATGACTACATTTTGATTACAACTTATGATTACAAAGAATGTAGTCACATGAATACAGTGATTTCAATGTGATTACAATGATTTCACTGATTACATTGCGACTACGGATTGACTACAGTCGCAAGTGACACCATGACTACGGCTGTGAATAGCCCCTCGGTTTGCAACGGCAGTATGTTCTGTTTCTGAATATTAATAAGTATACTACATAGGTGAGTAAATATCGAATATAAATAAATATAATGCATAGGTGAGTAAATATCGAAACATATATGAAAAAGTTTCAACTTTTGGCAAGCGGTAGCGTGGCGTAGTGGTTAGTGCGTGAGACTAGAATCCGAGCGTCCCTGGTTCGAATCCCTCGATTGCGTAGATTTAGGAAATAGTAAATTTAGGACATTCGAGCGGAGGGAGCAATATAAGAGCGTGCGACCGCGAATGGAGCGTTCCGGGATTAGTGATTATTGAAAAAAAAAGAGACGCAGGCGGTCAATCTTTATAAAAAAAAACTTCACTTCTTTTACCGTATGAATAAACCCAGGTTATTCGTACGGTAATTTTATATTTTCTGATTATTTGCAGGTGCAACTTAAAGCCACAAGGTAGTGCGTCGCACTACAAAGATAATTCTCGTAATTACTCGCGCGCTTCGGCTAGTCTAAATTTTCCGTCGCCACGTCGGGGAAAAAATTCCTGGACGGAGTCTCCTTAGCTGAAATCTTTTTCCGGCTACATTTTTCTGGAACCAAATCTCTGCTCAAAATTTCCACAGATTGAAACTCCCTTTTTTTTGTCGAAATTGTACCTTCCTCAGCCGTCGAAACCACAACTAGGTGGTGCGTCGCTCGAGAGGGATGATTTTCGTTAATTACCCACGCGTGAAGCCTGTGGGCAATTCACCCGGTGGTTTTCGCACCCCCCAAGGCTGAAATAGGTTAGGCCACCCCACTAATCCTACACACACACACAGATGCGAAATACCCAGAAGGTGGCTGTGGCTCCCGAAAGGTTAGAATAGGTTAGAACAGGTTAGAATAGGTTAGAACAGGTTAGAATAGGTTAGAACAGGTTAGAATAGGTTAGGCCACCCCACTAATCCTACACACACACACAGATGCGAAATACCCAGAAGGTGGCTGTGGCTCCCGAAAGGTTAGAATAGGTGAGAACAGGTTAGAATAGGTTAGGCCTTTTTTGAATCCCGCCCGAGAATCCGCCCGCTAGGTGGTCTCCGGGCGGGAGGGATGATTTTCCTTCATCGTGAGCCCAGGTCACGACGCGAAGCGGCGTGACCTGAGGCGAGCCACCCACTCGGTGGCTGTGGCTCCCTAAAGGTTAGAATAGGTTAGAACAGGTTAGAATAGGTTAGAACAGGTTAGAATAGGTTAGACCACCCCACTAATCCTACACACACACACACATGCGAAATACTTAGAAGGTGGCTGTGGCTCCCGAAAGGTTAGAATAGGTTAGAACAGGTTAGAATAGGTTAGGCCACCCCACTAATCCTACACACACACACACAGATGCGAAATACCCAGAAGGTGGCTGTGGCCCCCGAAAGGTTAGAATAGGTTAGAACAGGTTAGAATAGGTTGGGCCACCCCACTAATCCTACACACACACACAGATGCGAAATACCCAGAAGGTGGCTGTGGCTCCCGAAAGGTTAGAATACGTTAGAACAGGTTAGAATAGGTTAGGCCACCCCACTAATCCTACACACACAGACACAGATGCGAAACATCCAGAAGGTGGCTGTGGCTCCCGAAAGGTTAGAATAGGTGTTAGGGGGACTACCCGACATCGTTCGTTTACATAGTTCGAAGCCAAATTTCGAGCAAATTCTCCAAGATTCACAGCACAGTTATCGTGCTGTGAGCAGCTGTGAGGACAAATAGCTGCCGGACGAATAATTTGAGGTTATTAGTACAGTTGCCGGACGAATAATTTGAGGTTATCAGTACAGTTGCCGGACGAATAACTTGAGCTTATTCGTACAGTTGCCGGACGAATAATTAGAGCTTATTCGTACAGTTGCCGGACGAATAGACGCGTCGTATAAAATATGTCAACGCGCAACACGACAGCGAAGTGTATAGCTCTTCTAACGATCCCGTATAGCTATTTTAGCTATCTAACGTATCGCTCTCAGAGCTATCTACTAGATAGCTACAGTAACGATCTGATAGATAGTCAACTGCGTATAGTTACTGTAGCTATACAATATAGCTCTGAGAGCGATACTTTTTTCTCCGTGTACTTAACCTATTCATTGTTTTCACATGTGACTTTATCTTTTACATTCTGTTTCAAAAATTTACATTGAATTTATCGATTAATTTCTACATTTCCTCTTTAGTAAATCACATTACTGATTTTGAAACTCTCGGTGAATTCCTCACAAAAACTCCAGAAGAGACTCAAAAAGAAATCATCCCTAGTATTGGTTTACGACTTCGTTTACATAGAAAGTATACAGAATGTGTAGGTTCAACTTTTATTTCACAATTCCTCATTATATTAAATTAAATTCATCATTTTTCTCAAAAAATTGTTTACAATAATTTTGTTACTACTAATTTTTTTTTGTTTACAGACTTCAGATAGCAAGAAAGTTGAGACATCGGTTGAATTTCCAGCAAATACCAGCTTTGACTTAATCCCCATTAAAAATAAGTATTCAGAAATTAGTGAAAAATTAAGTGAAATAGAAATTGACAGTTTACCTGTCGACTTTATTAATGCTCATGTGTTTGAAGATAATGTGATATCAGAAAACGTTAACGCAATTGCCTTACCTCTTAAAAAGAAGAGAAAAGAATCTAAATTCTGTAATTTTAATTTAAGAGAGCTACTTAGTGACCATCCTATTGGAAAGGAACTCTTATTACTTTCTAACCAAAAAAAAATTTCACTCCGAGCTCAGTGGATATCTATTTTATGTGAAATAATTGTGTTTGATTGCTTAAAAAAAAATATTATTTTGGTGAACGAAGACTTTGAAGAGTTGGCCTTTAAGATTATCAAGTTATTTCCAGCAGAGTGCACACAAACTTTTTATGTACCTCCAGTAAAAAAAAAGGATTCATTACGTAAGGTTAGTGAGATTTCCAAAGGGAAATTAGTAGACAAATATCGCAATTTATTGACAGTAACAAGAAATATTAGAAGAGTTTCGGAGAATTATGATGATACCAGTGATGGTGAGCAGACGAGTATAAATATTGGTGGTGATAATTCGGCTCTAACCAGCAAACAATGGTTAATGCACCATCGAGAGGAAATCGATGTATTACTCCATTGGAAAACATCCTTTGAACTACGAAGATCTGAAGTAGATTCTAATAAATATTCTAGTGTGACTGAGATTTTAGACGATTGGCCTATATTAAAAGAAACCGTTTGCTCTGTATTGGTAAGTTGATAACAAAATTTTTTCTTTTTCTATGTTAAAAAAAAATTAATACATTAACTTTTACATTTACAGATAAATACAGATTTTGAAAAGGTTTATAATAATAAAGTCATTAATCTGAAGGAAAGTTGGAAGAACATTTTTGATAATCTAAAAAAGATTTATTTGGACAAGATAAGTGATGACGACTTTAAAAAGTTAAAGTTGCTTGATATGAGTGATGAAAATGTTTCTGCATTAAGTAAACATATTATTCAACTCGAAGTATTCATCCATTTACTAACTGCAATGAAGCCACGCAGAAAAGGCAAAAAGTCAAAAAAAGGAACACAGACGCACGATGATATACAAGATGATGATGCCCAGACTACTGCAGTAGAAAGCGTGTACATGCATGTGAAGATTCCGGGGGATATTGACACAGCTTGTGAAACAAACATTTGTAAAAAAGCTAAAAAGAAGTGCACTGTTCAACCATTTTTAATTGTAGTTGGGCCAAATGAATTAAACTTGCAGAAAATTTACGTTCAAGTCGACAGTTTCCGTTTTGAAGCTTCAACGTTTTTTGAAGGATTCGATCTGTTATTTAAATTCCATTTATTATTCAAAATTGCTTATCCGATAGAAAGCCAAAACTTTTGGTATTTTATCCAATGGGGACTCTATAAAATAAAAACGGAGTCAGATGTTCAGATTCCAACTGTGTATAACACATTAAATAAGTTAGCACTCAATTCAAAATAAGTTGTTTAATAAATAAAAAAAATAAGTTGAGTTTGAATCATATACGGATAACTTACAAGTTTTCAAAGTTGAACACGAATCAAAATAATTATTAAATATTGTAATTATTTTTCATCTATCGATACTTAACTGATATAAATTCAAAAATTCATTATGGATCATACTGAAATTGACCTTGAAAACTATGTTTTTAAATTTATTAGTAAAATTTGCAGTAATACGACCGTTACAGAAAAACAAGCTCAAGAAACGATTCAAGAATTTCAAAAGATAATGACGGGAATTTCGGTAACAGCATTAAAAAAATTAAAAGAACGCATACCTGCTGAATATCATGATTTCATGGAAGAGTGTTTTCAATTAGATGTTTTTAAAAATTTTGACACCAAATGGAAATGCATGCAGCAGTTTAAAACATCTGAGTTTTATATTGCTCCACGTCAATTTAAAATAGGTGAAATAAGTGATAATAAAACTACGGATAACAGTATTGCTTGGGCAAAGAAAGCGTGCTATGGTCAGATGATTCCTTTACGTGTAGTGTTAAAAAAATTTTTAGAACTACCGAACGTTTTTAAAGTTATTATGAATTTCATATATACTGAATCTGCAAAGATTGACAATGAAAGTACTTATTCTAGTTTATTCCAAGGAACAGCGTGGAAAAATATATCTCAAGAATTCAGTGAAAAAATTGTTATACCTCTATATCTTTATTACGATGATTTTGAAATTAATAATCCGCTCTCAACGTCAGCAGGAATTTACAAAGTTGGAGGTTCATACTGCTCTATCGCTGCACTACCGCCGCAATTTGCATCAACTACGGCTAATATTTTTTTAGCTCAATTAATACATAATTCCGATTATAAAGAATTTGGCGCTGAGAGATGTTTTGCAGAGATAAAAGATGAATTCAATTATTTGGCAGAATCGGGAATAACGATTAATATTAACGGAGAAAGTCATCGCATTTACTTTATCTTAATTGGAGTATTGGGTGACAATTTAGCGGTGAATAGTCTATTCGGTTTTAATGAAAGTTTTATAAGTGAATACTATTGCCGATTTTGCCGAATGCCTAAAACTGAAGCGCAAAAAGTTGTTCAAGAAAATAAAGCTCTGCTTCGTAACAAAACTAATTATGATTCAGATTTATCAGATCATAGCCACGGTGTTAAGAATAAATGTGTGTTTAATGATATAAAATTTTTTCATAATACTACTAACTGGACAATCGATATAATGCATGATTTGTATTTAGGTGTATGCAGGTATGACATGGGGAAAATCATTAAATACTGTATTCGAAAGAAATATTTCACCTTGGATCAATTAAATAATCGACTTAAATTTTTCGATCATTGTGAAGCAGATAGCGGTAATAAAATTTCTGCAATTAGCGCTACTCATGTTCAAAATGAGCATTTGATTCTTACCGCGGCTGAAATGTCCTGTCTCATAGCATATTTTGGAATATTGGTTGGGGATCTGGTGCCACCAGATGATCCAGCGTGGCTACTTTATACTTATTTATTTGATATAATAACCATAGTAACAAGTACGATCATATCAGATGATGAAATCATTTACCTTGAAAAATTGATTGAACTTCATCACCATTTATATCTAGAAACATTCCAGGGGCATTTGACTGCTAAATTTCACTTATTACTTCATTATCCAACGATTATAAAAATTTTAGGCCCACCGAAATTTTACTCGTGTTCAAGGTTCGAGGCTTTTCATAAAAAATCAAAGCAATATGCTCACGTCGTGAACTGCCGCATTAATATCTTATTCACTTTGGCCAAAAAATTACAGCTCGATTTATGTGATAAATTTATTAAAATAGAAGGATTTAAACATATTGTAGAGTTTGGTCAAGTTTTAAAATCTAATAATCCTAATAAGTTGTCCAATAATTTGAAAAAATTTATGGTCTTTGAATCTGTTAAAATCAACAAAAAAATATATAAACCATCGTACACCTTCCACATTTCCAATGACTCTGAGAACAATCCTGTATTCGGTTTTATTACTGCAATTATTTCAGATGGTAAGAGTATTTATTTTTATTTCAAAAAATGTAAAACTATTGGACTTAATTCGCATATAAAAGGCTATCAATTAATATTACCGAGGGCAAATGATCCAGAAGAATTTGTACTGCTAACTTTTGATAAATATTTTAAGCCCTTAAAAATTCATGTTACGTCAGATGGTTCTCATGTAATTTCTCAAAAAAGTTTGATTTGACTCTTATAAGTACCATTTATTGTCCACTTATCTATATGTTATAATAATTATTTTTATTTCAAATGTATGCTTGTAATAAAAAATTTAATTGTAAACGATTCCTCATTTTATTCTTCATTATACTTGAATTTCTTTTTTTGTTTTTTTCACCAATGTTTCTAATTCTTCGTAATTTTTTAAAATTGAAGTAACATATTAAAACCCTTTTTTTAAATGAATTCTTAAATATTAATAAACCAGTTTCTAAATACTAACAAATGATTTATTAAATATTAATAAATCATTTTTTATATGTTGATAAATGATTTATTAAATATTAATAAATCATTTATTAAATAGTAATAAATATTTTAGTGGGGCAAAAAAATCGTCGTTAATAAATGATTTGTTAACTGTTAATAAATATTTGTTAAAAACCTTCCCTCTAACAAATAATTTATTAACTATTAACAAATCTTTTTTAATACAAAAAAATCCTTCTATCAGTGTGCCCTCTGCCAAGATGACCGCGGCATCTTCACCGTTTTCGGTGATCCCCAGAATCCTGACGACGATTCTACGAGCTGCAGGCGACATGTGGTGCGCGTGTATCGCGGCTGCCGTGAATTTTTGTATTAGAAAACGAGTCGCTATCTGATCTGTTCTCGCGTGAGGACTTGTTATCCTGTCAATGATTTTTTTATTCCATGATTCGAACACGAAAGCAGAATGAGTCCAGATCGGTCCCCAATTTCGCACGCAAGTCGTTATATGCGTGAGAATATGCAGATTGAAGGACATGTTTGCAACACCGAAGAATTCTTGGAACAGTCGTACGTACGTTCCAATCAAGGCATCGGCACGGTCTAACTCGTCAGGTGTAATGGATTCGCAGTTCAGAATATGTACCGCTTCTGCGAGGAGCGCAATGTGGTGAATATATTTTACATCTATGACACCCTCGAGGCACGCCGGCGCGTATCCCAGCCAATTGCGGAATTCCGACGCCTTCCAGTTCTTCCAGGACGCGAGTGTACGCGGTGTTCTTGACCTACGAGACGGTGGTTTGATCGACAGCAGCCGCGAGTCGATCAAACGAACAGAGTTCGGGGCTCCGATATAATAAGGTGCGATCACTGATTCCACGAGCAAGCGCGTGTGTTGTTTCACAACGCCAAGGAAGATCGCATGCATGCTGTCTACCACGACACCGGCACACACATCCAAACCAGGCAGCCCGATAACGCAAGAAACGCCCTTGAATCCGCGAACCGTCGTCCGGTCACGGTAAGCTTCATTCATATCACCGACCACCCCCTCGTGATCACGCTTCGGCGTTCCAAAGGCTAGTTCGCAGGGATACACGAATTTTCCGGGCCCCAAGCTTCGACCCACCGCCAAGCAGTGCAAACATCCATATCTCCCGTTAAACTGCACCATACGCATCAAACTAGCGCGCGCGGGAGAGTCAACGCAACCTATGACGACTACGAATTTAGAGGTGACGCGGAGATTCGGCGTTCTTTGCCATTCGATGCCTTCTTCGTACAACTGGCGTGCTTCGGACACGAAAGGGCGTAAATAATTGTTCAACAAAGGATGCTGTCCGCCTACGTAAACGCCAGCGAGAATCATGTGTTTTTTACGCATGTGAGGTGGTAACTCGTTGATTTGAGCATAAATCGGCCACGCGCTTGTGTGTGATGAGTTCGAAACTTTACAGCCGTCGGTATTGAACGTCATAGAAAAGTTGTTGGGATTATGAAGGAAATTCCCCTCTGAACAAAGTCTACGATACTCCACGCCGTCGTATATATCTTCCAGCGCGTTTACATCACGTTTCTGCCGATCGAATCTGTAATTGAGATGTTTACTCACGCTCGGGATCGAGAACAGTTGTGTCAGCTGCGAAGCCATGCCGAGTTCAAGGAAATATCC
Organism: Tenthredo notha; assembly: GCA_914767705.2. Classification (NCBI taxonomy): domain Eukaryota; kingdom Metazoa; phylum Arthropoda; class Insecta; order Hymenoptera; family Tenthredinidae; genus Tenthredo; species Tenthredo notha. The sequence goes on along the minus strand of OU611913.1, from coordinate 13,483,359 downwards.
CAAATGCGTGTCTGGCTCGTCCGGCCCGCAAGCCAAGCAGGCACACGGCTGGTTGACCTCCTCGCCGAGATGCGCTCTGCATTTCTGACAGTAATAATGCTTCTTAACGCTTTCCGGATTTCTACTTAATAATCGCCACAACCCGTCTTTCGTTTCAGGTAGACGGTTCCTCAGGTGCGATCTCGAAATCCATCGCAAGACGTCCATCATCGCCTCGTAAGACCACCTGTGCCTTATGGCCATTGCCATTACAACTAACAAATGGTCCTTCGCTGTCACGTCCGGATCAGATTGAAGTGGCACATCCAAACCCAGGTGTGCGCGTATAAGGAAAGGTGCGCCAAGATTTTGTAAGGCGTCGTCCCCGTCGTCCCCGTCATCGTCGATCGGATCATCGTCGGACGGATCATCGTCGGACTGATCATCGTCGCCGACATCATCATGTCCTGGGCTGTCAACATGTCCTGGGATATCAACATGCATGCTGCGAGCACTTTGATCGGACGCTGATTCCATGTCTGGCTCGTGGTCTAATTCAGGATCGGGGTCGTCATCCTCGGGTACGTCCCGGACAGCGGGCGCTTCCTGTAATATCGTACGAAGTATTCGTCAACGCGGTTAGTTCACAGAAATAGTAAAGATCGAATTTCTAATTTACCATTTATGTTTAATATAATGCGTTTGAAAAATACAAATATTAATGTCCGATAGAAATTTCCGAACGATCAAATTTTATAATGAATACAGTAGAACCTCGATTATCCGAACCAATTTAATATCCCCGAAAAGAAAATTATAATAAAATAATTCATTCATTACTATCTTGTATCGAATAATATTTTTGACTCACCGGGTTACGCAGCAAATTACGCGGAATACGTAAAGGTACGCCTGGTCGCTCGAACGCTTCTCGAAAATTCTGCAGCAACATTCTGTTCCGTCTACGCAAACGTCGCGCTTCCATTACTATTCGGCTCATGTTGATGTCACTGAGCGGAACGTATATCACGTAGGTCTTTATCTTCTTTGCACGAGTAGTGGTAAATTTTTAATAGTTAGTTAGTTAGTTAATCCATTATTGACTTATTGCCTATGCGGCATGTAGTCAAATTACATTTTTAATTATAAATAAAAGCAAAAACGAACCTTTTTTTTTTTTTTTTTTTTATCCGTTTCGCTTTATCCCTTGATAGCTTTAGAGCTAGGGCAAGTACCAACGTACTCAAAGGTTACACTAAGGTAATGCACCATTGATTTGTTCAAATATACTATTTTATTCCAGTTTACACTATGCACTTTCTTCAATAAAAACGGCAGGAACCTTGTATTTCTTTCAGCCTGACTGAAAGGAAATCGTCGCTCTCTCTCTCTCTCCTTTACAGACTTATCGCCCAATGGGCATGTAGTCGGAGGAAATCGTCGCAAACGCTGCCGGAATGGCTACCTCCGATGACACGAAAAGCCTAAGAAAGAAGAAAAAGAAGGCTGGATTTTCACGGCAGCAAATTACTGCGGCAGCAAAATACTCGCGCAGCGCTATTCGTTGTAAGTCACGTGATCACCTGCAACCACGTGATCAACGACTGCAACACGTGATTTACAACGAATAGCGCCGCGGCAGTATTTTGCTGCCGCAGTAATTTGCTGCCGTGAAAATCCAGCCGAAGAACGCAGCCAGAATGTCCAGAAAGAAGGTAGCCGGATAGTGTCTAACTATTACACGCGGATCGAGCAGGCTGTGGCGCGCGCATGCGTGGTCCGACTCTCACCACGTTCTGTCATTCCATCATGACGCCGGTAAGTAGCAACACCTTTGTCTCGTCTCCCATTAATATTCGTACTAACATAGTTGAAATTTGGGACATCGGCTCACGCCGATATACCTTGGGAAAAAAAAACATAGTTGAAATGGCCTAATATCGATGAATTCATCTCTCGCTATATTAATTAACGCGATCTATCGTTTGTGAATAAATAAGCCTCGTGTACGGCAGGCTTGATCCTGCATGTGCCGGACAAAGATACTTATATTGAGAAGCTTATACGTCTGAAATCTTTCTGTAGGAATAGCGGTGTACGATCGTGAACGCAAATATTGAATAATATTAATAATATTATTATGTAAGGCCCATTTCTACTCGCCCACCTTTTTATTTTATGTAACTCTTCCCGTGTGGAAATTGGCCCCGGTAGCGCCCGATATTCGACTAGCCCCCGGTCGGGGGATCCCAAACTCCGCCTGACTGTCTGGGCGCTAGACGGGCGATAAGTAGCCCAACTGTGGCTAGGTTTGTCAGGGCTGGCTGTTTAGCGCCCTATTAGACAGACTATCCGCTTCCCATCGATGAGTTTATACAAGTAAACTTGCATGGGCCCCGGCCGGGAGATCCCTAAGTTATGTGTCTTCATAGAAGAAATCAGTTATATGTATATATATATACAGGGTGCGCCAGAATTAAGTGGCCAAAAATATAGGGGTAATAGAGGAGGTCGAGCTGAGTAAATCGACCTGTATAACATGTGGTCTCCGAAGTCGCGTTCGCGACATACGGCAGGTTAAAAAATCTCGCTACACGCCGCAATTTAGGCAACCGAGTACACAGCAGGCAGCGGTTAGTAGTATTGTTGATAAGCGCGCTCGACTGCTGATTCAAACCATAACACTTTCAAATCTACGAAATTCAAACGTCAAAACTCTTGGCATTCAAGTTTCCCCAAACATAACAACAAGGATGCGTGATGGAAATGAACATCGCTTGCAAATTCAGAAATTCCACATTGAAGTTTGAAATTCGTAGATTTGAAAGTGTTATGGTTTGAATCAGCAGTCGAGCGCGCTTATCAACAATACTGCTAACCGCTGCCTGCTGTGTACTCGGTTGCCTAAATTGCGGCGTGTAGCGAGATTTTTTAACCTGCCGTATGTCGCGAACGCGACTTCGGAGACCACATGTTATATAGGTCGATTTACTCAGCTCGACCTCCTCTATTACCTCTATCTTTTTGGCCACTTAATTCTGGCGCACCCTGTATATATATACCTGTGAACGATTGTTCAATATGGCGTACCTCGAATTCTGATTTACACGAGTGAGTGAGGTTAGGTAAACACGTGAACCGTCAGTTGGCGGCCGGGAAACATATTCGGGATTAGGTATCTCAAGTTGTAACTTGTAATGGATAATAATCGAAGACGAGAATTGACGCGGCTTCGTGTGCGGAAGCACAGAGCTGTGCAGAAACAAATGAGTGATGAATATAAGCTCAACTTGGAGAAAATTCCAGTAGTACCAGGCAAGTGCAGTACGGAAATTATAATTAATATTATTATCATTACCATTATTATTCAGTTCAATTAAAAAATAAATTTAGTTTGTAGTTTAAGCTATGAAGAAGCATGAACAAAAAAATTGAAATTAAATCTATTTATACTTCATTATCATATGTGTTCCAAACACTACGTTCAAACATGAATGTCCTACTCGCATTATTATTTATTGTGTTGACAATAGCTTTCTGGAATTCTTGATTTTCAATACGTGACGTTGAACAATTCCTACAGTTCTGATTCAGTTTCTACCTTTATGGTGAGATTTTCTTTGTTTCAACCAGCATTAACATGAAATCCAAGACCCAATAACCAGAAAATTACAAAACTCACAGTCTCAGTACAGGGCCCGTCAAATTACGATAAACGTAGGTTGTGGATGTATAAACTATAATTTCAAAATGAATTTTGTAGATTATGGTAAGATTGCCGACGAAGAAGCAGCTTCTTGTAGCTCTGGAAATAGTACGTATATCGAACCAAATAATAGCCCGGTACATCCAAACGAAGAGGAAGATAACGGAAAAGACAGTGAAGATGTAGAGGACATCGAACAAGAAGAAGCAGAAGAAGAAGACAGAGAAAGAGAAGGAGAAATTGAAGAAGAAGCAGAAAGAGAAAGAGAAGGAGAGATTGAAGAAGAATCAGAAAGAGAAAGCGAAGTAGACGAAGGAGAAAGAGAAAGTGATAGTGAAGAAGAAGAAGACGACACTGATGATGAAGTAAAACAACTTAAGAAATGGGCCATTAAAAGTGGTGTCAATTTTGTCCATGTGGACAGCTTACTGGCAATTCTGAGAAAACGACTTCTTCCTGAATTACCCAAATCGTATAAAACGTTTCTGCGAACTGAGTCAGCTACATACAATATAGTGAAGATGGAGGATTCTAATGGAGAGCTAGGAGAATTCGTTTATTTTGGTATATCTGAAGGGCTTCGAGCTTGCATAAACACAGATTTACATCGGGATGGCAAAATATACCTCCAGCTAAACGTTGATGGAATACCAATTTTTGAATCCAGCTATGCACAGTTTTGGCCTATATTATGTAAAGTTTTCCTCAGTCCGGATGTATACAGACCCTTCCCGATTGCCATATATTTTGGTGCATCGAAGCCCAAAAATATGGGAGAATACTTGGACAAGTTTGTTGAGGAGATGAATATCTTGTCGACAGAGGGTATATCTATAAATGGTAAAACATTACAAGTTTGCATTCAATGTTTTATCTGCGACACTCCAGCTCGGTCAATGATGAAATGCATCAAAGGCCACACAGGATTTTATGCTTGTGAAAGATGCACTGTACGTGGTTATAAGGTAGGAGGGAGAACTGTATTTCCAACAGTCAATAGTCCACGGAGAACTGACGAAGGATTTCGCAATCAAGAACAACCGGAGCATCACAATGGAGTGTCACCATTACTGAATTTGACTGCGCCAATAAATATAATCACAGTATTCGTACTCGATTCCATGCATTTATTCCTCGGTATAATGAAAAAGGTTCTTATGTATTGGCTTGTTGGAAATTTATATGTGAGATTAGGTCGTAGATATCGTATAGCTTTGTCTGAGCGAATGGAATATTTGAAATCAGACGTTCCATGTGAATTCCAACGCAAGCCGAGATCAGTTAAGTACATCGCACAATGGAAAGCGACAGAGCTACGATTCTTTTTGTTATATTGTGGTCCAATTGTATTGAAAGATATATTACATCCAAAACTGTACAAACATTTTCTATTGCTGCACGTGGCTTATCGCATTCTATGTTCACCAGAGCTGTGTCTAAAATATAATGAGCAAGCAGATCATTACCTAAGGACTTTTTTCATGGTACTTAAAGAATATTACGGAAGCGACTCCCAAATCATGAATGCACACAATTTGATACATGTAGCTGAGGATGTCAGAAACATGAATTGTGATTTGACACAGATATCTGCTTTTCCCTTTGAAAATATATTGGGCAGGGTAATTAAAAAAGCCATCCGTACGCCAAACCGACCTCTAGCCCAAGTTTGTCGACGTTTACATGAAAAACAAAGTTTGCCAAATAAAGTTGGTTTACCGCCTATACTGGTGGTTCTCAAGTGGAAGAATGAACTTGCTTTGAATGATACATTTTCCATTCAAAAACTAAAGTTTAAGGAATTCACGTTATCCACCAATTCTCGTGATGATAAAGTACTTCTAACTTCTGGTGAAGTACTGAAAATCAATAGAATGCATTGTCCGATTGATGACATGAACAACGTTACAATTGAGGGAGCTATTTGGCAAGTTAAACGATCAGTCTACACTTATCCTTGTGACTCAAAACACTTCAAGATGTGGGAGCTCGATGAAAAACCGTCGTCAAGAAGCATAAGCTGTGACATTCATCGCATTAAACATAAAATGGTGTTTTTGGCTCTACCAAGGCAACATTTGCCAGCTACATCTGCAAAAAAATATGTCATGCCTCTTCTGCATACAACTTAATCCTAATCAACCTAATCAACATCAACCTAATCAACATCAACCTAATCAATATCCAACATAATTTAATTGTGAGTATATATTTATATATTTGGAATTTTGTCTATACAGATTGTGAGATCGCCGGTGGGTAGGAGATACTGAAAACTGCTCATCTGAACCAACCGCAATTTTCAAATGAGGTTTGACACACATGTTTGCCATCTCAAAACATAGACATTGTGCAAATTTCAAGTCATTTGAAACAATAAGTACAGAGTTACTCCCCATAATGCTTCTGAAAAAGCCTTTATTTGAAAACCTCCCATGCGTCTCAATTATTTTTGAATCTTGCTGAGCTTGCACACACATATTTGAGGATGCGTAAGCCACAAACCCACGTTGGTTTTTAGAGATAGCTACGATACTTTGATTTCGACAATTTTTTTTATGGAAAAAAAAAAATATCATTTCAATTATTTTTTCTAAAATCCGTAATTTTGTCTCGATTTCCAAAATCTAACGTGGGTTTGTAGCTAGTGTGTGTAGGAATTCACCCTGAAAATTTCAAAAGTCTTCGACAAAAACTCAGACGCATGGGACTTTTTCAATTGGCAAAAACATAGTTCTGAGATAAATCGCTTTGAAGTTTTTTTTCCAATTATTCACAAAATTCAATATTTTTATTACTGCATGAACCAAACTAGTTTCAGACGAGATTACCAATAGTTTTGAAGGATGTGACGTTAAAAAAAAGAACTTGGTCTTATCGAGTCTAAGCAATTTGACCTGCGGGCAGCGAATCGCACGGTTGATAACTTGTAAATCTGGTTCTGTAAAATGAAGACAAACATTTGGAAGAATATTGATTCGTTATATAAATTTCAATGCTCATCTCTGATGAAGTGTGTGACCAAAAACTTCAATATGATTTCCAACCGTAGAAAAACACATTTTGGAGTTGTTGTCTTATGGGGGTATACACACCTTGAAAATGATTTTTTCCAAATCACTGCTAAGCTCTGAGAGAACATTCTAGTGACTTAGTGACTCTTTTACAGTCGATAAGTGCTATTTTGATACATAGTTCATGATTTTCCCAGATTTTATGTCCCCCGCTGAACAAAAATTTAGTTCATCGAAGAAAAAGTAGTTGTCGTAGGGTAAAGGTCACTGCGTTGCATGAAATTTCTCAAAATTTGGAGAAATATTCTGTATGAATGTAATTTAGGGGCAAACCAATAATATTTCATGAATTCAAGTTGTAGACATAGAAATTTGTGATTGTAACACTTTTTTTTTCATAGTTTTGGAAAAAATATTTTACAATTAAAAATTTCTATGCCTAACACTCAAATGCATGAAATATTATTGGTTTGCTCCTGAATTACATTCATACAGAATATTTTCTCCAAATTTTGAGAAATTTCATGCAACGCAGCAGCCTGTGACCTACGACAACTACTTTTTCTTCGGTAGACTCAATTTTTGTTCATCGAAGGACATAAAATCTAGAAAAATCAGGAAACGCATTACTAGCAGCATCTCATGTAAAACACCTCAGTATTGTAGCTCTACGGAAAAATGCATCTCAAGTTACTTTTTTTTAGAAATTGAAAAAGAAATAACCGAAATATTGGAAAATTGAAAACTCCTGCTGAAACATTATACGCTTTATTAGGTGAACGGGGCATAATAAATTTTTTTTCGGTTCAAGGATTTGTGTACGTGAAGATAAGGGTTCAAAGAACACATTTCCGTAAAAATCCTAAAATCGATTTTTTTGAAATTTTCACACTCAAATTTCAGTATCTCCTACCCAGCTTACATACAGCGAGGAAATCTAGAAAGTATACAGGCGACTGCGCACGCGCCAAATAATTCATTTTCATTGGTCGGTAAGATCGTCCCGCGGTGGTAATTCAACCTGCGAGGCATGGGTGCCTGCTTGACAAAAATTAAGCGAAAGCTGTCAAACTCTCGCGCGTAGAGTAGTCAATCGAGGTTATGTTGATATTTATTTCAATTCGACGTTAATTATCAAAAGAAAATAAAAACATAGCACGGACTAGCAGTTTTTAATAACGTTGTCCATTTCGGAAGATTATTCAATGGGTGCAATAAAGGATTTAATAGAAAAACAACAATTAATCGCCACAAAAATTATCTTGAAGTGATTTGTTAAAAGATGAAATCCAAAATGAAATGTGAAAGATCATTATTAAGTGGCAGTCTGGACAAATGGAGGCAGGTTCTTTCAGAACATCAAGTTTTAATCTCGATAATAATAGCTACCTAACCTAACCTAACCTAATAATTTCGTATCAATTACATCGCCGTGAAAAACAAAGTTTGACAGCTAAAACTCGGGATGGCCAGCCTGCGCCAGCGGACGACGAAACCCGCGCGTGCGCAGTCGCCTGTATACTTTCTAGATTTCCTCCATGTTTGTGGTAGAGCTTCACGAACTTTTGAATTTAGCCTGTCAATATGGCCGACGCGTTTCCTCACGTACTCCCCTCATGATTCATACCCCGCGCCCATAACCACCGCTTGCGCTGACTGTGTACCGGCATTTTCCTACCAGTGCTTGCTCGTAATAAGTTGTGGGACTGTCGAAGATATTCGACGAGGGCGACTGAGAAGAATACTGAAAAAGGCAATATCTCTAATAATTTTGTAAACAATTGTATAATTTGTAAGATTTTCGTTTCATTGAAATAACGTAACCTCACTTCTTAGCTAACACAATGCCAAAGATGAAGCTAGGATATATTTTATTGTTTCAACCAAATTTCCATGGTATTATACGGTTATAGATATGATTATTTTTTTTCAAGAAATGCAGGGTTTCAACTTTTAGTATGAACAATGTGAATATTTTATTGAAATTTGATCGATTCCATTTTCATTTGTGGAATGCATGGTGCAACTCTCACATCACGGAAAAAAAAACGAACAGCTTCCAAATTTCTAGCCGGGTATAACGATTTTATTAAAAACGAAAAAGAGATAAATATTTACAAAGAGAGACAACAAATGCAACTCTGACATATGTTTAATTTCATCATATAGGTATATCTGGTTTTCATTGTACAATTGAGATTTTTTCGAAATTCGTGTAAAGCAATATACTATTAATTATGACAACCCTGCGTGAAATACAGATGACTGCCTTTAAAGCATGCAGACTCTTTTCTTTCGGTTTTCAGTGGTATTATATTCCGTGTATTCTTTACATGGTCATATATTTTATAGACAAACTATGGAGCCGTACCCGTATCAGTTGATACTGTTCAAGACTCATGTGAAGGGCCTCGTAATTGACTGTGTGCCGCTTACTTGGCTAGATTATGACGTCAAGGAGAAAGAATGTATTGTAAGATTTATGCCCCCGCCATACACCAAAAGCAAACAAGCACGTCTTGAATCAATGATTAAAACTCTACAAGATGCAGATCCTGATTGGCCAACTTATCCGATAGAGTTGCGAGGTCAAGCAAGTGAGTTATAACAAGTAGTCAATAGTTTGAATTTATAATGACCATTTTAGGCAGCTGTTGATCATCAACGGTTTCCACTTGTTTCATGAATTTCAAATTTATTTCTACATTTGGTGCGCCAAGCTTGATATTTCTTTCTAACAATTCAATCAAAATATGATGGTGCCATCATTACTAATTATTAGAAACGTACGATGACGGTATGCTACGAGTGGAGATCCTAAAAAGTGAGAAGTATGCGTACACCACTGATCCTGAATTAAATGAGGAAGAAAAGAGTCAACGACTAACAAAAGTGTTTCAGCGTAAAAAAATTGCAGAGGATGTAGCGCGTACTAAGAAACTAATGGAAGTGCCAACTATAGGTTCTGCGAGCGAGTCAGAATTTATACCAGGATCTTCAGAAAGTAAGTAGTCTGTCGAAAGAAAAGAGTTACCATATACTTTTTACAAAATTTTCAATAAATGACTGCTTGATTGTTGTGGGGGTTATAATAGTGTGGTTTCTTCGTTTTCATTCAATTTTCCCATCATAATGGTAGGAAACCCATTCCTTAATGAAAATAATTGACCAAAAACCATGGAACCTCATTGTGATTAAACAGTTAGGAAAGATGAAGGATTTTCTGAGATCAATAATATTTTAACAATGATTTTTTTAGTGGTTGAAGTCAAATTTTACTATTTTCTCTTCAGATTTACTGATTCACCTAATTATTAAATTTAATGTATGAATGAAAAAAATGAAGTCCATAATTTTTCCCAATTTCTGAAAAATGTATCTTGACTTGAATCTTTTACAAATATGCAATACTTGCTTTAGAGGAGAGTTTTTTTTAACTTTTGCATATTGTATTATATCATGCTTATCAAATTCAGACTCTTGTCCTGAAACATCTGACACACCTGAAACTGATGAAAACGAGAACGTGAAGCCTAAAAGTAAAAATCAATTGAAGAATAAAAATAGACCTCCCAAGAAAGACAAAAAATCTGTTCCTGATACTCCTAGTAAACAGAAACGTTCTGCAGCTAGTAAAAAAATCAAAGTACAGACCTCATATCGGAATCGGCCAAATTCGAATAATACGGTTATAACAACGCCATCAACGTCGAAGACTGCAGGTGAATTATTGTTATCTGTATTCGTTAGTATGACTTATCACATTATTACACGAAATTGTGATGTATTAGTAGGTTTTTCGAAATCAACATCAGAGTCAAGATCAGCATTCAAGAAAATGACTGCAATTGAAGTGCAACATAAGACATCCTCTGTGCCGAAAAAATCCGTGCAATTGAGCCAATCCGATGTTAATGGTAATGTCATTAAATGCTTTTGGTTTCAACTATTTTTTTCTTTACATATCAGCTAAAACTAGTGTTGTGCACAGATTCGCCCTACCTGAGAGAGACAAATGATGTTGATTCACCTGTTGATATTGCAGGTAATCTAATGAAATCTATAAGTACTCCAGTTGAGTGTATTTATTTTTTGTTGTGTAACGCTTTCGAGTTGGAATTTTATTTTCATCACGATTGTATTGAGGGAGGATTTGCTTTTTTTTTCGCAAAAGTTACCGCTTTTTTTCGAATTTTGTAGTGAAGAAACTATGCAATACCACTACATGCCAAATTTTAAATTGATACATTGTATAGTTTCTTCACTAGAAAATTCGAAAGAAGCGGTAAATTTTGCGAAAAAAAAAGCAAAGCCCCCCTTAAGTCATCACGAATTTAGCAGAAAGTCATGGATCTAGTTTCGAAAGGCTGCCCATACAAGAAGCCCGATCTGCCACGGATTGCAACACAGCAGCTGCAATTCGGAGAGCTGATGATGATGACAATCACACATATTCTTCGGGATTTAATACACATACATCTTCGAAGGTTTCACGTGAGCTGTCACTATTAGTTTCAATTTATGTAACGTCCCTCAATAAGTGTCACTTGTTTGAATAAAAATATGTATCTCATAGATTCTTCAATTGAGTCAAACGGAACGCAACGCACCGAAATGATCCCTTTTGCACCAGACATAGAGTCTCCTATAGCCAAGGAACGCAATAAAACACTAGTGCATGAATCATCACCTTCGTCATCAAATTTGAATGTCCCCATTGATAGCTCAAAATCGATACCAAGTCATGACTATAGCATCAAAAGTAATGATCTGACTTTCACCTACCAGATCTTTTCATTTACATTTATTTTTTATTTATTTGGCACTTTTCACTGATAGTTATTTTTTCATACGTTTCATTTTCAGCTTGTCTCTTAGTCCTCCAAGGGGGCATTACAAATATAAAACTGGATCTGAAAGGAATGAAACTAGATATCCAAACCATCAAAAATGACATCGGCGAAACTAAAAATATTTTGAAAGACGTCATGCTCCAACTGCCTGGAGTCAAGAAAAAGAATTTTCAAGAGACATACAACCTCACTCTTCCGCTTGCGACTATGGATGATTTAACTTCATTCAATACTGAATTATCAAACAACGAAGATTTTCGTAATGATTTCGTAAGTTTCGTATGAATAAATCGATAATAAAATACTACTTATGTATATATGCATTATCTGTTGATTATATGTATATGCACAGTATGGCTCATATATTTTTCAGATTCTATCAGTGACGTTTGCCATCGATTCATCGAATTCGCTCGCCAAAAATATCGGAAATGTATTAAAAAAATTTGTATCGCGAAGGATTGCGATGAGCCATACGGCATCTAAGGCCACTGCCAACAAAACCATAATGAAGGGCACAGCGTTTTGTAATGCTGTCATAGGTGAGACTTATTATATAATTCACTAATATATCACGTACCATAAAATTTATTTATAATATTCGAATGTACCTATTGATAAATTGTTATGTTTATGATTCAGATGCTTTCAAAATAAAATACGAAACGGACCCAGGGATACTACGTGACTTTTCGGAGAAAATGTTCACGGAGAAATTAGGCGAAGTCCTAGGTAATGCGCGTGATTGGGACGGTGGGCGCGATCACCGAAGGGTGAATAAAAAACCGGACGACCAACAGCCGGTGGAATAAAAACGAGGCCTACACAGCTACTTATTTTAATGCCTATACCTATACAGGGTGATCCAGAATGCGGTACTTTCCTCACACCGGCGAGATCGCGGCGGCCAGCCATTCTCGTATCTGCTCTCGTATTGGCTTAGTTTAAATGGCTTCTACCTGAAAACTGCTTGGCTTTGAATATTTTAGGATGAATAATTTTGGTCTTAGATTTTTACAAGGAATCTACCGGTGTAAGGAAAGTACCGCATTCTGGATCACCCTGTATACTTTCTACATATCTCTATACTGTGCAATATCAATAAAGTTATATCATATTACACGCGTTTTTATGATAAATATTCACTAATTGTATTATTTACATGTTATGTGTAATATAATTTTGAACAATACTCCATAAATAAGAAGTTTATACATTTCTTATATTTTTTGGGTATTTTCAAATAATATTCTATGAATAAGAATTATTATTAAATATCTGAACCTAATTTCGTTACTCGGGGCCAACACGGGCGCTAAGCAGCTGGCCCTGGATAATGTGCAACTCTAGTCGGGTTTTTTGGACGGGGCCCGGCTATCATGGCTGGATTCGGGCTGTACAGCTCAGCGTTACATGCCATGCCGGGCGCTAAACAGCCCGCCCGATTAGCCCCCTGTTAGTAAATCAATGAGCTAAATAGCGCCCAGCCAGCCCCCGGCCCGAATTTCCACACGGGTTGATCTACCGATCTATCTCACGATATTCCGTTTAGCCTACTTAACTTACTTTGCTTTATTTATCTTCATGTTTATCAAGTATAGTAATGAATTTTTTTTTTTTTGTGGGCCGTTGAGTAATCAAAATACAATTTTGAAAAAGACTCTTCGCGCATGCGCGATGCCACGGCACGCGTCGTAGGTACAGACTTGTCGGTTGGTTGAAAGAATTAATACAACAATGTAAATTACAGAAAGCAAAGTATTGCCTAATAGCCGAGAGTGAGGGGTGCCACAAAATCCTTCGCAGAAGTGCATTATTCGCAAGAAAAGGAAAAAAATGGATACATCCGAACGATGCCGCAATTCATAATAACCTATCCGAGTTGTACGCCGCTAAGGAGGGCGGCGCTAAAAAGCGCATTGTGAAAGTCGTGGCCGTTGGTGAGTACATCTGACGTACTAATCGTAAGACACTTGCCTTTCGTTATTAATTTTTTTGTTGTTGATATTTTTATTTTGAGGAACAATTTGATGCATCGATCTAGTTATAATATCCTGTCTTATACACTATGTTTTGACTGCTTTCTTGCTTCATCTCCTCTTACGCTAATACGTTAATCTTTGTTAATCTTTATTGATCTTCATTCTTTATTATTTTGTGTTCTTACTCACAGTCTACACGTTCTTTTTGTTTTGTACTGTAAAATAATGATCTGTGGTCCTTGGGGAGCCTATGCTCCAGGATCAAATCAATACGCTTCCAAATCAATATCTGTCTATCTATATATTTAGTACAGTTGCAATTCATTTCCAGGGGAACTGAATGAACTACGGGCAATGACCCTAGCCGACGGGAAGAGGATACCGGTGCGCAAACGACGTTCATTCTCGCCTCACAGTGTCCCCACGAAGAACGAATATCGAGACGTGCAACATATTGAAGGAAATAGGCTGCGAACTGCCGAAGGGGTAAGCTGGTTCCTAATCACTGTCGATGCCATGATTTTTTCTGTGATCAAGGTAACGCGTACGATAAAAGTAAACGTATTCGTAACTTCTCATAGTTTATTTCTCAATTTGTATAATTCCGAAATCATTAGTATATGCTTCTGTCGTTTTCCAGCCTTTTTTGCCAGGCACCAAAATAAATTACTTTATTGCATCTTCTGTTCCACAGAGAGCCTTTGCCAAGGCGGCAGCTGATGCTGAAAGAAGCGCGGACCGAATCTATTCAGATATGGCTGTGAGTATCTATAGCGTAGACTGAAAATAATAATCCACGTCGATGTGACTAATCAAGTGTACATTCTGTACAGTCAACCTTGAAGCGGAAGGCAGCCGAAGTCATTGACGAATCACTTTCTAATAATTCAGCTCGAGATTCCGACTACGAAACTGTAAGTTATTGTCCTTTTAATGATCACCGCTGTCGCGCAATGTAAATAATATGGAGTATGCATCAACATCTGTTACAGACACCTGTCAGTGCTAAAGTTCTGACACCTTCCAGTGGTAGAATACAGACAGCTGTCAGTGGTAGAGCTTCTGTCACAGATAGAAGCCGTACAATGCCGCGATCACTTACCTGCTACGACGTAAGTAACACATCGTCGTTAACGACATATTGATGCTATGCAATTATAATTTATTCTATGATTCACCTGCTTTCAGTTGAATCAAGGGAGTGAGTCATCCACGCCAGTCAGATCTACGAGAAAATATGTTTCGCGGATCCGTGATCCAGATATACCGACACCTAGCGTGGCGCACACGCAGAATAACGACAAAGACGTGTCAGGCATCAGGAAGGCGATCGAGGAACCGTCTACGTCTCTAATTCGAACCTTCAAGGAAACAATCGGCAACCTGCAAGACGCGGTCGTGGCCCAATTGCTGAAAATTCACATGGATCTGGGGGTGATTCGTAAGAAAATGATCACAATCGACGACATCACACTGATGTTCCCAGACCGAGAGATGAGAGCACATGAGAGTCCACGACCGCCAGATCGAGCAGCCTGTGGTAAAAATTCCAGTCAGGACGAAGAAGTCGACGACCTGGTGCCAGACGCGGAGGGCATGGTCGAAATAATACAAGGAGTACAATGCTCGTATGAAACGTACATGGTTGCATTGTTGGCAAAGACCTGCCGCCGCCGTGCCAACACTGTATTCAAAATGCTGTGGCCCGACACCGTCATTAGGAACTTGTATGTAGGACGCCCTCCCGGTGCCCGCCACCGAGCAAATTCTACTCCAACAACTATGCCGGAGTCTTTGGCAACAAGGGACTACATGAAGATTAATGGTAATCATCATACGCATAATACGCATAAAGATTGGCATTAATGCTGATGGTAGACGGTATTTAGCGTGTAAGCGTGTATTACTTTCGTTAATTTCACTTTGAATATTACAGCTGTCTGCGACGCCTTGCAGCGAGCCAAGCCAGTACCTAATCGTACGCCTGGAGACAGCCTGCGGGAGAACGTGCGGGCTTGGGCAGCCGACTGGCTGAAAAACCGCCGATACCGACTAACCAAGCTTGAAAAAGTGGGCTGCGTCGCAGCGGACAATGAAGCGGACGATGATTCGGAGCCAACATAAGATATTTCGATAATGTTCGTCACGTACAGTAATGTTCATTAGTGGCTTCGCAGTAGCTAACTTTTTTTTTCTGACTTTTTCGGAAACGAGACTCCATTCTAGTCGTATTTTATGTGCCGAAATTATAATAATAAGAATTATGACTCCTTATAAAAATAATTTGATTGTATCCGAAAAAAACAGCCACCGCGAAGCCATTAATGAACATTACTGTACTTTTACATAGTTATTAAGCCTGTATATATTTTGTTAAATATTAGTGAGTAAAGGTTTTCATACAATAATCAGTTATTGAGCATATATATATTTTGTTAAATATTAGTAAATGAAGGTTTTCATACAATAATCAGTTATTGAGCATATATATATTTTGTTAAATATTAGTAAATAAAGGTTATTATAAAATAATCATGAATGAATCGTGACTTACCCTGAGAAATCCTAATCTTCCACCTTTATTTCATGCTGTCAGATAGTAGTAACCCCGAGAACCTTTTTTTTTTGACATTTTTGGAATAATTTCATACCCGGTATATACCGGGCACATACGGTATACACCAGGTGAATGCTCAGTTATTTTTGTGGCGTTCGACGGTAGATTGACTGTATATGTACGGTATGAAATGTGGTCGTTATACAGCGTGATTCCCTTTGCGCGCACCACCTGGTAAGGGCGGATTCCTTGTAAAATTCTAAGACTAATTTTCCTTTACCAAAAAGTCCTGGGACTAATGGTCCTCGGGCTACAGAAGGTCTTAGTTGACCAATCACAGAGCCTACAGCTGCTCAAGTTAGGGCCGGGTCAAAAGTAATAAAACTAGCAGTGCCCGTGGCGTGTAGATTTTTAGTGAAATGAAAATGAATGATTAAATCTAGTGACAAATTCTTTCACCATATGGCATTTAAGTTACAGGTAATTGTGAGTGTTAACGACGTCGTCGCCGGGAGTTGTCTTCGTACAACATACGCTTTCGGTATCATTGACCAGGACCACCGCTACGTGGTATTGTCCTCTAGGTCCACCACCACGTAGTTTCCGTCCCCCAGGTCGACCGCTACGTAGTTTTCGTCCTCTAGGTCCACCGCACCGTAGTTTCCGTCCTCCAGGACCACCGCACCGTAGTTTCTGTCCCCCAGGTCGACCGCTACGTAGTTTTCGTCCTCTAGGTCCACCGCACCGTAGTTTCCGTCCTCCAGGACCACCGCACCGTAGTTTCTGTCCCCTAGGTCGACCGCTACGTAGTTTTCGGCCTCTAGGTCCACCGCACCGTAGTTTCCGTCCTCCAGGACCACCGCACCGTAGTTTCCGTCCTCCAGGACCATCGCACCGTAGTTTCCGTCCTCCAGGACCACCGCACCGTAGTTTCCGTCCCCCAGGTCGACCGCTACGTAGTTTTTGTCCTGCAGGTCCAGCGCTACGTATTTTTCGTCCTCCAGTCCACCACTCCTCCAGGACGGAAACTACCTAGACCTAGAAGACGAAAACTACGTAGCGGTCGACCTGGGGGACGGAAACTACGGTGCGGTGGTCCTGGAGGACGGAAACTGCGCTGCGGTGGACCTCGAGGACGAAAACTACGTAGCGGTCGACCTGGGGGACAGAAACTACGGTGCGGTGGTCCTGGAGGACGGAAACTACGGTGCGGTGGACCTAGAGGACGAAAACTATGTAGCGGTCGACTTGGGGGACGGAAACTACGTGGTGGTGGACCTAGAGGACAATACCACGTAGCGGTGGTCCTGGTCAATGATACCGAAAGCGTATGTTGTACGAAGACAACTCCCGGCGACGACGTCGTTAACACTCACAATTACCTGTAACTTAAATGCCATATGGTGAAAGAATTTGTCACTAGATTTTATCATTTATTTTTATTTCACTGAAAATCCACACGCCACGGGCACAGCTAGTTTTATTACTTTTGACCCGGCCCTAACTTGAGCAGCTGTAGGCTCTGTGATTGGTCAACTAAGACCTTCTGTAGCCCGAGAACCATTAGTCCCAGGACTTTTTGGTAAAGGAAAATTAGTCTTAGAATTTTACAAGGAATCCGCCCTTACCAGGTGGTGCGCGCAAAGGGAATCACGCTGTATACCGCCGCATGACGGTAGTAAACCGTTCATGTACCGTTTATGCACCGCGTGAACCGGGTGAAATTACCGTTTATCAACGCGAATAATACGGTAGTGCGACCCCTTTTAACTTCAGAAAATAAGTCGTTAGGGATGTACAGAAACCGGATATCACTAACGGATCCACAGATCGATTATCAACATCACACGTCAAGATAATTACTTTTGACGGTTAAATAAATGCTAATTTATCAATAGCATTTCTACAAGTCTAGTGTTATCATTCAATTATATGGATTAGTTGCTTATAAGATATTTCGTACTGTATACCTGTGTATAATAACGTGTTAATACCAAACAATAAATTGATCACATGATCCAGTTAAAATACGATGAAGCTTCCTTCCCAAGGCTGTAACAATAACATGGTTGGGCCCGGAGCATACTACGACTGTGGGGCCCTGCTTTTACCTATAATCTTTGGAAATAATACGAACCAAGAACTAAATATTCTTATATGCTCTTTATAACTGTATCAAAACCCTTACGAATAACAGAAAAATTATACTCATTACTAAATGCTGAAAATCAACCGTCAATATATATACTTCCCTGAAACTTAATACACATATTGTAACGGATCAGGCCACCCAGGCCTGACAGTTTACATTTAAACTCGCAACCGTCGAGCGAAGACTCCAGAAGCTTCGCACAACGACGAGCTGAGTGACGTCACAGCTTGTATATAAGCGGTGACGCCGCTCAGCTCACCAGCAATCTCAGGCAAGCGACCGAGTTGTCTCACCGCGATACAATAGAAAATCTTCGAATATTCAGAGCAAATCAGTAATTTCAAAGACAATTAAAATCAAATAGAGTTAAAACCAATTTATATTATTTCAATCAAAGTACATTATAAATTTTAAGAACATTCTTCGAATACTAAAAGTTAGTGAGTAAGTATATTTGTAAAACATTGAGGTTGCAACCGAATTTAGGTACAAAATAAATGAGATCTTATACAACTTTAATAAAGCAGAGTAGTTGATGCAACAACCTTTTCAGCCGATTCCAGGTCATCGAGTCTTTTTCGTATTTAGCGTAGTTACAGCCTCGGTGAGTTCTAGCCTCACCCAGGTCTGAGACAGCCTTAGTACGTTAACGTATTCAGGTCTGAGAATAGGGGGAAAAGGCAGCCTTAGTGCGAAGAACGCATTCAGGTCTGCGGGGAGGCGGCTTTAGTCACTAAAGTGTCTCAAGTCCGTAATAGGCATTCTAAGTATAATTTTGCAGGGGTCTCTAAAAACATTAATTGAGTAAAGACACTCACACTAACTTAGGTCTGCGACACCTTCAGTGTCGCAGAACATCAAAAAAGTTACAATATATATTATAGTTCAGTGTACATGTATAATATAGGTATATTTACATGGAATACATTTATTTCCGTTTCTTTTATAATCAGGAAAATCATATTAATATAAAAACTGAAAAAAAATGTATGTACCCTCCCTAGACTTAATTCAATTTATAAAACTAATGGGGCATTTCACGCCAACTCGACCAACGTCTGACCCTGACCATTTCGGATTTCATCCGTTTTTTTTTTTTCAAGTTGTCTGTAGGTTCAGGATGGCGAATTTTTTTTCCCATTTTCCATCATAATACCGTTATTTATTTTTAATTTTTAAAATAGAGTCAAAGTTTGCCCATTCTTAAATTCTGAAAAACTCAAAGCATTTCTTTAAAACATGAGGATTATTTTGAGTCATTATTCAGAGTGGTCTGCAGTATAATAGAATTGAAAAATAATAATAATAATAGTTAGGTTACAGTTTTTCTCAACTTTTTTTTTGTTTCCTTTAATGTCATTTTGTATCGCACAAACTCGTAGCACATATTTGGAAAAAAAAAATAAAATTGAGAATTTAATGTTGTATGATATAATATATATATATATATATATATATATATATATATATATATATATATATATATATATATATATATACTAGGGGGGCTTCGCCCCCCTGCGCGCTTCGCGCGCCAACCCCCCATGTACGATATTTATTAGTCACTGACAATCTGTATATATATATGTATTTGTTATATTTATATAGTTTTGTCTCAATGAGTATCAACAGGGTGGTTAATGGTACAGTACGTAGTTCGTGTAGTTTTCGGCGACTCTTGAATGACATATTTTGTATGAATAACTTTTTCATCACTGATATATATAGTAATTGGATAGCCGATCGACCAAAATTCCTGTGTTTATGTTTTAGTAGTATAGAGTCGTAGTAGTCGTAGTATAGTTCAAATCTGTCTAATGATGCGTGAAAATGCTGGGTCAACTCGGTCCAAAGGCCTAGGAAAGCGGCAGGGAGAGAGGGAGTGGAGGGAGGGGTTCACATGACCCAAAGCAAGGGCCCAAGGCACAAGAGAGCCAGGGAGGGGTTCGCATGACTCGATCCAAGGGCCCAGGGATGAGGGGGGGAGAAAGCCAAGCGGAGCCGAGGTGGCGGGGAGGGGTTCACATGACTCAAAGCAAGGGCCCAAGGCACAAGAGAGCCAGAGAGGGGTTCGCATGGCTCGATCCAAAGGCCCAGGGATGAGGGGGGGGGGGGAGCCGAGCGGAGCCGAGGAGGCCATGGAATGTCTGACACGGCGGCGGCGGCGGCGGTATGTGTTATATTATAGAGGGAGGAGAGGGGAGGGGAGGGGTTCACATGACCCAAAGCAAGGGCCGAAGGCACAAGAGAGCCAGGGAGGGGTTCACATGGCTCGATCCAAGGGTCCAGGGATGAGGGGGGGGGGGGGGGAGCCGAGCGGAGTTGAGGAGGCCATGGAATGTCTGACACGGCGGCGGCGGCGGCGGCGGCGGCGGCGGCGGCGGCGGCGGCGATATATCTTTATAATATAGAGAGATATATGTTGTAACGTGGCAAACGTTTGGACCTCCTCCGTACCAGCCTAAACGAGCGTATGTAACCCCTGAGAGTACCGAGTCAGGATAGCTAATTTGAATATCTGGCGCCTTTGTCCTAGCGCGGCCATCGATCGTAGATCATCGGATTGGTCTATCGATTACGGCCAGCGCTCACAGGACAAACGGCGAGGATAACGAATTAGCATACCGGAAACGAAGAGCCACTCATTGTCTAGCCGTTAACAGCGTGCCATAATTTCAGTGAGCCGGGAGAGAGTTTTGTAGTTTTGTAGAGTTTTTGAGGTGTTAGAGTTTGTTTAGTGTGATCTTGGAGATATATTGTGACCCCCTGCTATTTTCTTGGACTGTGATTTGGATTATTGGACGTGATTTCTATCGGTTTTGTGTATATACGACCCTCGCCTGCCCACGGACAACGCGCCGACCACGAGGCCGAGCCATCGTAAGCGATCAGGTAGGATCTATCCAATTAGTTCAGTCTCGTCAATTCTAATTCTTCCCGTAGAGTCCCGGAAAATTCCTGGAGTCTCGAGTCATCAGTAAGGAAAGCTTTTCGTTTCCCAGTGCCGTTCTGATTCCGAGTCTCGCAGAGTACCGCATGGTCGTTGAGAACCGGCTGATTTGAATCGGCTGTTGTTCTCCTCGGCTGCCGAGTCTGCGCAGTCGCGTGCGAATTGAGTCGCCGCGGCGCAGCCGTCGCTCGAGTCGAGTAAGCGGCCATATTGCTCGAGGCCTCTGACGTCACGCGTCGCAGATCGTCTGCTGCGTGTCAGAGCAGCCTCGTGGCAGAGTACCGAGCCACAAAGTACCGATACCCTTCCCCTCCCAGCTGTTGAGCGATCAGCTGTCAGTCGAGATTAGAAGCATCGGCTTCGAAATCACTGACAGCCGAACCTCCAGCTGGTTGCAGCGAGGAAGGTTAACCCTACCGAGTCTGTGATAACTGTACAACATTTATTTATTTTCAGATTTAATATAATTAGCAGAGTAGAGTAGAGTCATTTAAATTAGTAGATTCGAGTCACTTGCGATATTATATTTAGAGTCCATTTAATTTATTTCTTTTAGTTTAATTTTTCCTTCTTCCATAATTAGCGTAAAAACATAAAATAGCGGTGCAAAAGGGCCGAAGCCAGATAACAGGCTGAACAAATTAATGTTATCTTTTTCTTTTTTTCTTTTTAAATAATAAATAATCTTTCCAAATAACTGTCGTGTTTAAAGTGTTTTTATTTCACCGCCCTCACGAACTATCCCTCTACCACTAGCTAGCCGGAGCGAGAGCGAGAGAGAGAGAGAGAGGACTTCTCTCCGAGGTCTGGCGCCCAACAACATCGTCGCTGCTAGTCGGAGGAGGTGGAAGCGTTGGTACCTTATTTGTTAATAGAACGTAGTTCCCGTGGGTAACTACCCGAGCCTGCGGGAATCGCTGTTACAATATATATATATATATATTGTAACGAGCAAGTTTCCTACCCGGAGGAAATGAATAGGAAAGTAAATCCCGCACAAAGAAGCGCCAACGGTTCTCACGCGAAAAGCTACGAACGGTACGATACAAAAAGCAACTAAACGAAAGAGAACGTTTGGCGCCAATTTGTAACGAGCAAGTTTCCTACCCGGAGGAAATGAATAGGAAAGTAAATCCCGCACAAAGAAGCGCCAACGGTTCTCACGCGAAAAGCTACGAACGGTACGATACAAAAAGAAACTAAACGAAAGATAACGTTGGGCGCCAGGCACACGAATGTGCCAGATAAAGATAGCTAAACGCAGCAAATAATAACCAAATCCAAGAAATCGCAAAGATAACCGACTAGTTAGACGGAGAGGGGAACGTGGGGGCGGTGAAATAACACACTTAGCTCAATACAGGTAGACGTAACGGAAATATAATTTCAAATAAAAATGCGGCGATACAAAAAAAATAATAAATAAAGAACAGGCCGGCAGGGCCAGTTAGGCCGAACGTAGGTTAAAATTAAAGATAGCAAAGCAAAATCAAACAAAACTCGCGGCGGAATTTGATTCCGGCGTCGCAAGGACTAATATGTGACGGTTAGGCCGCACAGAGAAAGATACAGAGCAAAAAGTTATTCAAATAAATAGGCTGACGGATATTGAGCTTAAATTAAACGCACGCAAACGCAAAGAAATTTGTAGGCAACGTAGGCGATACTGCATGGCACCGGGATTCTTCCCCGAGCAGCGCAAGTCCAAAAAATAGCAAATAAACTTAATTATGCTAAAATAGCCTAAAGAGAATATAGACCACGACTATTCGTCTATAGCGGAAGATATCAGGTAAACCGTGAATCGGTGGTGTTTCGAGAACGCTAGACGGATGGTCGAGGTCTGTACGAAAAGAAGAGCCTACCTTTAATCGGGACGCAACCCAGGCGGCTCCAAAAGAAAAGCACACACTCAAAAAATAATAAAGCAAAACCCCACAAAAACTAAAGAAAAAGCCCAAAAAAAAAACAAGATAAAGATAATACTAAAAAAAAACTATGAAAAGCCTCCAAAAGCTAATGCAAAGAAAAACGTAACGGTAACTTAAACTAAACGCAAAACGATATCTCAACGTATTCGAATGCTGGTCGGCAACGGAGTGAGTTTCAAAATCCTTGGTCGAAAACGAAGAGTGGTGGGGGAAGCCTTTCCGCACACGGCATGTTCGCCGCACCTAACGGCTGGCTTTTCGAATTTTGGGCCGGGAGGAAGGATTTGCGGCTCATCAGGCTGGGAGGTGCAGCCCTCTCCCGGTTGGCAGGTGACGAGGCTGCAGAGACGTAGACGATGACCTAGGTGCGGGTACTAATGCCGAGGCTTCCAGAACATCCCCCCGATGCTCCAGCGACGAAAATGCATCCCTCGTTGTCCTTGCACCTGTATTTACAATAAAGAAAACTTACAGCAGACAAGTGTTCTAAAAAATATACGTAGGACTTGCGCTGCGGTGAAGAATTTGCGGTACGGCAGCGGTACGGTCGCTCACATTCGCGGGTGGAGGCACGGTCAGTGGCAGATATAAAATCTGCCACGTTACAATATATATTAAGGCCCATCCCTAGTTGCCCACCTCCTTTTGATACAATGTGACACATTTCGATTATTATCCGAGCCCAGGCGTCGAAAACGCAAAAAAGGCCAACGCTGCGCGAATTCAAATTCAATACCGAACACATACGTCCAAAAAAATTATTCATCATGAAGATATCACTCGAACTGGGTAGTAATTTGAGAAGGAACTCAATCAATCGAGTCGAGTCAATGGAATTGACTCGACTCGATTGATTGAGTTCCTTCTCAAATTACGTCCAAAAAAATGTTCGTTTAATGCGAAAATAGAGACCAGAGATAGTTTTTACATTGTTGCGAAAAACATTACATTACGAAAAATGTAAAAACCATCTGTAGTTTCTATTTTCGCGGGAAACGAACATTTTTTTGGACGTATGTGTTCGGTATTGAATTTGAATTTGCGCAGCGTTGGCCTTTTTTGCGTTTTTGACGCCTGGGCTCGGATAATAATCGAAATGTGTCACATTGTATCAAAAGGAGGTGGGCGACTAGGGATGGGCCTTACAACATTGAATTCTCAATAAGTTTTTTTTTTTTCGAATATGTGCTACGAGTTTGCTCGATACAAAATGACATAAAAAAAAAGTTTCGAAAAACTGAATCCTAATTATTGTTTGTTTTTTTTTAACTTCTATATATTATACTGCATACCACTATCCGATCAATAATGGCTCAAATTGATTCTCATGTTTTAAAGAAATGCTTTGAATTTATTCAGAATTTTGAAATGGGGTGAACTTTGACCTTATTCTGAAAATCATAAATAAATAATGGTCATGATAAAAAAAAAATATATGCTCTCATATAGCTGCTAATTAGGGCTGTACGATTAATCGGTTAAACCAGCGAAAACGGTTAAACTGGTTAATTGGCCGATGGTTTAACCGGCCAGTACAGTTAACCCGGTTAAGGGGGTATCTACACCTTTGAATTTTCAAAAAATCGTTTTTGTTTTTATATTTTATTTGGAATGCTAGTGACCTAATCTACCTGTAAATAAATCGGCGTCGAAAAATCTCGAGGATTCGAAAAGTTACAGCCTCGACAGTGCCGCGCTGCGACGAATCGTCGCTGCGCGGCGCGCGGAGTGCGGACCCACATGTTGGTCTCATAAATATTGTACAAGACCGCGAACACCACTGTCTTACTTTTTTGACGTTTTTATATATTTTGATTATGAATTTGATTTTGTGACTTTCCGAATGTTTGTAATAATCATTTTTACACATATTTAATTTTCAATATTCTTTTGAATTGTGATCATTGACAGAACACATGGCTGCGATCTACATTTTTTCGAGGTTAGGTGTCCACTTGTTTGTAAATCGTCGTGCTTTCATTACGAATTCAAGCCAATAGTGATTTTCATTATTGAACAAACACAGTGTATGTATGTCTGACATGAGACTTCGGAATCGAAAGAAGATGATTCATCAAAAACTACGTTTGAAATCGATGCCAGGAGACTACACGTTTAGATTGCTAAAAAGATGAGTATTTCTATAATGTAATAATTGTGAAAGTTTAATATTATATATTATAAGAAAATAGGTATGATTGATGAAAGATGAAAGAATTTTCTGGAATATTGACAGAAATTGTGCCAGCATCTTCTGAATCTCAAAAATATTGAAGATCAAGAATTCTGAAGAATTTTCATGTTTTGAAAAATTTTGATCAGATTTTTCCTAGAGCAATTCATTCTTTTTCTAGCAACCTTAGCAGACACCTACCGGACACTGTTGTTGGACAGAACAGGTCAAAACTCACTACAAACCTCCGCCTGGCACATATGGGTCTAGACTCGACTCATAACACATGGATACGAGAGCAGCTGCGGATTCAGCATATTAATCATAAGCTACATTTTAAAACTTGATTTCCTGTAACTACATTTTCTTCTCTGTGAAAATTAGGAAATAAAGGAAAGAAAAAAAAAAAAAAGTTTAAAAGTTGATTTCTGGAGAATGAATATTTTGACCGGTTGTCGTAAAGAATCAGGAGCAGCGTTGGACCGATTCTGGAGTTTTTGGTCTTCAAATTTTCAGAATCGAGGCCTCTATCAGATGAACATACAACTTTTTGATATCACCATTTTTAGTTGAGATAATAGAAAAAATACAGCAAAAAAATTTTGAAATTCAAAAAATCTTAGTAAAAACTAGATAGGTCAGGCAATTTTTGCGATATCAAAAAGTTGTATGTTCATCTGATAGAGGCCTCTCATCTGAACAATTGAAGACCAAAAATTCCAGAACCGGTCCATCGGTGCTCCTCAGTCTTTACGACAACCGAGTAATTTTGTATTTTTCTATATTCAGCGTAACTACTATTAGACTCAAAGTAATATTCAATGTTGAATATGGATAATGAGGGTCAAACCCTCCTCAAAGTCCATGATTTTTTTGGATTTGATTAGACTCTCAAATTCGCTGTAAAATTAAAATCTCTTCCTCAGAATTTTTACCAAATCAAAGGTGTGGATACCCCCTTAATTGGCCGATGGTTTAGCCGGTTATCCGGCCGAAGCGGTAAATCAGAGTAACCAATTAACCAATGGCTCAAATGGTTGATGTGGTCAAGCAGGTTCAAATTAGAGATCAAATTTTTGTTCATAATCCAACAAAAATATTCATTTGTTAACCCTCTCTGTTGTTTGTTCGAACCTGCTAATTAAATCGTTCATGGATTCGAGAAAACAACAGAGAAGGTTGACAAATGAATATTTTTGTTGAATTATGAATAAAAATTTGATCTCCAATTTGAACCTGCTTGACCACGTCAACCATTTGAGCCATTGGTTGATTGGTTACCCCGATTGACCGCTTCGGCCGGATAACCGGCTAAACTATCGGCCAATTAACCAGGTTAACCTTTTTGGTCGGTTTAACCGGTTAATCGTACAGCCCTACTGCTAATATAGCAGTATACGCATAATATAATACCTGGGGCTTGATATTTCCATGCGAACACAACCTTCTGCGATAATTGACATTTTTTATTTGGCTGAATCTTGGCTATCTTTTTGCATTCTGTGAAAGAAGGTTCCTTGACTTATTTCAGATTTTTCTGTCGAACCGTTCATGAGATATAAATTTTCGAAAATCTGAACAGTTTTTTTTCCCAAATGCCCACAACTTTTTAGAAAATACATCAATCTCAATGTTTTTTCTTCTTCAAATTTGGACGTATGTGTTCGGTATTGACTTCGAATTCGTGCAGCGTTGGCCTTTTTTGCGTTTTTGACGCCTGGGCTTGGATAATAAGCGAAATGTGTCACATTGTATCAAAAGGGGGTGGGCGCCTAAGGATGGGCCTTAAGTGTCAATATCCATCTCCGATTCCGAATTATTGTTTTGTGGATAAATAATAACCGAAAGATTCATATTTCTGCACTTTGATTTTTTTTTGTTCAAATGCCACAACTTTGTATATATGATAATCGAAATTATGTATGTAGTGACTTATTATAAAGTATGGAGACATAAATATACCACCGGTGGCTCTGGGATTATGTACTTGATATAGGTCATAGGATTGATGATATGTCACGTCTCGCGTATGTAACAATGTTATGTAATCTTAACATTTATGTAACACCGACAGGTGTAAGATTATATACACGATACGTCACAGGGTTAGATATATGTTACGTCCACGTACGGCATAAATGCTATGTGTCTTTGATGCTCCGAATGTTATGTACCAGAGATCGATCTGAGATTATATACTCGATATGTCGCAGGATTAAAGATATGTTACGTCACGGAGATGTAACGATCTGACGTATCTTTGATGCTCTGAATGTTATGTACCATAGATCGGTCTGAGATTATATACTCGATACGTCGTAGGATTAAAGATATGTTACGTCGCGGAGATGTAACGATGTTATGTATCTTCGATGTTCTGAATGTTATGTCCCACAGATCGGTCTGAGATTATATACTCGATACGTCGTAGGATTAAAGATATGTTACGTCGCGAAGATGTAACGATGTTATGTACCATTGATTCTATTAATGTGATATACTACCGACGAGTCTAAGATTATGTACGCCGTACGTCGCAGGATCAAAGATATGTTACGTCGCGGAGATGTAACGATGTTATGTATCTTTGATGTTCTGAATGTTATGTACCACAGATCGGTCTGAGATTATATACTCGATACGTCGTAGGATTAAAGATATGTTACGTCGCGAAGATGTAACGATGTTATGTATCATTGATTCTATTAATGTGATATACTACCGACGAGTCTAAGATTATGTACATCGTACTTCGCAGGATCAAAGATATGTTACGTTGCGGAGATGTAACGATGTCATGTATCTTTGATGCTCTGAATGTTATGTACCACAGATCGGTCTGAGATTATATACTCGATACGTCTTAGAATTGAAGATATGTCACGTCGCGGATATGTAACGATGTCATGTATCATTGATGCTCTGAATGTTATGTACCAGAGATCGGTATGAGATTATATACTCAATACGTCGTAGGATGAAGGATATGTTACGTCTCGCGTATGTAACAATGTTATGTATCCCTGTTCTCTGAGAGCGCTCTATATGATATATATCATTGATATATTTTGTGCTATGTATACTGTACATTGCGATTTGGAGATATGGTATGTATAATTTATGTAACCGTGTTATATAACTTGGATCTCTGGATGTGCCCTGACAATGATGTATCAGTTATATATTGGTTTGCTGGGTATACCGTGCGATTATGTGAAAATTACAGGCTCCAAGCGCGTGAACTTTGATTTGTTCGAATATTACGAGGGACACCAATTTCAGACTCTGCACGAATATCCCTAGAGTCCGTCTGCTGTTTGTTTTCGATTGTTGTCAAATACAAATGGCGACAGACCGTAGCAGAAATAGGTTATGTTTCTTGTGAATCCAGCAGACGACAGAGCTAGGGATATTACTGAAAAGTTGGTGTAGTTGCTGGCGCGATTCTGCCGGCCAATGATATTCGAGCAAATCAAAGTTCGCGCGCTTGGAGCCTGTAATTTCCACATAATCGCACGGTATATATATCTCTCTATATTATAAAGATATATCGCCGCCGCCGCCGCCGCCGCCGTGTCAGACATTCCATGGCCTCCTCAACTCCGCTCGGCTCCCCCCCCCCCCCCCCCCCCCCCCCCCCTCATCCCTGGACCCTTGGATCGAGCCATGTGAACCCCTCCCTGGCTCTCTTGTGCCTTCGGCCCTTGCTTTGGGTCATGTGAACCCCTCCCCTCCCCTCTCCTCCCTCTATAATATAACACATACCGCCGCCGCCGCCGCCGCCGCCGTGTCAGACATTCCATGGCCTCCTCGGCTCCGCTCGGCTCCCCCCCCCCCTCATCCCTGGGCCTTTGGATCGAGCCATGCGAACCCCTCTCTGGCTCTCTTGTGCCTTGGGCCCTTGCTTTGAGTCATGTGAACCCCTCCCCGCCACCTCGGCTCCGCTTGGCTTTCTCCCCCCCTCATCCCTGGGCCCTTGGATCGAGTCATGCGAACCCCTCCCTGGCTCTCTTGTGCCTTGGGCCCTTGCTTTGGGTCATGTGAACCCCTCCCTCCACTCCCTCTCTCCCTGCCGCTTTCCTAGGCCTTTGGACCGAGTTGACCCAGCATTTTCACGCATCATTAGACAGATTTGAAAAAATATATCCAGTAATATTGGGGATCTTGAATACCGAAAATATTTCTTGATAGACGTAGGAAATGACGTAAGAGAAGAAGAATTGGGAATTCGGAATCGGGGTTGATATTAAGGGAACGAAACTATTTCAAAGTTGACAGTTCGCGAAAAACAATAGGTAGAGAAACAACGTAAGCCAACTGTTTAACAAAACTTAAGGTCGCTTGAAGATCTGGCAGATTTGAAAAAATATCGAGAAATATATACACTCCTCAAAAGAATTAAAGCAACACCTGATCACGAGTCGAAAAATGATGAATTTTAAAACGACTGTAACTTTTGATCTGGATATCATATTCGGAATTTGTGGGGTTCAAATTGAAGCTTGGAGTGTCTTCTTTTACGCCTGTTGAATGGATATTTTTTATTCCGTTTCATTGTTGAGTTGCATCTCTCCGAAGCAATCGGTGCGCAAATTGACGTCTCAGCGCAAACTTCAACGTAGCACACGAGGAGCAGGAATTTTTCGTCAAAAAATCCATTCCGTGTCAAAGTTAGGAAATTTTCTTGACTTCAAAACTCTTTTTTCAAAATCTTCGTACGATTTTTTTTCGCAGAGCTACGTCCATTTCAAGCAAACTACTCGAAAAAATGTTCAAATCACCATAACTTCCGACAGAGTCATGGTAGAACAATATTCTACACACCGATTTTTAGGTAATTTCATCTCCTCCAAGATGCTCGTATCAAATTAATTTTTCTCTCAATTTCAAAGGGTTCAGCTCACTTTCACCACAGAAGTGCATAGGTTGAAATGCATTGAAAATTAGGGTTAAATCCGACCCCCAAAACTCTATTCAAACTTATCGGAAATTGAAAACTGCTATGATTTTCAAAAAGCTCAAGCTCTTCTCTTTCAAATTCTCTAGCTGTCGATCTCCGTGCGATTTTTTTTCGCCGAGTTACGACAGTTTGAAGTAGACTACTGCAAAAGATCTTCAATTTGCTATAACTTCTGAACATTTTATGGTAGAACAATTTTTTGCGGACCATTTTGGACGTGCTCCAGGTGCTTTATCATCAGATCAAACTTTAATTCGAAATTTCCAAAAATTTGAAACTCCTTCCGATCTGTGTATGAATGCTTCCCGCTTTTGGCGTTACCCAGGATCAACGACGTGGACGTAGCGGGAATCTGATCCCTTCGGGGTGTTTGTTTTCAGTGATTCCCCTTGCCTCTCACTTTCGGGGTGCTTGTTTCACGTGAGTCCCCTTGCCTCTCACGTGCGCGATAAGATGTCTGCTAAAACCGCGTATTACCTCCGCGGTTTCTCACGACTTCTTGAAGTCTTTCGCGCATGTTAATGTACGGAGGTAACACGCGGTTTCAGCAGATATCTTATCGCGCACGTGAGAGGCAAGGGGACTCACGTGAAACAAGCACCCCGAAAGTGAGAGGCAAGGGGAATCACTGAAAACAAACACCCCGAAGGGATCAGATTCCCGCTACGTCCACGTCGTTGATCCTGGGTAACGCCAAAAGCGGGAAGCATTCATACACAGATCGGAAGGAGTTTCAAATTTTTGGAAATTTCGAATTAAAGTTTGATCTGATGATAAAGCACCTGGAGCACGTCCAAAATGGTCCGCAAAAAATTGTTCTACCATAAAATGTTCAGAAGTTATAGCAAATTGAAGATCTTTTGCAGTAGTCTACTTCAAACTGTCGTAACTCGGCGAAAAAAAATCGCACGGAGATCGACAGCTAGAGAATTTGAAAGAGAAGAGCTTGAGCTTTTTGAAAATCATAGCAGTTTTCAATTTCCGATAAGTTTGAATAGAGTTTTGGGGGTCGGATTTAACCCTAATTTTCAATGCATTTCAACCTATGCACTTCTGTGGTGAAAGTGAGCTGAACCCTTTGAAATTGAGAGAAAAATTAATTTGATACAAGCATCTTGGAGGAGATGAAATTACCTAAAAATCGGTGTGTAGAATATTGTTCTACCATGACTCTGTCGGAAGTTATGGTGATTTGAACATTTTTTCGAGTAGTTTGCTTGAAATGGACGTAGCTCTGCGAAAAAAAATCGTACGAAGATTTTGAAAAAAGGGTTTTGAAGTCAAGAAAATTTCCTAACTTTGACACGGAATGGATTTTTTGACGAAAAATTCCTGCTCCTCGTGTGCTACGTTGAAGTTTGCGCTGAGACGTCAATTTGCGCACCGATTGCTTCGGAGAGATGCAACTCAACAATGAAACGGAATAAAAAATATCCATTCAACAGGCGTAAAAGAAGACACTCCAAGCTTCAATTTGAACCCCACAAATTCCGAATATGATATCCAGATCAAAAGTTACAGTCGTTTTAAAATTCATCATTTTTCGACTCGTGATCAGGTGTTGCTTTAATTCTTTTGAGGAGTGTATTAGATCGTCGGGTCCTGAATCATAAATCCCGATAAGATTTTGTGGATTGGATATCGCGTCAAATTACACGAACTACGTACTGTACCATTAACCACCCTGTTGATACTCATTGAGACAAAACTATATAAATATAACAAATACATATACACTCCTCAACAAAATTAGCGGATCACCTGTTTTTTCGTTCGTAAAATACTCAATTTGAAAACCTCGTAGCTTCGTCAAAAATGATCGTATGGCCAAAGTCAAAAATCGATATTGATCACTGAAATGTTTTCTTTGATGCGGTTTTCGAAAATCGAAGGTCAGACACTTTTTCAAAAAGATATCGCATTTTGAATCAAAGGTTGTCAACGTCAAAAACCAAAGTTGCAACTTTGACTGCCACTACGGAGTGACAAAAAAATGGTAGACACGAGCGGTTTTCGCCATTCGGAAGGTCTGAATCTTGCCTGTAATTCTGTTTTTCAAAATTTTGGCTGCGATTTTTTTTGACCGAGTTATCCAGCGAAGAAAAAAAAAGCGTTTTCCAAACTTTGACGCCCAATAAAATGAAAACGACGCGTCGTACCGTAATGATTAAAAAACCATTAGAAAGCTCCATTATTCGACTTTTCATTGCTTTTTTCATGTTTTGGATCGGATCAACCGTTGCGATCCTGCACGACTTTGAACTTTGCCATGCAAATCCTGTAATTTTTTTTTTGCCTTCGTTCTCACGTTAAGCCCTTCAAACCGATGAAATCTGTGTGGCCTTCGAGGGAATCCGATAGCCAAAAAACTTAACTATCGAATGCTTTTTGAAAAAGTCCGCTAAGACTTTTTTGGCTATCGGATTCCCTCGAAGGCCACACAGATTTCATCGGTTTGAAGGGCTTAACGTGAGAACGAAGGCAAAAAAAAAATTACAGGATTTGCATGGCAAAGTTCAAAGTCGTGCAGGATCGCAACGGTTGATCCGATCCAAAACATGAAAAAAGCAATGAAAAGTCGAATAATGGAGCTTTCTAATGGTTTTTTAATCATTACGGTACGACGCGTCGTTTTCATTTTATTGGGCGTCAAAGTTTGGAAAACGCTTTTTTTTTCTTCGCTGGATAACTCGGTCAAAAAAAATCGCAGCCAAAATTTTGAAAAACAGAATTACAGGCAAGATTCAGACCTTCCGAATGGCGAAAACCGCTCGTGTCTACCATTTTTTTGTCACTCCGTAGTGGCAGTCAAAGTTGCAACTTTGGTTTTTGACGTTGACAACCTTTGATTCAAAATGCGATATCTTTTTGAAAAAGTGTCTGACCTTCGATTTTCGAAAACCGCATCAAAGAAAACATTTCAGTGATCAATATCGATTTTTGACTTTGGCCATACGATCATTTTTGACGAAGCTACGAGGTTTTCAAATTGAGTATTTTACGAACGAAAAAACAGGTGATCCGCTAATTTTGTTGAGGAGTGTATTTGCATGAAAATTCAAAAATACGATTGAATCCATCGGAATTTTGAAAATCGAAAATTTTGGTCGATGCCCGACCTTTTGGCTTTATTTTCTCTGATTGTTTCTTAAAATTGAAGCCAGAAGGTCGTATCTCTAGAAACTTATCTTTATACTCTATTCTATCTCGATCTACCATCACTCCCAATTGACCCTTAATAGTCACCTGGGGTTGAATCAACCCCAGCCGTTTTTCGACTTGCGATACTTTCCACAATTTTGAGAAAATGGGACATTTTTTTTCATATTAAAAATGACACGACTTGAAAATAATTGGCATGGTCTTACACACAAGGGTTGAAAATGCATTGTAGTATTTTTTTTTTTTTTTTGCAATTTTTCAATTATTTATCACTCTCCAAAGTGAGTGGGGTTAATTACACCCCGCTATAACTTTTCCGTCACAATCTGGAGGTGTAACTATTGAGGGTTAATGTTCTTCTCACGAATAATGTTACTCTCAACATTTTTTGGGCATGCGACCTTCCGACTTTACTTTTTAGAAAAAATCAGGAGAATTGAGGCCATAATGTGCCGACACACACGACCTTCTACTGTTTTTAATTTCTGTTTTTTTTCAATTTCGATCGAATCACGTGTATTATTCCGAGGCGAATTTGAGAAAGAGAAAATGAACGACCTTCTGGCACTAATAGCTATTTTTGGGCGCTTCCGATCTTATGGGATTAGTGACGCGATATATTCGGTCAATCCGGCGAAACCTATAGCGGGTCAATAATAGTGCACATTTGCCGTATGATTTTTTGTCCAGTACATTAATTATAATCGATGCTTAACTCCATGATAGAAACCCTATGGTCGGTGCGAAACTAACTTACCCGGCTTTAAAAAGTGCGATGACACGAGCCCGTGCCAAGGTAAGACCGGCCATACCCGGAAGTTTGCGGGAGTTAGCGGAGGTCCTAGCCACTTATGAGCCGACACGAATGATTTATCGGGGCAGTGTTGAGGCGACTGATGAATCCATTGGCCTGATATTCATCAGCGACCAAATGTTAGAGGCTATCAACACGTGTAGCGAGATCTACGTTGACGGCACATTTAAGGTGAAATTGGGTAGATTTATATTCGCACTAAATGCCTTATATTCGTAATCAGCCCATGACGGCCGATTATTACGTTTCTCTTGTACCAACTGCCTTTTTTACTCGGCCCATCAATGCATCATCGGTTTGATGTTTTATGGCCAAAGTAATCGAATCGAAACCTGTTAGGAAAATAATATCGAAACAATTACAAAATCAAAATTCATAACCGTAATTCATTTCGTCATTGTCTAGTACTGAGATATCTCATTTTTATTATGATAAAACTGAATACAAATGTTGCGCACGAGGCGGCTTTTTAACCCAAATTTGATAGCAAGATCTGCAGTTCTCCTCTAAGAACTGCGATAAGCCTTAATGCACACTAGACCTGACCTTAAGAAGGGTAAAATCGAATTTCGATGTTGCCAATCCTCAGTGGTTCGAAATAATATAAAAAAAAGGCAAATTCTTTCAATTTTTTACATCCACATTCACCCACCCATAGAAAGCTTTACTTTTTCAAGGTTTTTATTTAAAAATGCGTAAAACCACCTCAATATTCAGATTTCTCTTATCCTAAAAAACAGTCCTATTATCCAAATTCATCTTACGGAAAAAAAATGGAATATTTCAAAATAATTAAAATAATTACCTTTAAATTATATTTTTCAACATTTTCAAAATCTTTTTTCACCGGTTTCCCAAATATTAAGAATGAAGATGCACGGCTACATGCCTGAAAGGGCGATAAGTCGTTAAAGGAGGAGGAAGAAGAAGAATGAAGATGAAGTGGTCGAAATTTATGAATTTCTATTCGTTATTTTCAAAGTAGAATTTCCTTTTTCGTCGAGACCAATTCCATTGAGTTCCTTAACCGCTCAAAAGTTTGGATTCACTATTCAAAATAGTCAAAAATGGAGATAGTCAAATTTGCCAAGCGGCGTTTAAAAAGGGACAAATTCTCCTCCATTTTGCTTCTATGGAAATTGTTTCACGACTTTTTTGAGACTCAGTACGCATTTTTGATTAAAAAAACCTCGGAAAATCGATGCTTTCCTGAACGTAACTCAGCAGTCCAGGAAAGAAGAGCGTAACTCGGCGAAACAGTTAAGGGCGTACAGGTGGTACATTCGGCATCCAAACAATAAGACAGACGAAAACCGTATTTGATAATTTTGGATGATATTAATGCGAAAAATGATTGAATAATATCGAGGCGCGGATATTTCCCCAACCTCAAAAAATGAAAAAATTCTGAATTTAGTGACAGAATTTCGAAAATACCAACAATCATGAAAAGTTGTACATACATTTTACAAGTATGTGCTGAAAAAGGTTAAAATTGTTCATTTTTGATCCGATTTCAAAATTTCAGGGTTTGATTATGCTATTCGAATATGGCGCACTTACTAATTCCGAACCAACCTCCTTATGAAAGACTCCAAAATTACTTAACCTATTCTACCAGTACGAATCATCGACATTTATTACATATACACCAATAATCCTAGACAGTACTTATTAATAAATTTATTAGTTCGTTAACCCAGTTACGTTCGTTCCATCAGCAACAATCCCTCACCTATACTCTAGTATTTGAAACGGGGGACGAGACCCCAATATAGACATAATGAGTGGGTAAATATGGACGAAAAAAATTGTAAAAAATTGACATTTTTTGAAAATCATTTCGAACCACTTTGAGGGGTGGCACCATCGAAATTCGATTCTACCCTTTTCTTGAGAACAGGTCTAATGCACATCTTACATAAATTGTGTCTAATTCATTATGATGATTACCAGGTCGCACCCAGCCATCCGCCGATTGTCCAATTGTATACAATCCATCTACGGGTCATGGATAACGTACGTTAGAACTCTATATTCGTGATCTTTTTTTAGTGATGGATTGCATTTAAAAACAATTAGGACATAACGTTTAATTGCCACATCGTTCGTTTTGCATACGCATTTTAGGGGATCGCGGCCGTATACATTTCATGTAGTGCGCGAACGAAGGCGCTATACGTAGCAATATTCAACAGAATCGTTGAATTAGCACCGGGTTTGGCTGTGAATCTCCAATTCGTAATGGGAGATTATGAAAGTGCGGCTATGAACGCGGTACGAGAGATATTTCCGGAAGCACAGCTGCATGGGTGCTGGTTTCACTTTAACCAGGTAAAAATACAATAATATCCATGGTGATAATTTCAAGCTAAATGGATTTTGGAGTACCTGAGTGAACGGTGAGCTAACAATTTAGGATGACCATTTGTCGAGCTCTAATTTTTAATTCTAGGTTTGACTCAGAAATTGTATCGTCGGTGATAATAGTGCAATACCGCGTCACTAATATTTGCAAGACCGCATAAATAGAAAAATAACAAAAATAAGATTTGGTGAGCATTCTATGTAAAAATATAAAATACATAATATGGATTCCAAATCTCATTTTTGCTATTTTTGTACTTACACGCAGTATTGCAATATGTAGTTACGCGGTATTACACTATCACCGACGATATGTGGTCTTGAATATTTGTCAAAGTCTCACAGAAGTTTGGCGGGATCAAACAATTGCTGAAGGCCGTTCAAGAGTTTCTGAAATATTGAAACTTACCTAATAAAAATTCAGTTCTGGGAGGTTTCAAATTCACGGCGATCACCGTATGCACACCATATTTGTTCATCATCAGTCTTCATTTAAGTACGCCAAATTTCGAGCAACAATATCATTATTAAGATGTGGCTCATGAATTATTTGCATCGGAAACAATATATTTTGGAAGTTTCCGAATAAATGATTATGCTGAAAAAATACATATAATATGACCGCTGTGATTCTGAATATTCAAAAACTGGGATATTAATCAATTATTATATTTTATAAATTCTTTAGCGAGCTTTCGAAATTGTTCAATAATACCAAAGTTTTTAAGTCGAGTTTTTTATTTCTCTCTAATTTTATCATAATCCATCTCGCTCAGTGTAGATACATCGGGGTGGTTATTATTTACGCTCGAGACAAATTTATATCCGACCACCCGCCCAATTCGGCTTGAATTAGATGACAAATTCCGAAAGTATGATGCCAGATTTCTAGATTCATACAGCGTGATTCTCAAGTCGGGGAAAAGAATTAACATGCAGATTCCTTATCGAGATCTAAGAATAAAGTTCATTATCAAAAAAGTTGAGGGACTGGTCGTTCCTGAGTTATAAAAGGTTTAGTCCACCCAATGAGACGTCCGTAATGTGACGTGCTCCGTCTCGTAGCAATTCCGTAAAATTGATAGTGCCCGCATCGTATGAACTTTGCCTAAAATTTCGGTTTCTTGTTTCGTAATTTTCAGTCTTTACGTCGTCCGGTCGCTCGTTCTCGTACCCTGCGTCGTTCGCCCCGTAGTTGACGTTGTCCACGTAGTCGAACTGGTGACTTACATTCCCTAGGTCTATACTGCTTCTTAGCGTTCGTTATCCAGGTCGTCAGATCAATGATTTCCGGCTTGCAGATAACAGTGAATTAATTTTTTAGAAATCGAAACCTGCACGCCAGAAATCATTCATTTGATGACCTGGATAACGAACGCTAAGAAGCAGTAGACCTAGGGAATGTAAGTCACCATTAAAAACTCATGAACTAAAAAAAAAAATGTTTTTAAGCCAAGAACATCAAATCCAAGAGAAATATTTTCTTGAACGGAGAAACAAGTTCGTCTTCCTTCGAATATTTTTGGTTCAAGTAAATATTACTTGATTCAAGTTGTCTTTTTTTTCTGTGTACATGGAGTTTCAGAAAAATGCTCACTCCAAAGTGCAGAAAACTCCATTTATTTCAAGTAGAAAAGTTCATGCACTATGGTTCAGGTTTGCATATTACAATAAAAATCCACACTAATTACAGGATTCGTTTTTATTTATTTATGGCCGAATGGGTAGTGGCGGTGTTGGATATGAATTCGTCTTGACCCTCAATAAGGACCACCCTGAGGAACATATTGTGAATATAAACTACATTGGGGACAATGATTTTCCTAATTCACTGATTTTTGCTCTCGATGATGACAGGCCCTTGTACGGCGATGGAGGCGTCTGGGCCTGACTAATGCCCCAAGGGCTTTGTTGTCGTTGGCTATGGCGCTGCCGTTAGCTCCAGCCGAAAAATTCAGCGATGGGCTCGAATTATTAGCCGTGATGGCCGACAGGATTGCAGAGGACCACCCAGCGATTCTTCAATTTATGCTTTACCTCCGAAGATATTGGGCGCCACTAGCCGCTGTCGTAAGTGTTTACGGGTGTCCGATCCGGACGAACAATCTTGTGGAGTCCTTTCATAATGAGGCCAAACGGAAGTTGGGAGGGCTCCACCCGAATATTTGGAAGTTCGTCGGTAGGTCATCACTCATTCGCATTAAAATACGCGCCAATTCACCTCAACTTGCTCTTTTCACAGCCTGTTGACGCCTTGCGTTCCTGAATTACATGATTATTCATAATTAGAAAGAATTCACATGGCTTGAAGAAGCAGGCCTGCTTAGAATGCGTGAACGAACATCGATATACTAACGTCAGAAATCTGGCAGTGGGATTGATAACTCAGATTGTTTTTCAATTCCCAGAACATCTAGTAGAGCTGATCGCGAATCAAGGTATGGACCTCACACGCTTGCGGAATGGAGAGCGTCCGAGACGACCGCGGACGCTTCGAAATATGGCGCGAGGCACGCATATAAGGGATGCGCAACACAGTCTCAGTGTCAATAGGTAATGCACGATGAGCTTCAAGCAATTATTCACTGAAATTATTCAAGCAATTATTCAAGGAAATTATTCACTGTGGTTGGTAGAAATATCTACAGACATACACGCTTCGACTTGCGCGAATACTTACATACACACACACTTGCGTGTTATTTAACGCATTAGAGCTGGTAAAACTAGTTTGGTGAAACAAAGGCCTATTATATAGAATGAAACATCACGGGTTTCATTTTCCGGCCGTAAGTGAACACCTTCAGAAGTTGGATCCCACTGCGTTACCCGGACGTGTGATAGTCTCCTTGTCAGAGAATTTAGTCACATAAGTTGAAGCTACAGAATCATGTGTCACTCTAAATAAGTATATCCAAGTGTGAAAAAGAATATATAAAAACTCACCATATAAAAATGGTCGTAGTGTTAAGCTATCAATGCTTGACCATGAAATTGTCCTCATCAACAGAATAACTTGTTCATACGGCTATGGATTACATTTATCATTCAAAAAACTAGAGTATATCCTGTATTCCCTGAAGGTACACGTTATTGGAGTTCTTGGAACGGTGCGCGGCGAGGACTGGCGCTATCGGAAGTCTACGCCAAGACGAAGAAGTAGAAGGTCAATAACCTTATGATTGACCCTTGATCACTCTTGGACGTGATATCTCGCGGCCTGAACAAACCAAACCATTCCACAGGATAGTTTTGCTAAAGTATCGCGCTATCCTGTCGTGAGATATTTCGGCCAAAAGTGCAAAAGGATTACTATCAATATTCAAGTCGATTACCTTTAGCATAACCATTTATATATACCACAGAAGCCGGGCTAGAAGATGAGCTGGTGCAACCTGGGCTAATGGCAGCTGGGGAACCCAGGATTGTTGAAGCAGGTAACATTTCAGTGTACTGCGGTGTTCGTTGCAACATTCTTCAACGTTCTCCAACGTTCTTTAACTTTGGACTACTTTCATTAGCCGTTACCTACTAACCCTCGGCGTAACTTACTAATGCCAACTATTCGTAGTTTTACGCGGTCGTAGGCGAGGTCCTGGAGTTCGGGGCAACGGACGGCGTGCCCGTGATAGGGATGTACCAGTGGCGATTGTGCCACCACCGGTCGAACGTGCGGAGCAGCCCGCACCCGAGGACCACCAGCCTGCACCTTAGCAGGAGCAGCCTATGGAGGTAGAGCCGGTCCTTTTGGCTCCAGACGCTGGAGATAATGAGGAGGAAGTATGGAATGAAGGTACGTCAAAGTATGAAGGCATCCTCGTTAAAAAATTTCCGCCGAGAGGGTAACTGTCGACGTTTTCGTGGAGTACCTATTGCACACGCGGTTCATGCATATTCACTGGTCATGACCATCCGAACTAAAAAATATTTGGCGACATTTATTTATGAAACATTTCCTTCATGTAATTTCATGGAGAATATACGCCCAAGGGGCTGCTCACTTATAACATCATCGGACCATTTTATCCAAAATGAGACAGACAATCGCTAAAAGTCGCTGAAAATCGCTCGAATCGCATGATTCATGATTTCCTCATGATTTCTCAAAATGTACCGGAAATCATGGGGAATTTCAAAAAATTCAGGTGTTTTCGGAAATCGCTGTATACGGGAAAGTCATAATGGGCCTGAGATTTTGAGAGTCTCAAAAATGAGTCTACGATAATGCTGCTGTGTGGCAAAAAATTGCCACACACCTACCCTTGAAGTTTTGTATGGAATGTTTTTTTTTTGCAATTTCATCGAATGTTGGAAAAAAACATTGACAATATAATGTTTTCCGATGTTTGAACATTCGATGAAATTGGAAAAAAAAATCATCCATTGGCCTGGGATAAGCCATACACAATTTTGAGGGTAGATGGGTGGCAATTTTTGTCCACACAGCAGTATTATCGTCGACCGATTAGTGAGCATTTCAAATTCTCAGGCCCGTAATTAGTCCTATAGTGAAATAATAACTGAAAAGACCGCGAAACCCCGTGCACTTTGAATGGAAAAGTTCATCCTCTGTGGTCAAGGGTCAAGCGTTAAGGCCCATCCCTAGTCACCTACCGCCTCTCGGTCGAAATGTGTCACATTTCGATTATTAACCGAGCCTAGGCGTCGTTTTTCAGATTTCTATTCCCAGTTCAATCCCTAGTCGTTCACCTCCTCTTGGTGCAAAAACGCAAAACAAAAAAACGCAAAAAGGCCAACGCTGCGCAAATTCAAATTTAATGCCGAACACTTACGTCCGAAAAAATGTTCCTTTCATGCGAAAATAGAGTCTACAGATGGTTTTTACATTATTCTGATGTCTTCGAATTCAATTTCCTCGGCGAATTAAGTAAAAACAATCTATGGACTCTATTTTCGCACGAAACGAACGTTTTTTTTTTTGACGTTGTAACGGTTCGGCTAGCTATAGTTATAGAGAAAAGGACAGGCGTATGATCTAGTCATAACCGGATCATCCCCACCACCACATCATCGTTTGAATAATCGAATTGGCAACGTCGGTTGACTACTGTCAGGATATATAAGCTGGTGAGGAGAGGCCTCATCAGCGATACGGTGCAAAGAGCTCGTAGATGTCTCATTTGTTGAATCAGTAGAGTCAAGTAGAGTATAGATATTTAAAAATTAGAGAGATTTACTAAAATTGAAATCTGTTCAAACAAATAAATTTAAAAGTCTATTGCTGCGGATATCCGAGAATAGCACCAATCTAAAACTTAGAGGCAACGACTATAATTGCGTTAGCACTTGAATATTCAAATAAACCGGAAAAGATTATATAAGAAAACACACAGAAAAGAGCCAATAGGTTAATTTAGTAGTAAGTAGATATAATTGTATACACTTTTGTATAATTCGTTTATAAATCAAGAAAAATTACAAAATTTAGTAAAACTCATTGTTAAAATCAAATTCCGACTCGTTTCTTCGTGCGACATTTCCTAAACTCAAATCGTTGAAACTAAAGCACGCTACAACAGCCGAGACAGGTTAATATCAGGGAACAGCTTTGAAGAGCAATCTTCCGTGTCTGGTATACAGTCTTGGGTGCAAACCCCGGATCTGAGTGTAGGAATTAGTTAAACCTAGGAAAGAGTAGGAGTCAGGCTTATGCGAGAGCATTGGTTCTGAATAGACGGTGGCTTTGTTAATTCTGAGTCCACAAATAAAAGAACGGCTCTGTTAATTCCGAGTCCGTAGATAGCCAGGAAACAAAATCTAGACCAGGAGGCTTTTTGTGGCAGAACCAACTTTTCCCCTCCAATCTAGTTGTGAAGTGCCCAAATTCTCGAAATTTCAGATCTAATCATCTAAGAGCAAAGAACTCACATAACGTCGGTGTATTCCTATGTAATTTAATTACT
Source organism: Tenthredo notha (assembly GCA_914767705.2). NCBI lineage: Eukaryota > Metazoa > Arthropoda > Insecta > Hymenoptera > Tenthredinidae > Tenthredo > Tenthredo notha. The sequence continues at coordinate 13,440,835 of OU611913.1, read as the reverse complement.
CGGAATATCCCGAAACGTTACAACGTATATGTTCGGAATTGAATTTGAATTTGCGCAGTGTTAGCTTTTTTTGCGTTTTTGCACCAAGAGGAGGTGAACGACTAGGGATTGAACTGGGAATAGAAATCTGAAAAAATTACCGGATTAGTTTTGATTTCTTTGTAGTTGATTTGGGGAATTTTGTTTTTAACGACCACCCTAATGGATAAATATTGACAGTCTAGAACTCAATGATTTCTGAAATTTAGAAATCGTTTGTAATCGTTGGAATCAGCAGATATCACACGAAATCGCAGGTAATCTCATTGATGCCAAAATCACGGGAATCGCAGTCGAAATCACAAAAAATCGATTCCTTTTGGTGATTGTCGTGCCACTGAATTTACGAGTGAGCAGACCCTGGAATACGCCTATACAAGGGGGTGTGCCTTTTACTAACTTTTCATGTGTCAGCATACGAGTCTAGTCGTGTACTGTACTTCTTCAATTATAGATGATTTCCATCTACCCGAAGACGACTTCGAACAAATACCTTTGCCAGAAATCGAAGTACCCTACTATCCTGCAGTGATAGGTGAGCGTGCTCCAGAAGAAATCGGGCGCCCTGCAGGAGCATGTATTGTGTGCTATCACCACCCTGCGACGCACGCTTATATACCCTGCGGCCATCAGTGCTGTTGCGCAGCTTGTGCGGTTGAAAATGGCCTGCGTTGTCCCCTATGCAGAGAGGACTCCACAGGCGTATATCAAATACGGCCAAACCCGTAACTCGACTTAAAAAAAAAAAAAAATTATATTAAAAGTTACTATGATTATTGTTATTATTTCATCTCGACCTATATCCTATCACACAACAGTTTTCACTATTTTTATATCATCAGTTATCCACAACTTTATAATATTGATCCTAACTACCCAGGTAGCACGCTAGTGCTCAAAATGTACATTTTTCACGCATTAGCGCATGCGGTATACTGCATGCAAAAATGCACATAAAATGCACAAACTTTGTCCAGTGTAAAATGCGCATTTTGAGCGCTTCAAAGAGGCGCTTCGGAAATGTGGTTAAAATGCACCCTATGGGTGGATCGGCAATAGGTGTCATTGATGAATTTCAATTTGTTCTGTGTAATAAGTAAAAACAGTAAAATTGTAATAAAACTAATTTCTTTTATTGCACATTATATCACAAATAAAAATATATATTATTAAAAAAAAGATACAAAATCATATGATGAGAAAAGGAAATTCGGGTGAAAAATTTCTCTTCGGTTTTGGTTTAATACATAATGTTTTTATATCACGTAGAGACGTCACACTATTCATAATCATCGCTATCTTCTCCATCTTTATCTTCTTTAGCGCATGACTGATTCCTCAGCCACACTCCGACAGCTGCCGTAGCATTCTTTAATTCGAATTTTTTATTTAGGGCCAACTTGCAAGCATCTGTAAATTAAAATTTGTATGTATCGACAAGAATCAAAAATATACGCAACAGTTTCGAAGATCCAGTAAAAATGCAATGGCATATATAGTAAGAAGGTTCAACTTTGAAATCTCAACTTACCCATTATCATTTTCAAAATTTTCATATTTTTTATCCCAGTTTTTTTAATGGTGCCTTTAAGGTTAATGTTGCTGGCCAGGGACTTGGAAAACAGGCTAATACACACTGCCCGAGCTAGCTCCTCGCTCGTTTTTCCACCACAGGTACTGAAGTAATTGATCTGAATTGATATAGATAATATAGTGTCATTGGAGGGTTAAGTTGGAAAACATTTTCTTTCATCATTACATTTAAGGCCACTGATGCTTACCGCAAATTCCATAAATTCAGCTTCATTGAGGCTGAGCTCAAATTTATACATATTCTGTAATGATTGAAGGGGCAGTTCTTTCGGCCAATCAACCGGTTTCTTGCACGAATCTGTGGCTCGCAGATTTCTGAGAAGTTTGTCCACTTTGGTTTCGATGTTACTTTGTGTCAATATAATAAGTTCTTGTTTTTTAGTCAAACTTTCGATCGCACTCCAGATACCTGATATCAATAAAATAGACATCGCAATTAATATACAAAAGTAGAAAAACAGATCCAATGGTATTGAAATGATAACCATTCAATGCATGCTGCAATGACTTCGATGTAATGGGTAAATCAGCAGGCTCAAGTAACGTGGTCCTGTTTGATTTCTCAATGATAATCTGCCTATTCGAACTTTGCTGGCTCTTCGACAGTTTTAGCAATGCAGCTTCTTTTAATGCTGCGGAATCAACACTAGTAGAAGCAGGCTTTACGACTGTGGGGACTGTTTTTGAATTGGCACTCCATTGGGATTGATATGTTGGCTCTGAAAAAGAGATTCACGGTAATTCTGAATCGACAACACATGGCCGTTAAAAGAAAAAGATATGCTCTGACTCACCCCACTCAAATGGTTCTGAATCCCTAGCACAATCATCTATCTGACTTGGATCTGTAAAGCCAAAACATTTGTACTTCCACGCAAAGTGCTGTCACAAATACTGAATAAGGAAGGCTTACGAATAGTCGTAATAAATTATGCCTGAATTTTGACTTCTGGATATAAGCCAATAAAAAACATGCACATTATGAAAAAAAAATTATACAGCTTCATAGAAATTTGAATCAACGTAATTTAAATAACAACGAAAAATATTGGGGCCGTAGTGTTCTCACATAATCTAATGATTTGGCATATTCATTTCAAAAGTAATGTGAAATTATTTTGTGATATAGTGAGGCTCCAAATCAAACCGTGTGATGATTGAGTCACTGATTATGAGTTTGAAGATATAGTAAGCGCAGTATTTCCCATTATATGTGACTCACCCGAAGAAGTATTTGCTTCTGGGTTATATTTGTCTGAGCCTGGAATATCGTGATCTATAACAAAACAAAGAATTTTCAAGATGGAGATATAAACATTAATTATCATAATAATATAGAAGATCAAATACTTGAAGATGATTTGACGGCTGTTTTCAGTTTGCTTTTGGTGGCAATCTTCTGGGCAGCCAATATTCGTGCTGTTGCCGCGATACGATTTCCAGCCGCAGTTAGTAAATCAGTCTTATTGTTATTTTGTGGTGTTTTTTTTCCGGTCTTGCGTTTTAAATCATTTTTGCCCTTACTGTTAACTGATATATTGTCTGTTCCCAATATTTCTTTCAAGGATGACTTCAATTCCGCGATGTTCCTATTCCTCATGTCCTCATAGTTGTTGTTAGAGGAAGAATCGTCCATGTCACTGTCATCATTTGCTAAATATTTAGAATTGGCAATTTTTCTTCTTTTTCCTCTTCCCTGTTCGACAGCCGACTCAAGTCCATCAGTCTCCTCTGCACGTTTGAGTCGTTGTCTTGCTTCAGAATAGGAATCTGTTACAAACAGTGTTGGGCCAGTTCTAAGTAATTGATTAAAAATTCTGAATGCAAACTGTATTTCTACCAGTTACTAAAATAACACATTAGTCTATAATTAGCTTGAAATGGATACTATTTACAGATTGGTTTACAATATAAATTTCAGCTGTAATGTATGATCCAAATATGTAAGTAATTGATAAATGTGATTGAACGCTACACCTGCACCAATGCTAATTGGTTATAAAACAATAAAACACTTTTGCCGTGTTTTTGTCAAGGTGTATAACAACGTAAAAAATTGTTGAAACTCAAATTCTACTGACCATATGTTTTTCTTAGAATACAGGGTAGGAAATCCCATGTATTGTCTGGATCCTGAAAGGCCTCTGATGACTTAGTTCCCCCCTCTTGGGGATAAAAACAGAATTTCTGTGACTCATCCAGCCACTTATGAGGCACAACTGCAACAGCCTTTCCATCGTCCTCAATAAAATCCACGATGCTGTACTTTTTTTGTTGCTATATAAAAAACAAAAACATAGAAATATTACCGAATGAAAGAATATTCCAAATTTTATGACAGTAACATACAGCGATAATTTGATGAACAGGTATGTATTGGAAAAAATTTTCCATACAGGTTATTCCTAACTACAGGACATACATAAGATTATATGTATCTGTGTATATTAGGGTGGTCCTTATTTGGGGTGTTGACGAATTTCGACAAGTGCGCCCCCAAGACACGTTCGAAATAAATAAAATAAAATGTGTGCAAAAACGGAGCGCTGTAGTCCAATTAGAAGACGTGCCTCTAAGCTCGTTTTGTTTTTCATTTGAATAACATGGGATTTTCAGACTACTTCAGTCATTATGTTTTTGAGTTGTCCCCGAGCACGCAAAAAATTCTTTTTTCACATAAATCTGTTGTTCATGGGTACAACTACGCGTATATTTTTCCACAACTCCGGCAAGCGGCGCGGCGTCTCGTTGTAAGCAGAAAGCAGGGGTGCTCACGCGCGTCCTGTGTTGTCCACGGGCCTGGTGAAGTTTTGTAACAAAATGTACGCGTAGTTGTACCCATGAACAACAGATTTATGTGAAAAAAGAATTTTTTGCGTGCTCGGGGACAACTCAAAAACATAATGACTAAAGGTCTCCGCGCACTACACCGCTGCAAACGGTGGCGAACCGAAGAAAACAGGGCTATCACCCAAAGCATCAACAAAGTACTGTTGTAATCATGTTTCCTGAGAAAAAAAATGATGATAGCCATTGTTTTCTTCGGTTTGCCGCCGTTCGCAGCGGTGTAGTGGGCGCAGACCTTAAACTAGTCTGAAAATCCCATGTTATTCAAATGAGAAACAAAACGAGCTTAGAGGCACGTCTTCTAATTGGACTACAGCGCTCCGTTTTTGCACACATTTTATTTTATTTATTTCGAACGTGTCTAGGGGGCGCACTTGTCGAGATTCGTCAACACCTCAAATAAGGACCACCCTAGTGTATATAATATAATGCAGCCCTCATACTTTTAAAGCAAATGCAGTAGTGGAAAAACCGCAAAGGCATTATCAACAAATGGTAGACACACACACTTGTGCAGTATATCCTCAATATCATATACATAAAATTCTTCGGTCAAGCTTCGTACTAGACATACGCCAAGCTCTGATGATAAGATAGGATAAGAATAAAGATCCCGAACTGATTGAAACAAACGAGCAATCATCTTCACTCTCCCATCCTCAGTACGAACAATGTTCACAACACATCCAAACTTGCCGTCCGAAAAACGGACTGTGTTGTTTGGCGCTTCCAATCTCAAACTGTAGGATTTGAGCTCAAGTTTCTTGTACTGCGCTACCACATCCTCAATATCAGCTGTTGGTCCATCGCGATGTTCGTACAATAGCCCTCTTTGTTTTTTTTCCTGGATTCTTATCTCAACCTCGTCTCTTTCACCTAACCTTTTCACTATCTGCTGCAATGGTTTTGCAGATGATCTAACGAGTTTCTTGATACATCCAAGCTTTGATTCGAAAGGGTAGGCACTAAAATCCATTAATGTGCCGTGGAGCTGCACATCATCGGGTAGGTGCATTAATGAATGGATGTTATAGGAGACAAAATTTCTGCCAAAGATTTCTGCTGAATAAGGTACAAAAAGTAAAAGCCAATCACGAGTCTGCTCAAGAAATTCATCTTTCAATACCGCACTAGACAAAGCAAAGACTGAACAGTGATAGAGCATAAACATCCTGTATACCTCTGGTTTCAAGAGAATTTGGAATAAAACTGGTGCGACATAGAATAGAAGTAGTCTCCATTCAGTACCTTTCCACTTTCCAATGTGCCGGAAGCTCCGGGGCTGTCTGGAAAACTCAGAGGGAATAAAATTTGCGTACAGTTCTAGAAGGTCTGAGAAGTCTTGTATAAGTGCAGCATGTAGTCGAAATTCGGCAGGGGCTTTTATAACTGAGTACATCACAAATCTTTTGAATGCACCAATGTCAGAAAGATGAAAAGGATCCTTGGGAAACTGAGAAATCATACGAGTGTTTAATTCCTCTTCAAGTGGTGATATGCCTATATGATGGTCCTCATTTCGCCTTGTACTAAATGACTCATCAGTGCGAAGCTGTCCACATTCAGTTTCAAACACAACATGAGTGGTCCATCCACCTTCCTGATCGCATCCTTCACATCCAAAATACCCAGTATGGCCCTTGACACATTTGAGGTAGGCACGAGCTGGTGCATCACACAGATAGTATCTGATCCGGAATTGCAAATTTCGGCCATCATACACCACACCATCCCGTACAAGTTCTTGTACGTCACGAATATAGTCTGCAAGATACTCAGAGAGGGGTTGAGGCTTTCCGTCACCCTGAAAAAGTCCAATGACAAATGGCCTTGGGTCTTTGAAGTGTCTGCACCGTCCCAGAATTGGCCAGGTTTCTGTTGTATTGCTCTTATGAAAGGATATACCATCACAATTGACGTCTAGCTCAATGACATTGCCAAGGAATCCACCTTTGAGTTTATTCATAATTCCGTGTCTGAGTCCAATGTGAGCATACTGTCCATTTTCAAGCACTTTAATTGGTGTTTTTGGTCTTGGAGTTTGCTTCAAAGTTCTAGCATCCTTGGGGAGATCAGGATGACCATGCCGCCGCAAAATTGCCAGCAAAGCGCTGGTGCCAATATTAGTAATATTATACTGGCTACTCCAGACCTGCAATGCGTCTCTGAGATATTCTGGCTCATTATCATCTTCGCTTTCATCATCACTTCCATTACTCGAACTAGGATCTGAACTATTACGGACACTTTCTATACTGGCGACACTTTCAGCATCACTGTCCCAAACTGATTCATCGTCCGGTATCATTATATGATCTTCCACATTTCGTTCATCGGCACCCAGACCGTGATATGCGATGTCCTGTTCCATGTCAGCAACAGGAACTTCTGCATTATGCTCAACTTCAGCAGCAGCAATTTGTGCATTGTGCTGTTCTGCAACGTTAATATTTCCGCCTTCTATATAATTGCCTTCTTCAATTTGGTTGAAAACTTCTTGTAGCCTTGCTCGAGCTGATACAGCAGCAACTTTACGAATATAACTTTTCTCAAGAATATCCTTCATTGTGAAGTCTGAAAATAAGTTATTATACTTTCTACGAAAATTGAAGTATTCGCGTGTCTCAGAATTTGTGCACAAGACCTTGCGAAAGTTGAAATCGGAATTCTCCTAGCCAGTTATCTCTAGATATGGACTAATACTATATACAACCCTGTGTTAACATAATTTATTCAACAATAATTCTTCTGTGTATTATTGATAAAATAATATAATGACTAGTTATTTGTTATTATTGATAAAAATATAATATAATGGCTACATAGTTGTTATTATTCTTCCAACAATTAAACAGTTTATATAATTTATTTGGTAAGAGTGAACGACCCCCTCCTAGAGCAGAACCAACACGAGCACATATACCGTGTAGTTGTTAGTTTTTCTCTAGAAGGGGTCGTTCTCTGACCAAATAAATACGGTATTGAGATGAGACACGTGAGAATTGTTGCCGAATAATTATTCATAGACAGTCTGAATTGTACTCACCGATGAAGTCATTTTCTCCAGGCTTATCCGAAATTACGTCTGGTCAGTCGTATATGTATGTATATATATCACCACCGATATCACTACAATAACACATGTACCACAAACACCTCGTGGACCGCACACACGTGTTCGTCTGTTGTGGACGCCAGTCAATCCCAATATGCCAACTCGATCACCTACCGGCGAATATCGAGCGCTGCGATATATATCGATTTCGAGACTCGCGCGGTCAATTTGAAACGTAGAACCACGCCCGCCACAACAAATGCGCTTGTAATGCGCTTGTTATGCGTTTTTTATTGATATCCAACAACCTCTCATAGCATCATTAAAAATGCACTTAAAAGGCGCCTTTTGAAATGCTGATTTTGACGGTGCATGCAATAATGCGTGAAAAATGTACATTTTGAGCACTAGCGTGCTACCTGGGTACGTCCACTGCCATTGTGCTTCGTGTATACCGGATGATTCCTCGCTTACATCTCAGTGATTGTGGGCGAGTTTTTTTTTGGATTTCGTCAGAGCACAGAGTTGTATATATCTATATTGAGACAGAAGTCGTTCTCTCCCTGTGTTAAATCCGCCTAATTACTGAATATAATTTAATAATCTGACAAATTTAACTATTTTTATTTAAACGCTTCCACTCGACGCGGCCTGGGTCAAAGCTGTCGAGGCTCGGGATACTACAAATTTGCTGGGCGCCAGTTAATTATCAAAATTAACGAAAACAATTATCGCCTTAGCTCTAGTCAACTAATATTAAATAGACTCTTCTCACGAGGGAGTTCATTCGGAGGACCCAAGGTGTAATATAGGTATATTGTGTGTACCATCGCCAAGAGGCGAGTCCTGAGACCACGTGACAATACTGGCCTTTAGCCAGTATGTAAGTCGCCAGCCTAGAGTTAACACGTAGCTGTATGTACTGAGTAAATAAAGGAAACTCCCAAAAACCGTTATCAGTCTACTTGTTATTTATACCTTAATACACTACAATTTGGCGACGAGGATTTCGAGTAATACACCACGCGAGGCGCGACGCGAGACGTGAGTGATAAAACGAGGTGGGCTAGAATGATGACTAAAGTGTAAAATAAAAAGGAGTGTGAAGTAATACGGGCGGGTGAGAGATAGATGTCGGCAACCGAGCTACAAAAAATCGAAAAGCGGAACGCGAATAAAGAGGGTACTCCAGTTGTGTCGTGGGTGTATAGATTGACGAAAGTAGAGGTGATAAAAAACTTAAGAGAAAGAGGCACCGCGGCCTACTAATGCGAAGCAGCTAGCCTCGGTTATAGGTCTTATCACGTACTACGCGAGATTTCTTCCATACCGAGCACAACGCATGAAACCAATGTATGACTGTCTAAGGCAGAAGGAATTTCGTTGGAACGACGAGTGTGAGCAAGCGTTTAAATGGGTTAAAACCGAATTGACTTCGGAAAAAGTACTAGCACACTACGATCAGAACGAGCAGATAATATTAGCGTGTGATGCGTCGGCATACGGATTGTCAGCGATATTGTCGCATAGCTATAAAGACGGCAGCGAAAGGCCGATCGAATACGGGTCGAAGATCATTCCAAAAGACGAACTAAATCGAGCGATCATAGATAAAGAAGCCAGTGCTATAATTTTTGGCTTTAAAAAGTACTACCAGTATATTTATGGACGAGAAATTATATTGCGCACAGATCATAAGCCATTGCTGTATATTTTCGGACCAAAGAAGGAGATACCCGTGACGATAGCGAGTCGATTGCAACGTTGGTCTTACTTTTTGTCGGGATTTAATTATCGAATTGAATATATTAAGTCGGAACAGAATAGTAATTGTGACGCACTATCGAGACTGCCAATTGAGAATGAGATTAGGGTTTTCGATAAAGAGTTGACCGCGGTAAGGTATATAGCGGAGAGCGTAGAAGTACTGGACTTTCGAGTGGTGGCTTCGGAAACAGCCAAGGACAAGGTCCTGAGGAATGTGATAAAACTGATAAAGGAGGGATGGCCACAGAGCGACGAAAAGCTCGAGAGTGACCTCAGGCCATATTATTCGCGAAGAATCGAGTTAACACTGGACCAAAATTGCGTAATGTGGGGAAACAGAGTAGTAGTACCAGCGCAAATGCGAGAAACGGTAATGAGAGAGCTGCATGCGTCCCATTTAGGTATTGTAAAAACAAAAATGTTAGCGCGCTCGTATGTGTGGTGGCCAGGAGTGGATAAGGATGTAGAAGACGTAGTAAATGCGTGCGAAATCTGCGGAGAGAATCGTAACAAGCCGGCGAAGGTACAATTGACGCCCTGGCCATGGCCGGATATGGCGTGGTCGAGAATTCATTGCGATTTCCTGGGACCATTTGAAGGTCGCATGTTCTTGATAGTCATTGATGCGCACTCGAAATGGCCGGAAGCAATAGATTTCGGAAACTGCACCACAGCCGCGAGACTAATAGTAGAGTTTCGGAAACTGTTCGCGAGATTCGGGTTGCCACGCCATGTAGTTTCAGATAATGGGCCGCAGTTTGCAAGCGAAGAGTTCGGCGATTTTCTTAAAAAATCGGGAGTTAAACATAGTTTCTCCCCTCCTTACCACCCAGCTACGAACGGCGCGGCGGAGAATTTTGTGCACACGTTTAAAACGAAAGTCAAAAAAATTATGAGAGAAGGAAAATCGTTGTATCATGCGGTCGAGATTTTCCTATTCGACTACCGTAGTACGCCGCACAGTACGACAGGCAGGACACCCGGATGGCTCCTGTACAAAAGAGAACTGCGGACACGTTTCGATCTTCTGAAACCGTCACTTCAAAACGATATAGAGTTAAAACAAATTAAGCAAATTGAAGCGAATACGTCGGGGAGAAAAGACGTTTTCACAGTAGGGGATTTAGTTTGGGCAGAAGATCACAGACGAGGAAAATCGAGACAGGCACAGGCGAAGGTTTCGAAAATCCTGTCACCAGTGACGTTTGAAGTACAGGTGACACCTGATCTCACGTGGAAGAGACACGCGAATCAATTGAGACCTAGAGCGACAAAAAAAAGAGAATTAAATGAGAAGTCAGAACCGCAAACGTGTCCGCCGTTACGACGCTCAACGCGCCTGCAGAAAGCGATAGCCTGATTAGACTAAGCTTAGATGTTAAGTTATCGGTATAAAAAAAAAAAAAAAAAAAAAAAAAAAAAAAAAAAAAAAAAAGGGAACGAGTTGTAATATAGGTATATTGTGTGTACCATCGCCGAGAGGCGAGTCCTGAGACCACGTGACAATACTGGCCTTTAGCCAGTATGTAAGTCGCCAGCCTAGAGTTAACACGTAGCTGTATGTACTGAGTAAATAAAGGAAACTCCCAAAAACCGTTATCAGTCTACTTGTTATTTATACCTTAATACACTACACAAGGTACGGAGGATCTAAATTTCCAAGAGCAAAGAAAGACAGAATATACAAGTTTATTTTACTTACAAATTGTTGTCAAAGTCCGACTCTTCGATGCTTGTCTATTGTAAATTAGCACTAGTTCTTGACGAACAATTATTACACAGTTAACGATTGTCTGTATTGACAAAACCTTGTATCACGTAATGATAGAACAATATAACAAATAGATATGTAATAATTAACACAAAACCAATTATAATTCGATAATTCATCAAGAATAATGTGATAATCACATACAAAGATTGACACAATAGTCAGAATACTACGTTTACAACATATATGTTCAACAATACGCGTGAGAACGTTACATTTATGATCTATATTGATCGAGAGTACGCGTGAGAGCGATATTACGTATATCTATATCTGTCAAGAGTAAGCGCGAGAGCGTTACAATGATTGACTTGTATTGATTAAGAGTCAGCGCGAGAGTGAGCTTGCCGGTACTTGTTACATGTTACTCGAATCGGTATTTTTGGCGTTGCGCAATATTTTGATTTTGAAAATCTACACGCTATTCGACTAGATTTGATATAAATATTATAGATATACAACAATGTGCTCTGACGGTCCGCTACCCAAATCACTGAGATGTAAGCGAGGAATCACCCGGTACAGGGAGGATACGGGTATGGTTTCCACTAGAGTCCCTAGAATAAACAGAGTCTAGCAAACGCATGACTCTTTTTGATCGGTCAGTTTGAACTCGCTCAAACATGGCTGCCGATCCAGTGACTTTTGTCTAGTAACAAGCTCGAACCTGGCATTCTAACCTCGACTTCCACAGTCCTCAACCTCATGTCGTGGAGTATGGACTTGCTGTGAATGTAAGTTTACATTCAATATACCATGCTGATTAGCAAGAAAATTCGAAATAAGTGGTTTCGTGTTCAATATTTATTTCTACAATACCCCACCCTCAATGCGCGCGAACATTCAAACTTCGCGCGTACAACTCGCTCAAACATGGCGTCGCGTTTGCTAGACTCTGTTTATTCTAGGGACTCTAGTTTCCACTCAGTCACAGCCAACTCGGCACGCTCCCGGTTGTTCGTCTGTTTATTGCAGACTGACCATCCACTGTTCTTTTTTTCGAATTGATGTCTTCCGAAAGCAAATCAATTCAACTAAAGAAAAAATGCAGATGGCCGGCCTGCGCAATAAACAGACGAAAAACCTGGAGTGTGCCGAGTTGGCTGTGACTGAGTTGAAACCACACCCGTATCCTCCGTGTATATCTAGGGCTGGCCGTTTACGATCACCATTACTGCGTACCTTAAGGTGGTCCGCAATTTTGTCGAATCCAAATTCCCATAGCATGCTCCCACGGGCAAAAATGTCTCGTAAATTCAAAAATAAGTCGCCCAAACTCCAGATCTCTGTCTCAATCCTGAGTATACTGTCTTCGAGCCTTCGTCATCCTCATCCCTGCGTATTGTAAATCAAGTGGGTCTCAGCACCCGTTTTGCGTCCGCTCGCTTTGCAAGCTAGGCAACGACTCCTGATTTACTGGACTGTCCTGCTACTTGAGCGCTCGTTGTTTTGCTTCTCGCGCTACTTCGTGTGTTCGTGTTTACTGTTTATACGAGCCATTCGCACAACTAACAGCGAGTGTCAACTCTCCTCAGAATAAAAGCACCAACACATACACATAATAAATATCGAGCCGATAATTATATACAAACTTAATTTTTGAAACTATAGCTCAAGAGCAAACTCTTTTCGCCCCAATTATGCAGGAAAAACTTCCGTTTGTTTATTATTTCAGTGCATCACGAGTGTTTCATAATGAAGAATTCGAAAAAAATTACATTGAGGTAGTCTACATTTTTTTAATGAGTTAACACGAATAACATATTTCAGCTTGTCTGTTCGGTAGAGGCGAATATAGCGTGCTGCCGTCGAGTCGCAAATAAATTCGAAACTCCAGACATTAGTCTGCAACTGTGCAAACAGGTCGAAATTCAACGCCGGCGGTAGCTTAATTACAGCCAAGTTCCGGGCAAGTCTTGGGAAACGAACCCCGAATCAAAAATTTATTGACTATTGAAATTCTAAAGCGGGACTCTGCGAGATTTTGGTTGACAAAACACGTAATAATATAGCTGAAATTCAAATCGTTACAAATTTCATGCTCAATCGACATCGCAGCTAAACCATTCAGTCGATCTTGACACATAGCGGATCGCAAGTAAGTTTATATATGAGCCTTAGCTTTGAAAAGGTCCTTCCACCCGACGCGGAGGTTACTGCGGTCATGTTAGTAAAATTCTCTAGGCCATGGTTAAAATGTGATATAGGTATCTCATTTCGACGCCTGAGCGGAATATCACCTATCTCAAAATGCGTTCATAAACTACATATTCTAATGACATTGAAGTCTGCATCGTTGGGACGCAACGAAATCCGAACAAAAAACATAATTGAAATATATCAATCTACCTAAAATGATCCTGCTATGGTTGAAAAGTGAAAACGACTATAAATAACTTGAAAATATTATTAAACCTAGTGGGATCATTATTATGCTATGTATATTTTTTAAAATTTGCGATGAATTTCGTTGCGTTCCAACGATGCAAACTTCAATGTCATATCGCGTTACTAATGCCATAAGGTCGTAAACGCCAAAAATGCGATTTGAGTGCCAGAAGGTCGTATAATTTTTTTTTTTTTCTGCATTCGCTTTAGAATCGACAATGACGTGTGAATCAATTGAAATTAGACATTCGGAAAATTAAAAGCAGAAGGTCGTATATACCGAACATATACGACCGTCTGGCTTTATTTTCAGGGAAAAATCGAGAAAATTAAAGCCAGAAGGTCGTATCCGCCATTTTTTTTTTTTTTCATGCAATCGTCTTAAAAATGATGGAAACGCGTATTTCCATTGAAATTACCGAAAAACAATTTTTTTTTTTGGCGACTACGACCTTCTGGCTCTAGTTTTACGAAAAAATCACGAAAAATAAAGCCAGAAGGTCGTAGTCGCCAAAAAAAATTGTTTTTCGGTAATTTCAATGGAAATATGCGTTTCCATCAATTTCAAGACGATTACACGAAAAAAAAAAAAATGGCGGATACGACCTTCTGGCTTTATTTTTCGTGATTTTTTCGTAAAACTAGAGCCAGAAGGTCGTAGTCGCCAAAAAAAAAATTGTTTTTCGGTAATTTCAATGGAAATACGCGTTTCCATCATTTTTAAGACGATTGCATGAAAAAAAAAAAAAGGCGGATACGACCTTCTGGCTTTAGTTTTCGTGATTTTTCCGTAAAACTAAAGCCAGAAGGTCGTAGTCGCCAAAAACCTTATTTTTCGGGAATTTCAATGGAAATACGCGTTTCCATCAATTTCATGGCGAATCCGAGAGAAAAAAAAAAAAGGCGGATACGACCTTCTGACTTTAACTTTCTCGATTTTTCCCTGAGAATAAAGCCAGAGGGTTGTATCCGCCAAAAAAAAAATTCTCGGGAATCACAATTTTTTATCATGCCAGGACCGAAAGTTCGGTCCTATATTTAAAAATTTCACCTAACTTTTTGGAAATTCATTGTAAATGAATGATAAATAATGATAATTATATTAATAAATCCTTATAAATACTAATAATGAAATGATACACACATATTCAATTATTATTGGGGCATTTTAATTTCTTTGAATGTATTGAACTGAATTGTATGATCATATTTGAAAATATTTTACACATTATAATGAATATTTCAAATGTGTAAAAAACTATAACAGTCATCAAATTATTATCTGAATTAAAAATATTCATTGAATCAAAATGAAATTATTAATAATTATTAAAAATATTATAATTATATGATAATTATTAAAAATATTATATAATATGATAATTTAATTATATAATTATATAATTAAAAATTATATAATAAATTTTATTAAATTATTTATTAATATTTATATTAATAAATTAATAATATTTATTTATATTTCATAAAAATGACAAATCACAGCAAGCCTCACGACCGCGAGAACTTCGTATCACTTGTTAAGTAATTATTAAAGAAATAAGAAAAACACCCTCACGTGATTCACTTCAAATGCTCTAAATTTACTATTAATCATTATCATTCTCTTTATCTTCGTTACCTCCATGATAATGAAAATTAATTTCAAATTTACAATTTTCAAATTTTATGTTGGAATTATCTGTGACGGATTTTAGCATGTTTTGAACGTCATTTTTCTTCAAGAAAATTCGTCTTCGTCGCTTAGCCCCGGATGATTTAGTGTTAGGTCGATTATTTGGTGAAGTTAACCTTGACGTTGGATTTGAACATTCGGTAAATGGCAATGGAACTCGACTGCTTGAGTCATTGCTTGTTGCTGAAGTTGATGGTGTTGGTGCTGTTGTTGTTGTTGTTGTTGTTGTATGAGTGGCGGATGTTGATGTGTTTGTACGGGTTATTGGTGTTGATGTTGTTGGTGTTGTTGTGGTATGAGTTGCGGATGTTGATGTGTTTGTACGAGTTATTGGTGTAGATGTTGTTGATTTTGTTGGTGGTGTTGTTGTTGTTGTTGTTGTATGAGTTGCAGATGGTGATGTTATCGTGTGAGTTAATGTTGGTGTAAATGATGCTTCTGATGTAGATGGTCTAACTGAATTGATAATTCGATTAAAAATTCTTTCTTTATTGCCTAAAGAATTTTCAATGTAACCAGTTGCGACAGCATCTGATCTCCAACCTCCGTGTTGCTTAATTGTTGTTAAAGAAGCCCCAGAATCAGCCAATAGAGTCGCAGAAGTGCGGCGAAAACTGTGACCAGTATATCTTTCTGGTTCGGATAAATTCAAAAACAACGCCATGGTTTTAGGGACTTCACCAATCTTATTTTTACCAATGACTTGACGTGAACATTTACCCTGATAATAATATAAGAAAAATCTATCTGTGTTTGACTCTTCAGGTCTTAGAGCTTGATATTTACGGACTTCGTTGTAAAATTCTGGGCCAATTATGAATGTTCGAGGATAATAATTTTTCGTATCGTTAATAGATATAATGAACCGATTGCCAGTGTCTTCGATATCTTGGGTTCGTATATTGCAAATTTCTGCACATCTTAATGCTCCTGATACACCGAAAATTCCAATAACCTAGAATAAAATTTTTATAATAGATTTTTTTTTTTTAATTGGTATTTTCCGTGCAGGTGTGGTGAAATAATATTTGTGAAGGGAGCTACAATACCAGTTATTTAGAGTATCAATATGACATTTATCGAGTAATGAGAATTCTCGCCAAAATAACAATAAATTTGCAGAAAAAATAGTATTACTATTCAACTGAAAGCATTTTTTTCCGCGTACCCCTATTTACAATATTTGTAAGTTAGTGTAATATTTACCTTCATGGCTAAATAAATGAGATCCGGTGACTCTTCGATGAATTTTTTAATTTGATACCACGTAAAAACTTTAGCTTTTTTTGGACGAAAACCTTTTGAATTCTTTTTTATCAAATTTTTTAATTTCGGGTAACCGCCAATGTCATTATTGTGATTTAGATTTATCATCGTTCTTAACATTGACCAACGACTCCATATCGTAGAGGGTGCCAACTTTTTCAATAATTCATTAAAATAAACTAAGAGGACGTCCTCTTTGAAAGAATTTACTTTATTTAATGTTTGCCATTTCAGGAAGTCATCGTAGCAAATTTTATACCGATCACTAGATTTTGATGGTATCATATTTTTTGATATCAGTTCGGCTTCCGCCTCAATATTACGCCCTACATCTGAACAGTCAGAATCATCAGATGTATCTTCTGACGAACTCATCGTATTATTTTTTTTTTTTTATACTAATAATTTGTCCGTTGAGAATTTATATTTTATTTACAGTTGAATTTATTTATAATCATTTTTATTTTATTAATATTATTATTTCATTTATTTTTATACTGACGAAGTTAAAATGTTAAATATCTTTATTTTATTGGGAATATCGGACCTAGGAGATCCGGTGACTCTTCGATAAATTTTTTAAATTAACACCATGTGAAAACTTTGGCTTTTTTTGGACAAAAACCTTTTGAATTCTTTATTATTATTATATTGATACTGACAAATCTTTATTTACCGGGAATATCGGACTTACGATGACGTTGTTGATAGATCGTTGTCAGGTTATCATAACAACCGGTAACTATGAATGAAACACGGGAGGAAAATTAATGCAAAAACATGCGAACTCTTAAATGACACTAATTGTGAGCGGGCTGAATTGTGTTTCTTTCTTCCCGCTAAAGACAGAGGAAAATCGAGCTTTCGGCCTCGGAATGATAAAAATTGTTTTTCGGTAATTTCAATGGAAATACGCGTTTCCATCATTTTTAAGACGATTGCATGAAAAAAAAAAAAAAGGCGGATACGACCTTCTGGCTTTAGTTTTCGTGATTTTTCCGTAAAACTAAAGCCAGAAGGTCGTAGTCGCCAAAAACCTTATTTTTCGGGAATTTCAATGGAAATACGCGTTTCCATCAATTTCATGGCGAATCCGAGAGAAAAAAAAAAAGGCGGATACGACCTTCTGACTTTAACTTTCTCGATTTTTCCCTGAGAATAAAGCCAGAGGGTCGTATCCGCCAAAAAAAAAATTCTCGGGAATTTCGATAGATCTATGTGTTTTTCATTGGTTTCATCGCGATTCCGAAGAAAAAAAAAATATACGACCTTTTGGTTTTAATAGAACCAGAAGGTCGTATAGTGTCGCTTACGACCTTATGGCATTAGTAACGCGATATATCATATATACATTAGGGTGTGCCAAAAAAAAAACTAATTTTTGTTTTCTTAGTTACCATGGAAATATTGTTCAGGATGACGAAAAAAAAATCTTGTGAAAGTTTGAGCTCTTAATATTAATATTAAGAGGTCGCTAATCGTGATTTTTGAATTCCCATTTAAATAACACGGGAAATATATATTTTTTTTTATTTGGAATTTTATTGCGTTTGAACGAATTATCGGCAAGTGGAATTGAATACATATACTTGTAGGGAATTGAACGATCTACGAAAAAGATATGATTTTTCGCTAAGTCGACTCGTTTGAAAGTCATTCAGGGTTAAAGTTTAACTTTGATACGACCTTCTGACTTTAACTTTCTCGATTTTTCCCTGAGAATAAAGCCAGAGGGTCGTATCCGCCAAAAAAAAAATTCTCGGGAATTTCGATAGATCTACCCACACAACACATGACATCGAATGGACGTCCGAACGGTGTTCCAAAAGTCCCATTCTTGTCCATAACCAAAGGCCTTACAAGGGACGTACTATGGAGGTCTAATGTAGGTCCATGAAACCTAGTTTTTCACGTCATAGAAAGGATTTCCTACGGATGTCCTATGGATGTACGGTTTAGTGCTGTCATTTTAGCAATTAATATAAGTACATATATATTAGGGTGTCCCTTATTTTCATCATTTTTCGAAATTTTGGAGCACGCCCCCTAGATCGATTCTTCATTTGAAAAAATGAATTTTGGCGCAAAAAAAAATGTTCTATCTTATCATTAACACGTGCGTGCAAGTACGAGATTTTTTAAATGCAAATAACATGGGATATCGCTGGATTTTCAGTTATAAGTTTTTTCAACCTTACATGTTGAATATTTCCGAGTATAAACTATGGGATGTTGTTGAAGGACGATGCATTTACATGGAAAAATATTTATATCTGACATATGATAGGGTATGTCGGTGCAGTAGGGGGCAATATGAACCTACTAACGAGAACGCTTTAATTTCTTAAGTTTTCCACATATGCGTATATATCGATAAAAATAATTTAAAAAAAAATAATAATAAAAAAAATTAATAATAATAAAAATAATTTAATGTTAAGAATTTGTAATAAAAATCCCGAATTTTCTTGGATTATTTCACATGGCCCCCTACTGTACCGAAATACCCTATCATATGTCAGATATAAATATTTTTCCATGTAAATGCATCGTCCTTCAACAACATCCCATAGTTTATACTTGGAAATATTCAACATGTAAGTTTGAAAAAACTTATCACTGAAAATTCAGCGATATCCCGTGTTATTTGCATTTAAAAAATCTCGTGCTTGCACGCACGTGTTAATGATAAGATAGAACATTTTTTTTGCGCCAAAATTCATTTTTTCAAATGAAGAATCGATCTAGGGGGCGTGCTCCAAAATTTCGAAAAATGATGAAAATAAGGGACACCCTAATATATATATATCATAATATATTATTGGAAAAATGTTCGCTGGTTAACCCTTGTCAAAATTAGCATCGGAATTTTTCAGTACTTTTTTTTCTGACGCATACATGAATCTTTTTTCCGATTCTTCCCGTTTCTCACAATTGTCTATATTTTTATAATCCTCTAAGTCAACAATTTTTTAAATCTTTAATATTTATTTTCGATAAACTATCGAAATGTATTGGTCATCAGGAAAAAGGGACCCGGCCTAAACGTCGTAACAATAAATCTGTTCTGACCCATTCCGACGAGTTTTCAATTTATTGACAAACCACAGGACTAAGAAGAAATAAATTATTAAAATCTAGACAATGGAAAATTTGCTATATCCAGTTTATTGAATAAATAACGATGATGGATTCTTGGTTTACAACGTTTACCGAATAGCAATATTTTTCATCAAGCAGTACTTCTAATAGTACAAAATTATTAAAAGAAAAATTTATTACAGTAATTCAAAACCCGCGCCATATTTTTTCTTTCGCGCCATTTTGAAGCGCACGCCTGAACTTGGTCTCACGTGGTCTCACGTTCAACAACAAAACAATGCTTGTCAGTGCTTGTGGCCTCGTGGTTAGACAGTGCGTCGTGGCGGCGGTATATCGGCATTTTTAACAATTTGGCGTATTAGGTAAGTAATACATATTCTTTATTATATAATGACATGAAAAACACGCGTGATAAGCGTAATTCAATCACATACGGCGGATCCCTAAACAATAAATTCGTCTAACATTTGTGGGGTAACCTAAAATAAATGTCGAATACGAATCTTTATTTAAATGTGTTAAGGGGGCGGAAAGTAGTTTCCGTGCGGGCTTAGCGGAAAAATCCTTCCAGCAGTTTTGGAATGATGGTAGTATGGGCTGTGAAAAAAAATCTCAGCCCCCTGCGGTGAAAGTGTAGATGCAAGAAATTCTTGGCAGCGGTGGGCAAAATCTTCTTCGCAAGGTTCCTTGCGCTTACACTTTCATCGCAGGAAACTGAAATTTCTTTTTACAGTCTATACTACCATTATTCAAAAGCTGCTAAAAGGATTTTTTTATACGATCTCTATAATAACGATTTTAAAAATTTCACCGAAGTCTCCCCTCAATTTCATTCTAAAAAACTGCGGCGAATGATCTGCTAGCTACCGTATCAGTTGCGTCAGTGAAATATGTGTGCTGTGAGTTGCAGGGAAGGTTCTAGGAAATATCTACACAGAGTAACGCAAATTTAATTACGTCGAAACACTGACAATACACTTCGGTTTTATTGACTCATCTATCGTCCCACACCAGAAAAAAATGTCCAAGGATGATATCGATGAACAAATGCCATTGCGTCAAATATATTTTAATATTTAAATGTAGTCGATTCTTTGTTCCTCACAGTTTGCTATTCGTTGTACGTAACAGGTGAGATCATGTGGAAACGAAAATGTAAATATAGTCGCCAACATAAAAATCGACTCATCAAGCAAAATGTTGAATTACGGATGGAGGCAGCTTGGATACAAGGCTCTTGTTCTTCTGAAAACGCTAACACAAGAGAATCAAATCAGTCTACGGAACAAATTGCTGAAGCATCTTTATTGACTATGGAAAACGAGAGCAATACATCCTACCATCATAACAGGTTTCAAGATGAATTAGATATTAGTGACGCTGCATCTAGTGTGGAAACAGAAGAAACTGAAAACCCATGTGACGACGTCATTTTATCTGACCAACATGCGGATGATCCTTCTTCGGAATCAGAACCTGAAGTTGAACATGGAATCAATATCGATCGACTGAATGAGAATCTAGTGAATTGGGTTCTTTCTAACAATGTGACTAGATCTACAGTCACTCATTTATTGAAAATATTGAAACAAGAAGATTGTATGAAATCACTTCCGGCTGATAGTCGAACATTATTGAAAACACCACGCAAGTCAGATATTATCCCAATGGAGAATGGTCACTACTGCCACTTTGGAATTGCAAGAGGATTGGAACACTTGCTTGAAGGATACAACCATAACAATTTATCTGAAATTTGTTTCTCAATAAATGTTGATGGTTTACCGTTGGCTAAAAGTTCTAAAAGTCAATTATGGACCATTCTTGGAAGTGTGCGGAATTTAAAAAATCGAACACCGTTTGTTATCGGTGCCTTCCATGGCTATAAGAAACCTCCACCACCTGACATATTTCTAGAGCAGTTCGTCACAGAAGGCGAATACCTTATACATAATGGATACAACTTTGATGGCATTCACATCCCTGTAAGATTTGATTGTCTGATCTGCGATGCTCCCGCAAGAGCTTATGTTTGTTGCGTCAAAAATCATAGTGGCTACTATGCGTGTGGAAAATGTGAAACACGAGGTGAGTATCATCGGAGTGTCATCTTTCCAGAAATGGAGGCTCCGCTGCGCACTGGACAGTCTTTCGCAAACCAAACTCAGAAAGAACACCATACAGGGGTATCGCCACTGCTAAAACTTTTCGTTGATATGGTTTCGCAAGTGCCTCATGACTACATGCATCTCATTCTGTTAGGCATAACGAAAAAAATACTCACTCTATTCACTGGCAAGCTGAATCCGATGAAACTAAGCACTCAACAGGTGTATGAAATTTCACGAAGATTGTTAGCGCTAAAAAAACATGTTCCGTGTGAATTTCCCCGAAAAACAAGAGGATTAGACGAACTCGACAGAATGAAAGCTACTGAATTCCGATTATTTCTTCTTTACACTGGAATTATTGCTTTGCGTAAGGTTGTCAGAAGAGATGTATATGAGCATTTCCTAAAACTCAGTGTAGCCATACGGCTGCTTGCAACACCAAAGATCGACTTTGAACAAAATCGGTATGCTAAGTCTTTGCTTGAACACTTCTTCATAGATTTTATTGAGTTGTATGGAAGACATAATGTTTCATACAATGTACATGGACTGCTACACTTGGCTGATGATGCCTTGAAATGGGGAGCATTAGATGAATTTTCCGCATTCATCTTTGAGAATCATTTGCAGAAGATAAAAAAGCTGATCAAAAGAAACGATAAGCCACTTGAGCAACTACATAACAGAATAAGTGAAATGGGTAATAATTACAGCAAAGCATCCGATACCCACCCAAATCCATACCAACTGAAAAGAGAATATGATCATAGACCTTTGTTAGATGATTGCACAGGGCCAATGTATAGAGAAGTTCAGTTTACCAATTTCAAACTGTCAACAATCGCACCCAATAACTTCTGTATTCTTACAGATGAAACTGTTGTGGTTATAAAAAACATATGCTATCGCGATAATACATTGGTAATCATTGGCAGAAAGTTAAAGAACGGAAAGCCATTCTTTGATTCACCAATCCCTTCAACTGGGTTGGGTATTACACATTACAGCGGGGACTGCGGTAGCTTGCGATCTTTCGCTTTCACAGAAATTGCAAATAAAGCTATGGCACTTCCTATTACCGATGAACCCAGTCGGGCGCTACTGATTATTCCGCTTATACACGGAGCAGCATAATATTCTCAATGTTTTTCTTTCAGCTTTTAACATGTTCAAGTTCTCAATTGTAAATTTCACCGATGAAGATACCGTTGAGGTTGTACCAGACTTTTGGGTTTGTGAATCGGAGGACGGCGTATACTGCTGTTGGCCACAAAACAGTGCATTTCCATCCAAATGTGTCACAAAGAGATCCATACCGGCAGATAATTGGAATCGTCACCCATGTAGAGTACTCAAAACATATGGTATGTATTACCGACAAATTGAACTCTATATATATAAATGATTGGGTCCCTCAAATCTCTCTAAAAAAAAAGTAACCGCAACAGAACAAAGTCAATACTTTGGAGTCGGTAACCTAAGTGTGCATGTATCTTGTCAGTCTTGTAATGGCTTCTCGATAGTCATCTAAGATGGGCTTTCACGAATATTTATATTATTTCGTCATCCTTTTTATCTCCCGATTGAGTCTTGTTGCATACGAGCATCTAGTCAATCCACTACAGATATTGATTCTTACAAATGCAAACTTATTGCAGATGATTATGCTTCAGCGCGCAATAGTTTACCAAGGGCTGAAGATACCTCGGACCTGTCCACAGCAGATGATAGGGCTGAAGGTTTCGGTAAACGAAAGCGAACATCTAACGAAAAGTATCACGACTCACGAGTTGTTCCGAAAACCACTAAAAAGAATGAGCAATCACCAAAGACAGTAGTACCAAAAAGAGCAAGTCAGCTGTTACCTCCTCCGGTATCCCTTGTAAAAAAGTCACATAAAATTACAAAACAAAGCTCAACAACAGTTTCTGCCAAACCACGGAATATAACAAAGCAAACTTCAGTCATGGAGCAGTCGCCAACCCGAGCTGTTTCGGTTTCAGGAGACAGTCAAACAAATAATCGAACAGGTAAATCAAATTCTTTCATTTATAAGACTTGACATGTACTACAAGCTTATTCATTGTACCTCTAATACATATCGACGGTCACTATTATCATTGTCTTGTGTATATGCTACTCGTCACCAACCTCTCATCTGTAGCGCGCTCCACCAAAAGACCTTGAAAGGGTATATACACCTCGAAAATAATTTGTTTCAAATCACCGCTGCACTTTGAGAAAACATTCTAGTGACTCAGTTGTTTGACAGTTGATTAGAGCTATTTTGATACATAGTTCATGATTTTTCCAGATTTTATGTCCTCCGCTGAACGAAAATTTAGTCCATCGAAGAAAAAGTAGTTGTCGTAGGGTACAGGTTGCTGCGTTGCATGAAATTCATGAAATATCATCGGTTTGCCCCTAAATTACATTCATACAGAATATTTTCTCCAAATTTGAAGAAATTTCATGCAACGCAGCAACCTGTACCCTTCGACAACTACTTTTTCTTCGATGGACTAAATTTTTGCTCAGCGGATCACATAAAATCTGGAAAAATCATGAACTATGTTTCAAAATAGCACTCATCAACTGTAGAAGAACTGAGTCACAAGAATGTTTTCTCAGAGTGTAGCAGTGATTTGTAAAAAAAATTATTTTCAAGGTGGGTATACCCCCTTAAGTCTATGTTCCCACTAAAGAAAAATGTATCTGAAAATGTCTTGGGGTAAACACCCTATGTCCTATGCTCATATATCATCGTTAAGTTGTTTCCCGGAAACATTTCCAGATAGGTTTTTATTTACTGGGAATATAGAGTTAGGGTCTTTTGATGGAGCGCACTACAGACAAGAAGTTGATGATGAGCAGCGTATATACATAAGGCAACATTAATAGCCGCCCTCGATATGAGTCAAGCAGCATTATTCGAATTCAAATACTAGAAAATACCTATGAACTTAGAACATCTGCATTAGTATCAAGTTTCTGTCAAAATGGTGAGTTTTGATCTACGTTGCTATACTCCCCCTGTTATGCATAAGTGTAATATATTACTGATATGTTTGTTTATGGAAACGTCTCAAAAATTGAGGTTTCAGTTTACCTTTTCTCCATATGCTTACTAGTGAATATCATGTACAATGAATATTTTACAGACACAGAATACACCGGTGCCGATGAAGGGTGCCAAAGTCAATGGATATCAGAATTGCATCATCAAAATGATAACGAAGAAAATTTACCATCTGCAGATGATGTAAGCAGGCCAAGGACTGTATACAGAATACCGCGACCCACAGGAAATACAGGTAACAATTGAGCCCCTGGATCATGGAAGGGATTGCGCGGACGGAATCACATAGAAGTATTGTCACTTCTGAACATATACCGACGAAAAAAAAAAATAACGTAAATGAGAAAATAGTCACTATTTTTTAATTTACTTTTTTTTTCTTTTTTTTTTCATGACAATACTTCTATGTGATTTCGTCCGCGCGATCCCTTTTATGATCCGGGGGCTCAATTATTCATCCTTGTTTTGTTGGAAAACATGATGATGCTACTGTACAGGCCTTCAATTTCTTTATTTGTTATCTAGAATTCGAGAAGACGGTTTTGCGTGAATTAAAATTGATAAAACTAGCTGTAGACGATCTCGATGAAGGGCTTCAGCAACTATTAGATACAGCCGATCGAGAGAAAGAGACTGAAAGAATCAACGAAAAAAAAAAAAACGCGCAAAAAGTGTTACCCAATTTTCCACTGCTTACTATTAATGATTTTACAGATTTCGAAAACTTATTGAGTACTAACGAAACGGCAGCTTCGGAATTTGTAAGTTGAACATGATATAATTAGCTTTGTAAAATAATTGTTATGATTTAATATATAACCCTAGTAACCATACATAATAATTCTTCCCTTCGAAGGAATCTTTCTGTCGTGGACGTGGGGGCGGAGATCCGGCTAGTGAAGTCAGACGCATTTTAGCCAAAGTATTCGACAATAGTCTTGCTCTCGACGTGTCGTGGTTGGGATACAGAAATAACGAAAAATTAGATGGCACCAACTTTGCTCGGATATTATTTGGTGAATGATCATACACACTGAATCTGAATAATCAACTATGGCTATCTTTACATGGTTTATTATGCGTTTATAGATTGCATCAAATCTCGGTATAAAAAATGCACTGACCGTGACATCGAAAAAGTAATAATAAACTGGTTTCGACGTGCAGCTGAAAGAATTGTCAAAGAGAGTGACGAAAATGAAGATTCATAAGCCTGATAATTGCGATCTATTACCATGTATAACTCCAATATTTTTTATCATTTTATCTGTAAGATTTCCTATGTTTGAGTTTTTTTTCTCGTGAATGCACTGTTGACTACACTTGATTCATGATTTGTTAGTCTTTTTTCACCTACAAACTGCATTATGATCACATTCATTGTGTATCG
Organism: Tenthredo notha; assembly: GCA_914767705.2. Lineage (NCBI taxonomy): Eukaryota > Metazoa > Arthropoda > Insecta > Hymenoptera > Tenthredinidae > Tenthredo > Tenthredo notha. The sequence goes on along the minus strand of OU611913.1, from coordinate 13,414,734 downwards.
TAAATAATTTCCTTTTATTAAATTGTTTCTGTGATTGGCGGATTTCCGATATCTTTTCAACTAGAACTACAAAAGTGAAATCTGTATGATATTTTTAAGTATGTTCATAGTCAGATAATAAAACGATACTTTTCCTATTTGCCATGCACTTATTCAATTATTCATAAAATGATAATATTTAGAGATTGTGGCATGCATATTTTTCATGTCCAAATTAAGACCTTTCGAGGTCCTCATCAAGCTATCAAATGGACTTCCTTTGGACATCCACGTTTGGAACATTTGGACCTATCAAGGATGTCCATCCGACGTCCAAAAGACGCCAATAGGATGTCCGCGACATTTTGGCGGGACGTCCTTTGGACGTCCTTTGGACGTCCATGTGTTCTGTGGGTATGTGTTTTTCATTGGTTTCATCGCGATTCCGAAAAAAAAAAAAAAATATACGACCTTTTGGTTTTAATAGAACCAGAAGGTCGTATAGTGTCGCTTACGACCTTATGGCATTAGTAACGCGATATACAGGGTGATCCAGAATGCGGTACTTTCCTTACACTGGTGGATTCCTTGTGAAAATCTAAGACTCAAATTATTCATCCTAAAATGTCGAATGTCAAGCCGTTTTCAGGTAAGAGCCATTTAAAGTAAGCCACTACGAGAATGCAGATACGAGAATGGCTCGTCGCTGGTATTGTTGGTCTACTGGATTTCGCGACGCCTCACCCGCCGCCGCGATCTCGCCAACTCACAAAACGACGATCAGGCAATGGAAACAGAAGAATGCTGATTCCATATTCATGCATAAAACTGTAATATTACATTCGTTTTGTCAGTTAGCGAGATCGCGGCGGCGGGTGAGGCGTCGCGAAATCCAGTAGGCCAACAATACCAGCGACGAGCCATTCTCGTATCTGCATTCTCGTAGTGGCTTACTTTGAATGGCTCCTACCTGAGAACGGCTTGGCATTCGACATTTTAGGATGAATAATTTTAGTCTTAGATTTTTACAAGGAATCCACCAGTGTAAGGAAAGTACCGCATTCTGGATCACCCTGTATTCTATCACAAAATGCGTTTCAAGACTAATCGTATCTCGAATTTTTATTGGCAACCTTTCTATCTCAAATGATAGTTTTCACTCATGATTCGAGGTAGGATGATTTCTAAACACATTTTGAAATAGCATAGAATAGTTTCCAATCACATTTCGAGAAAAATTGTGCTCCAAACGATCGGCTGTGGCCCGACCGGGGAGTCGGCAGCTTATAAATGAAGGCCTCGTCAATTTCTGAGAGTTTTAGAATTACGAGTAATTTATAAACAGAATCTAAAATAAAAATAAAGAAAAACTAGTGTTTAAGGTGCCTCACTACCCAATTTCACTAGACCATGAAAACATTGGGATAAACGCGTACAGAAGATGCTATTAAACGGAATATCACTGCCTGGGCACCGAAAATGATGAATTAAAATACGTCGCGCAATTCTATGTGCGACTCCGATAACACGTACGGCCCAAAACATGTTTTTTACGCGAAAATAGAAAAGATTTCCATGTCAAATGTTTTCGAACCCGTTTGATTTTGTTTCATTGATTCCGTTGCCCAGGCAGAGATATTCCGTTTGATAGCACCTTCTGCACGCGTTTATCCCAATGTTTTCAGGTCTGGTGGAATTGGGTACCTACTCTCACTGATTTACCAGTGAATCTTACTGATTGCCCAGTGAAATCTCTCTGATTCAACCAGTAAAAAACTTGGAAGTTCACTGATTTACCAGTGAACTTTCTACTCACTGGTTGAATCAGTTAAATTCCACTGATTTATTTTAAGAGAGTAGAGAAGCGCCTTAATAATGTTATTTCAAAAAGATAATAATTTTCAAGTTTGTCAAATATTTCAAATCGGTCACATTTCTTAAATATAAAAGCAGTTAATTCATTTCTCAAAGTGAAAAAGCAGTAATTCTCAAACTGTACTGCTTTTATCCACCGAAATATATGAGTACCGCCTTTTTAAGGCCCGCGTCTACTACGCGGAAGCGAAGCACGGCGCATCACCGAAAACAGTGATGCATCGTCTTTTTTCTGTAGTTTTTTTTATAAAAATGTGCATGATCTTCATTATAAAATACAATGCACCACTGTTTTCGGTGCTGCAACGTGCTTCGCGTCTGCGTAGTGGGCGCGGGCCTGTTTACTCTTCATTATCTGTTATAATTATATTTTCGATATATTTTATTGATATTGAAATGGACATAAGTGGTACAATAATTATTGTCTCATCACTATCGAATCACAAAATATTAAATACTCATTGAAACTTATTAACCTTAAAATACAAGACTGATTACAACGGAGAATATAAAATATTGAATAATTATTTGAAAGTTAAAGCTGCGAAAAAAGGTATTCCTAAATCCAACTGAAGCGATATTGTTTTATCTTACTTGTTATATACAGTTTGTTGACATTTTAATTAGATTTCCTGATGTTTGATAAGTCTTTCTACCAGACTAAACCTGCGTTTCTTCTCCTAAAAAAGAATTTTTCAATTCATAATCAGTTCAAGTTTCCATAATTTCGGAATAACAGTTTTTGAAAGATATTCTTCATTAAGGCGGTGTCCACACCTCTGAATGGATCAAAATTCTGAGCAAGAGATTGATATTTTACAGCGAATTTGATAGTCTGATCAAATCCAATAAAATCATGAAGTTTGAGGAGGGATTGACCCTCATTATCCACATTCAACATTGAATATTACTTTGAGTCCAATAGTTACGCTGAATATAGAAAAACACAAAATTACCCGGTTGTCGTGAAGAATCAGGAGCACCGTTGAATCAATTCTGGAATTTTCGGTCTTCAATTGTTCAGAAGGGATGCCTCTATCAGATGAACATACAACTTTTTGATATGACCATTTTTGATGAAGATAATAGAAAAAGTGGAGAAAAAAGAACTGAAAAATTAGAAAAATCTTAGTAAAAACTGAATGAATCAATGAGGTTGAAGTTCGTAACGTTAACGTAACAGAATATTCGTTGAATAAATGCAATATTTCGTGATTCAAATGTTGTTAGAATTGTAAAGTACGCGAAATAAACATGTTTCACACAATTCGAGGAATTATGCACCGTTCTTGATCCATTTGAAACGTTCGAGCCTTAAATTTAATAACTTTTTGGTGAATATTTTGTTGCATTAACGTTACGAACTTCAACCTCATATGAATCAGGCAATTTTTGCGATATCAAAAAGTTGTATATTCGTCTGATAGAGTCATCCCTTCTGAACATTTGAAGACCGAAAATTCCAGAATCGATCCAACGGTGCTCCTGATTCTTTACGATAGCCGGGTAATTTTGTATTTTTCGATATTCAGCGTAACTACTATTAAACTCAAAGTAATATTCAATGTTGAATATGGATAATGAGGGTCAATCGCTCCTCAAAGCTCACGATTTTTTTGGATTTGATCAGACTATCAAATTCGCTGTAAAATATCAATCTTTTACTCAGAATTTTAACCCATTCAAAGGTGGCGATACCCCCTCAAACAAATGGGAAAGCAGACTTTTTCTTTTTCTTTTTGAGATGATTATTTTATCATCAGTTTATATTTAAATGTTATGAAGATTAATGGATCGTTGTGTATTCAACACAGATTGATAAATTTTAATTATGATTCAAGATTTGATGATTCGATAGTGATTAGACACCAATTATTGTACCACTTAGGTCGATTTCAGTATCAATAAAATATAATAGAATAAAATTTGCATTCTGCATTACTGCGTTTTACCTATCAGAAAAATAAAAAAATAAAGCAGTAATTTTGTGGTACAGAGTATTAAGGCAGTAAATCACATGTTACTGCTATTCGATTTGAAACGATTAAAGACAGTACGTCACTTATTTTAGGCATTTTGATTAATCATAATCTGAAATCACACTTGAATGACTTTTCATGAAGTCGTGTGATATATTAGTAGTCATTCAATAATTATTAGGAAAAAATAACATGATTAATTTACTTTGAAAATATCAGAAATGTAGATTTCAGTTTTCTCTTATTTCACTTTTTGCACTTCACTGCCTTTCACCCAAGCACGGCAGTATTGTACTTGTGGTGTACGCAGCGCTGTATTGTGTGAGCGCTGTATTAGTGGAAACCGTTGCTCTAATCACTCTGTATATGAATAATCTCATTGTTAGATTTATTCTGTAGAACCTGGCGATGCAAAATGATTTTTCTGTAGAAACGAACTTCCGAGTACGAATTCTGTAGAAACGAACTTTTGAGTACAGATTCTGTAGAAACGAACCTCCGAGTACGAGTTCTGTAGAAACGAACCTCCGAGTACGAATTCTGTAGAAACGAACTTTTGAGTACAGATTCTGTAGAAACGAACCTCCGAGTACGAGTTCTGTAGAAACAAACCTCCGAGTACGTATTCTGTAGAAACGAACCTCTGTAGAAACGAACTCTGTAGAAACGAACCTCCGAGTACGTATTCTGTAGAAACGGACCTGTGGCAGATAATTCTTCTGTAGGAACGAACTCTGTAGAAAAAAGAACCTGTAGGAACGAACCTGAGGCAGTATTCTGACGCGTCTGTAGAAACGATCCTGAGATTCGTTCTGTAGAAACGGGCGTTCTGGAATTATTTTTCTGTAGAAACGAACCTGCGTGCGACATTTCAACGAAAATCTGTAGGATTGACCTCATAATCATTCTGTAGAAACGAACCATGTAGGATAATTGCTCTGTAGAAACGAACTCTGTAGGAACGATTCTGTAGAAACGGTCCTCTGTAGAAACGATTTCTGTAGAAACGGTCCCATCCCAAAAAGAACCTGTAGGAACGAACCTGAGGCAGTATTCTGAGGGTGGGGTACGAATTTCCGAAAGATTGAAAAGTTGACGGGTCAAATTTTCGAATTTTTGAAGATACGAATTTCAAAATATCGAAAGAAAAACTGAAACAAAATTCAAATTCACGATTTCGCAATAAGCCGAATGACCAATTCCCCGACACGTTGTTCAACCGAAAGGTAATTTAACCGAAAATTTAATTATCAAGTAAATCAACATTTAGAGTGAAGCAAAACGTAGCGTTCAAATATGCCGAGAAATTTGTACTTCCGAAATTCCAAAGTATGAGTGGCTGAGGATTATACCAGTCAATGAACCGAAAAAAGAAAACTGTCGATAATCAAAGTTCAGGAAATACGCAAGTCCGAAAAACAAAATGCCGATTGGTCAAAATGCCGAATCACCAATACACCGTGAAATCAATCTTCGAAAACTGATACTGCAGATTTCGACTTTATCAACGTTTTGCCATTCACTATTAATCAAATATGCATGTTTTATTTTTAGTGTCATAAGCATTTGACTGCGTAATATAAAAATAAGTAAACACGGGAATGAGCATAGTTCTTTAATACATCAATAATCTACAGAACAGTTTTGTTATAAATATGTTTAATTACAGACATTTCACAAATTTGGAATAATAAGTAATTAATGCATCATGGGAGTACAGAATTACCTTTGATTGATCACATTCTAAGACCGTTGGTCAAAAGAAAAAGCATCAATAAACTTTGCTCAAAATATCAACTTCATTCCAAAAGTAGTCACATTATCGGCGAATGTGATGACATTAAATTGTATAGGAAAAATGGTTTTCCATTCTCAAATTATATCCAGCAGTGTAGTTGAAGTATTAGTATAAAGTATTGAGTATATTAGGTGTTCATGATAAAACTTGAGCATGGAAGCTGGATTTGATACAGCAATAACAAGAATTTGTAAACACATACAAGGTGTCTACTCAAATCAGGATATAAGATTCCCTGAGGATTCTAGGATTTTCCAGGCCACTTTTGAATTTTTCCAGGTGTATTGAGGGTATGATTTCTTTATTCGTGGACTGTGTTCGAACGTAAGAGTTTTATCAAATATTTTATACTTCGACATAATGGTATAGAATTTTTAATTAATAACATTGATGCTGAACTTGGAGAAACGCTGTTTTTACATTTTCCAAAGAATCTGTAGAGAAGCCAAACATTTCTCTAGTAGCCTCGAAATTCCATGACAATTCCAGGATTTTCCATAAGAACGAAGGCTTCATTTAATTCAATGTTCTTCCAGTAGATAGACGCCCTAACTTGATTGATTGAAAATCTGTACAAGCTAGACCTCTATTACGTCAGATCAATATTACGCATTTACGAACTTGCATTCTATCATCTCAATTACTTGTATAGCAATTGATAATTATTCAGATGGTGGTCAGATGCCTCTTAGGGCATAGAGGTAAACGTTCAACCACCGGCACAACGGTGATCATCTTTCCCCACACCCCATTGTTCAGATTTGTATGGAGCAGAGCACGAAGGTCCGTCCGTAAATAAGGGCATTTCATTCGTCATTCGGCAGATCCAGCACAATACTATAAAATAAATATCAAAAACGGAGTACACATAATTTAAAACCAATATTCGGTGCAAAATATTATATAATGACGTCGACGTTACAAGTAGTAATTTATTTATTAAAGATTGAGCTATCTGGAATAATTATGAAGTGAATAAATAAATGAAGAAAAAAATAAATCTAATTCATAGCACATTCCATTTCTTCAGGCACGTCCCGAGTCAAAATTTTAACCCTGCTTTGACACTCCCAACGCCTATTTAAACCTCCTATGATACTATTCGACCTAGAGCTCCTACATTGAACCTCTAAGTCCTCCATTTACTACGTTTGCTCCTCGTTTAGACCTCCAACTCTTGAAGCTATAACTCCTCCAACACGGCCTTGTCTTATTCAACGTTTATGCATGTCCTACTAGTTGATTTATATTCAATAGCTATATAGGTACTACTAAATGCAATAATTATCATCTGTTTTGGAGAAATTATGTTATTTTTATGATAAAAATATCTCACACTTTTCCTTTTAATAAAGAAATTAAAAAATGTTCTATCTTCCATCGACAGCCCAACCCTATTTGGACTTTTTCATAGACTTTTGGCTACCTGAAAAATGTATCTACTGCATCAATTTTTGTATATAACCTAAACATACCTTTATAGCATTTTAGACTGGGCTACACCGAGCTACACTGGTGTTGTGTAGCTATCTTCATCCTCTTTCTTTTCCATGAGGAAGAAAGAGACAGTAATGGCTACACTACACCAGTGTAGCTCGGTGTAGCCCCCAGTCGAAAATGCTATTAGACTTCAACAATTATCATGCAGTGATTGTTACATTTATCATGTAACCAACAAGTGTATGAGAAAGTATGAATCTGATTTGCAGCTACTATTTTGGTTTTAAATGGGAGGAGGTCGAGGGTTTCCGGAGGAGGTCGAGGGTTTCCGGAGGTGCTCGCGAGACCCTATTTTGAACCTAAACATGGAAGATCGTCCAATAACGGCCCATTTGAGGTTCAAAGTAGGCGCTAATTACAATGCAAGTTAACCCTCCTATGACGCTCCACATCCTGATTTGAACCTAGGAGTGGAGGTTCAATGTAGGGTCTAAATTTCGACTCGGGGTACTTCTCTGCTCGGACCATCTAATCTTATTATACGCTGCTTCTACTATGTACAGTAATGTTTATCGATGGTGTCCCCGTGGCTCACTATTTTTTCTAGCCTTCTTTAAAATCAAATTTCCTTTCTACAAATATTTTATTTGCCCATGGCAATCGAGTTTGCTTTTATGCGTCCTGTATCAACTTATAAAATATGTATCTACTTGTAATTGAGATATTACATCAGAAGCCTGGATACATTCAATTTTCTATAATAATCTTGAAGAGATTCACTGCACAGATGTACATTGGGGACTCCGAAGAAGCAGAAACGCCACATTTCCCCTCAGCATATAACCCGACACATGCTGGCGACATCAAGCCAACGCTTAACTCTGAAGAGAAGCGGTGACCCTCTACGTCTGCTGCCTAAATCCGGCAGGGTACCATGCTTTGCTGTGCTCCTACGAAATCTCATAATCGAATTCAAGAAATGCTTAGCTTGTAAAACCTGAACCTAGCCAAGCAGACACAATTGGTCTGAAAGAAGAAGTAGCTCCGAAGGGGCCGAAACGCCACATTTCCCCTCAGCATATAACCCGACACATGCTGGCGACATCAAGCCAACGCTTAACTCTGAAGAGAAGCGGTGACCCTCTACGTCTGCTGCCTAAATCCGGCAGGGTACCATGCTTTGCTGTGCTCCTACGAAATCTCATAATCGAATTCAAGAAATGCTTAGCTTGTAAAACCTGAACCTAGCCAAGCAGACACAATTGGTCTGAAAGAAGAAGTAGCTCCGAAGGGGCCGAAACGCCACATTTCCCCTCAGCATATAACCCGACACATGCTGGCGACATCAAGCCAACGCTTAACTCTGAAGAGAAGCGGTGACCCTCTACGTCTGCTGCCTAAATCCGGCAGGGTACCATGCTTTGCTGTGCTCCTACGAAATCTCATAATCGAATTCAAGAAATGCTTAGCTTGTAAAACCTGAACCTAGCCAAGCAGACGCAATTGGTCTGGAAGAAGAAGTAGCTCCGAAGGTGCCGAAACGCCACATTTCCCCTCAGCATATAACCCGACACATGCTGGCGACACCAAGCCAACGCTCAACTTCGAAGCGAAGCGGAGGCCTTCTGTGTCTGCTGCCTAAATCCGGCAGGGTACCATGCTTTGTTTCCCACCTGCAGAACCTGTCAATTATATCGTTTAAAGAGTCGCTGAGTCTACTCCGAGAGAGGCGTCAACGCGGTGAATTCACTGAAATCTATAATACGCATGCCGGCCATTACTTCACTGATGTATGGGACATATTTAACCGCCGCTATTCTCTCAGGAAGGAAATAGTAAGGATTTTCAAGCCAGAGTATGCCATAAAATCCCAAGACAAAGACACTGAAGAACTGGTGGCGAAAAAAGCGGCTAGACCATGGAATGCTCTCCCTCAGTCAGTTGAAGAAGGAGAAACTGTCAACCAAGTAGACAAGCTAGATATTGTCTGTACAAAAAATCTTAAATCTCCGAAGTAGTAACAGGAGCCGAGGGTGCTACCAAATGTACTCGATAATAATAATAATAATAATAATTGAGGAAATTTGAATTGTAAACGAACAAATAAATGAATAAATAAACAAATGATTGATGGGATAAATCAATCCTATAATGACTATGGAAAAGTAGATCCATACAGATTACCACTTCATGCTATGTAGCTAATTCTCCGAGATGCAATAGAAGTTGTAACGTCGAATTCATTATGCGTATAATAAAGAATGTGTACCAGTAATAAAACTATTACCATTTTCATGTGATACTCTACTTCTACTTCCGCTTCGATGCATGCAGTTTATCGCTGTGATTATTTCGCAGCTGTTCTTATTCCAGTCAACCAATACAGGACCACAGCCCCTGCATCGAAACGTTATGAATTCACTTGTCACCTGCAAAGTAAATGCTTGTGGTGGCAGATTGTTGCTCTGTTCTCGGGGCTGTCATTTGTAAGACACATATTTTTAAAGGGTTCATGATTATAATTTCACCAAAAACATTTAATATTTTGTTCTCTATTATATCTCACCTAATAACTCCTTGAGACACTTCATTCCGAGTTTCATATGGAGTTAAAGTCTGCAGGTCATTCTCTTTTCCCTTACCGGATGCTATCCTCGATATCACTGTACAATAGATGTATCATAAGCAACATAACACAATTTCCACGTATACTGTTTCATGCATAGATTTAGATTTGGCAGAAAACTTCATCAGACCTTTACAACAATTACGACCCCGAATCATTTTTCACAATCATTGATTTTTTCCATTCATTCTTTGCTAAAATATCTGCAGCTAACAAGATTCCACAGATTGCTACACGTCGTTGGTGAGGTTTTTTTTTTTTTTGTATTTTAAATAAAATTCTTGAATCAGCACAATAGGAAAAAAAATTCTGCCCACATTTTTGATATCAGCAACCCAATTGCAGGGGTCAAGGTCTGGAGCTGGGTCGAGTCGAGGTGAAGAGCCCCATATCCCTACCGAAAATGTTGATGTGATAATTTACATGTCATGAAAGAATTCTGCATGTAATTCATTATATGATTCATGCTGTGACTTCGATAGAATATAAAAGTAGTCCCAAAATAAATCATACAAGCATGACTCATCAAGTATAATAATTAATAATATAAAACAAATCACGTGACTGATGATTTTTGATACATCTGATAAGATCAATCATACGATGAACGACATGCTCAATTCTTTTATAACATTCTATAATTTATCACATCAACATTTCAATAGCCACAAGTTATAAGCCGGCCGCAACGACCACGTGTGTTGACGGACTTGACACTCAACACAATTTCCGTAAGATATGGGACATATGGTTTTCATGTGTAATCGAAAATAGCTTACCGTACTTGTTTGCGATAGCAGAGTCATGAAAGATGCTCACGCGAAAATGATCCGCAAATAATTAGCACTAATACAACGAGTACCGCATCGGCCTTAAATGTCCAGAAATGCGTTCAGCCCACGGTGTAAGAATAAGAGGTGGTTCACTGGCCCTAATCGCTGTGATTATTTTGCGGCAGTATGGTGAAAATCCGCCAGGGGCCTCATGCGTCGGAAAGGGTGGAAGCTGGAACGCTATTCGTTGTCCATCACGTGGTTGCAGGGACCACGTGATTAACACCTGCAACCATGTAATCAACAACGACCCAGATAACAAAACGTGCGCCCTCATGACAGCCGCACGACGTGCGAACACGATGTGTTGACACGAGTGCGTCACGGTGCTCACACGACCTGAGGATCGTAAATAGAACGTCATGGTGGGCACACTCGGACCGCACAATATGCCGCATAGTGTTCCGCCACCATGGGTGCAAACTGATGGAGTCTTGTGCGGGAATCATGATGTACAGGGTATCTTTCAATTAGTCATACAGACACATAGGGCGATTCCTCTTCAAAATAGAAAACGATTTTTCGCAAAAAAAAAGATAGGTACTATAAGTTTTAATTATTTTTTTTTTCAGTTTTTTCGTTTTTGTTTCGAATAAATTTTTTTCTTTGATTTTTGCATCATCATTAATTGATAAATACGAATAGCTTTTTGCACACTCCACACGTGTGTGAAGGCAGTGTGCCGACATACCCTAGTAAACTAAAAGGAATTAGAAATGAATTGAAAATGATTCATCGCCCCATCTTCCGATCCCGTTTTGCCCGGAACTCGAATTGGGTATCGCACATTTCTACTCTCGAATCTTTCCGAATTCTGATCATCGAATTCATTCGCGTCTCATCTCATCGAATGAATGCGTCTATTTGTTTCATTTCGCAAATCGGAATTGAATAAAAGACCTTGTCTATTCTCATAAACTGTCCACTTTTACGCTAGGTTAATATGAATTCCGATCAATTCCGAACCGGGAATTTATCATAGAGGGTGAGCTAATCGAATGAATGCTACTAGGGAGTAAGCACGATCTGATCCTCTTGAATTTTGTTCTGGGGATTTAATCAGAAACATTTCAATTTGCATGAATCAGTTCTTGATGTGAATTCGGAATAATTCCAATCGAAAAATACACTTTCCGTAATTTCTATCCAAAGGAATTTCAGTGCACACGTACTATCAATTAATGTGTTTAAATTCGTAACTAAGAATCACATAGACATTGATTCGTATTCGTCTAATATTCGTCTAACTGTGCATAAATTGCAAACGATATTTTCATTCAATATTGCAGCAATATTGCAGCTGCAACGAACATCTCGCATGAAAATAATAAAATACCTAATCCTCAATCTAGAAAAAAGAGTACTTAACAGTTTTCCGTAGATTTTTGTCGAAGATTGTGAATTTTCTTGAATAAGTGGGAATGTATAGCATTGGAGAAAATGGAAAAATATTGTCTCGTACATTTCCGTGGGTATCCGAAAATTTTGACGTCGCAATAAATATCACAAGTTAAAGTTGATATAAATATGCGAAGCACAGAATCATACGATAGCGTTATAATTTGGGAAAGTGTCTGACTTGTCTACAACTGATCATTGGAGATAGGCGAATACTGGATTACGCTGGATCGAGTGAGTTAAGCAACGATACGCAGAGTCGGTACTTGGATGGGTGACCGTTGGAGAATTTGATGCCATTAGATAAAACTGTGCGTTTTCTTTATTCATCATGTATGCGTGATAATTACAATACTGGAATAAAAAAACGGGATTCATGGGAATTGAAAATGTTCAATTCTTTTTAGTTTACTGGGACGCGTGCCGTCACGACGTGCGGCGCATATGCGACGCATATGAGGACGCATATGTCGCAACAGTGACGGCACGACGTGCGTAATAATCCGCACGTCGAGCACTCACCATGCCGGCATCATGCGGACATTTTGTTATCTGGGGAATAGCGTTCCAGCTTCCAGCTGTCCGGTGCAGTAAGGTTATTTGCATTATTCGCGTTCACTATCATATGGCGAAAATTTTAATCTCGAATGGATCGAACCATCGATCATTCGCTGTCGTCGATTGTCATGCACAGAAATCCAAATGTTCTACAAATAAGACAAGAGGAGAATATTCTTGGTTAAATATATAAAATAATTCACCAAAATGAACCCAATGTTTTTGATTCATGAATATTACTCTCGAATCAATAATATTCTATCTCTGATATCGGGGGTATTTCGTATTTGGATTCAAATATAAATTCGGGTACCTGATTCAGGAATAACCTTTTCGATTCTGGAACTTTTCGGTGTGCCTGACACAAAATTGTCCGTGAAAATCGGTCACACATAGGTATTTCTATACCCTACATAGATCCTGATAGGGATTGTCAAGTTTAGTGACACATTCGGACAAGAAACTTGCAGAATTCCATCCAGTTACAAAATATCATAAAAACTGATGGGAGTTGAAGAATAAGTCACAGAAACTCCGAAAATTCCTGTACAGAAAGGGACGCATACTGATGAGGAAACCTATACGTCGGATAGCTGGGATATTGGGTAGCATTTTTGCTATAGGATTTTGTATGAAGGAATTACGTACACCTAAGGCAAAATGAAACGATATGTGGTTATACTTTTTACGTTTATATTTGGATCTGGGTGATGAACTAATTATTTTATACAACTGTAAATATAATCATTAGGGTGGGCCGAAAATCCCCTTTTTTCGAATCGAGTTGATTTATACCGAAAATAATATTCTTGGCAATGTCAAAAAAAAGTGTGCGAAAGGAAAAAATTTTAGGTCGTCATCTCAAGGTCGCCAAAGTTCGTTGAAGTTCAAAGTGATGGGAATATTTTTTTTTTTTCATATATTTTCAAAGGAAATTCAATCCTCTACAAAAAAGGTTCTTCGGTCGAACCATGTCAATGCAATAGTTTCTGAGATATTTGAAATTTTTGCTGAAAATTGTCATTTTGCTTGATATATTTTTGTCTTTCATGGGTAAATTTTATTTTTTCGTTTTGTATTTTGATACAAAATTCAATTCTTTACAGAAAAAGTCTTCGAGCCGTACTGTATAAATAGTATTTATGAAGGATTGGATTTCATATCAAAAAACCAAAAAACGAATAAATATTAATAAATAAATAAACATCAATAATAATAAATATTATTTATGCAGTACGGCTTGAAGACTTTTTCTGTAAAGGATTGAATTTTGTCTCAAAAAACAAAACGGAAAAAAAAAATGTACCCATGAAAGACAAAAATATCCCACGAAAAACATCCAAAGATGTAAAAAAAGCCGCCAAGATACTCACACGAAAATCACAATTGCTTTATAAGCAAAACGGTTCGCCACTCTCTGTCGTGAAATCAAGAAAAAAGCCAAGCACCGAACGTACAACTGCGATCTCTCAGCAATTTGTTAAAAAAAAATAAAAAAACTCAAACTCAAACTCAAGCCTACATCGTGAAGTCGGAGTTTCGTGTGACGATATCGAAGCATCATTCCAAGAGCTACGTACTTGGCGGGCACATTCGGTTTTTTTTTCTTTGTGTTTGTTGTTCTCACGTTGAATTGATATGACCTTATCGTATTTTGCGAACCAGTCTCAAAGTACTATGTTTTCGGTCGCTGGTTATAAACATGTCATGAACTTTGCATCGACTGACGAATGTTAGATTCGCAAATAACATTGGTTCTATAGGTATAAATTTATTTAAAATGCATCTTACGATCTTGTCGGACGACTATGTCATGGCAGTTGAAGGATTAGCGCTTGCGAGTTCACGGTAGTGCGTAGTGCGGGCGCCAAAGGCGCCCGCACTACGCACTACCTTGAACTCGCAAGCGCTAATCCTTCATTTGCCACGATTGTGTAGTTGCAAATGATTATTCTCCACAAACGAATGAGCAACAATATAGTACATTATGCTACTAGGGAGGAAAGTGTGTGGTTTTTGCTGAGTGCGATGTTCAGCACGAGCACGAGGTGAAAGTTCGCTCCTCCCGTGTGGCATATATCACTTTTTAGCCGACTAGATAAAATGTCCATATTGCATCCACTAGTCAAACACAGCAATTCAATCAATCAAACTTAGAATCGGTCAAATTTAGAGTTTTTTTCTGCCCTTCAAATTTACTTTTTCGACTGCAAAATTCACTTCTTCTTCCCTCTGATCAGAAATTGATTACTTTCCGCCCGCATTGCAGGGATGGAGTATAGTAATTTTATCGTAGTCGGGTAAAAAATATTTTTGCACTCACGTGAGGCCGAACTGTTACAAAGATGGGTTTCAGGTATTGAAATTGATCCTCCCTACTACGTGTATACGCTCGTGCACTTGCATATACGCATGCATCGTGAGCAAGATTGTATGACATAGTATAGGTACACCAATTAAGCAATCATCAACTGAATTTTATATTTATCATTATATCAAACTGTCATACTCTATGCTACTTATAGCATATACGTATATCCGTAGCTGTATGTTTTAGGTTGCATGCCGCAATAGCAGAGTAGAGTTTTCTTGATTCGATCGTTTTGCAAGTGAATAAGTTTATTCTTCCATAATTAATACTACCTAGTGAGGTATGTGATTCCAGAGTTCCGAATCTGATTTGATAATTCAATGACAGTGGGAACGACCAAGATTTTTATTGATTATACAAGTATTTATGTCTGTCAAGTCATACACATAGTTAAAGACACGTAGAAGTATTGTCTGAAACGATTATTGGTTTAAATAACTAGTTTTTCATTGTATTTAATTGCTGTCGCATTAAAAACTCAATTTTCGCGTAAAACGAAGCGGGTTGTCCGTATAGCTCTAAGGAACCGAATGTGCCCGCCAAGTACGTAGCTCTTGGAATGATGCTTCGATATCGTCACACGAAACTCCGACTTCACGATGTAGGCTTGAGTTTGAGTTTGAGTTTTTTTATTTTTTTTTAACAAATTGCTGAGAGATCGCAGTTGTACGTTCGGTGCTTGGCTTTTTTCTTGATTTCACGACAGAGAGTGGCGAACCGTTTTGCTTATAAAGCAATTGTGATTTTCGTGTGAGTATCTTGGCGGCTTTTTTTACATCTTTGGATGTTTTTCGTGGGATTTCACTTCTTTTTGCAAGCACCAGAATTGAGAAGGATTGCTCATTTCATTTCAGCAGGGTTATACGTTATTATAGTTTGATCACGATAAGAAATACATTCGGAATTTGGACGAGGGAAGAAACATTCAGCGAAAGACAAACACATTTACTTCAATTGTCAACTATGACAAATATAAATAATTTATTAGGCAGAACTTAATTTTGTCTTATACAGTATCAGGTTGAAGTTCGTAACGTTACTTCAACAAAATATTCGCCAAAAAATTCTCAAATTCAAGGCTCGAATTTCAAATGGATCAAGAAAGATGTATAATTCCTTAAATCGTGTGAAACACGTTCATCTAGCATATTTTGTAATTCAAACAATATTAGGATCACGAAATATTGCATTTCTTCAACAAATATTCTGTTATTACGTTAACTTTACGAACTTCAACCTCAATATACAGTTTTAACTTAAATTTAGTATTTAATCAGTAATTTTTCCACACGATCATCTAAAGGTCAATGAATTACCGAAGATTTTATACATTCAGTTTGACACTTATTAGACGGGTTGTTGATTTTGCTGCCAAACATAAGAGCCAAGGCTTGAAATTGGGCAGTTATCAAGAAATCAGCCCTCTTCTATGTATTGAAAATGAATCTCAACAAGCATCGTTCAGGGAAAATCTGAAGAATTTCTTTTTGATAATAGAAGCTACCAAGGAAAAACGAAAGCACTTGGCTACACCATTTTTCGAAACCATTGAAACTTTGCGCCACACCTTGGATGTTTTACGCACGCTCCGCGTGTGTGAGAATTTCATACGTCATAAAGTAAAATTTTGTATAATACTCGACGGAAAAACTTTTCCTGACCTTGTGTGATTGCAACACTCGCCTTCAGCTCGTGCTGCAATTTCACACTCGTCAGAAAAAGTTTCATCCCTCTCATATCATACTGTACTATTTTCAACTCAGTGTGTGACTTGATTTCTTATGCCTGTTGATAGTGTGTAAAGTGCCCGATTCACATACTTCCATATGTAAAACTAATTAATTTCTCTCCGTTTGAAAATAATAATTTCTAAAATATTTTTCTTCCATTCAACATTCTCAATTTTGTGTCAAATTGTGTTGAGACATACATATTTACTGATTGAATAATAGTGTTACTAATATATCAAATTAACATTACATGTTATTTATAAATAAAATAAAATTCATGTGAAACGTAATATGATTCTATCAAAATCAAATGAGCCTTACTTTTCTGATCAAGATAACTTGTATCTCGAATTTGCGTTTCTATCGATAGACTACGAAAAGGGATATATAGAAGTGGAAGAAAAAGAGTTGTTTTTGTCTTTGATTTCCTCATTTCTTTAGTTTCAAAGACTAATAAAATTTTATGCTATTGAAAATCATATTTGGAAGTATTTTGTTTTTAATGGGGGGCTTTGCCCCCTGCACCCTGACCAGGTGCTCTGCCTTTGGACCTTGTTCGCACCCGGCCGCTCTCACTAATATTCCAATATATACTATACTTTCCTATTTTTTTTTAGAGTTTTTACAGGTAAAGAATTTCGCACACTGAGTTAAAAAAAAATAGTATATGACACGTGTGTGCTACCCGTATCGTGCTGTACTATTATAACACTTTGAATGATCAGTAATTTCTAATATATTAGTCTGTTTGATAATTAGTTTGTGGTGCTGATGTATAGATAGGTGAAGTTAGTGATTGGTAGGCTGGTCGAAGTTGGTTCATTTGAAGAAGATGCGTAGAGTGTTATAACTTTGGAGCAGCTGTGAACTACTTCTGTTATGGGACATCGTCTTGCCGAAATGTTATGCTCTTCTGTTCCGATGGATTGATAATAGGATAGGAATGGTCCAGATGACTGTCTCTCTCTCTCTCTCTCCATTAACGACTTATCGCCATTATAGACATGTAGTCAAATCCAGATGACTGTAAAAGATATAGAATAACAAAGAATTGAAGGAAAGATTTTAGTATATTAGTATTAATTTTCCTAGCATTGTTATCATTTCGGAACCATGAACTGTGGGCTACCTTTGTCTTGGGACGCTGTTTTGCCAAAGTGTTATGTTCGTCTATCTCAACGGATTGATAATCGGAACCTTCGTTTGGGATGTCGTTTTGTCGAAGCATTATCTCCGACTATTGCAATGGATCGATGATAGAATAGGAAAAGGTCAAGTGACTGTGAAACATAGAAAATGACAAAGGATTGAATGAGAGGTTTCGTATCGCTACTAATTTTCTTAATATTGTTATTACGTTGGAGCTATTAGTTGTAGGGTACCTTCGTTCTGGGACGATATTTCGCCGATATGTTATCTTCGTCTATTTCAACTGATTGGTAATCGCAACCTTTTTTTTTGGGACGTCGTTTTGTCAAAGCATTATATTTAACCATTCCAATGGATCGATGATAGGATAGGAAAAGTCCAGGTGACTGTGAAACATAGAAAATGACAAAGGATTGAATGAGAGGTTTCGTATCGCTACTAATTTTCCTAATATTTTTATTACGTTGGAGCTATTAGTTGTAGGCTACCTTCGTTCTGGGACGATGTTTCGCCGACATGTTATCTTCGTCTATTTCAACTGATTGGTAATCGCAACCTTTTTTTTGGGACGTTGTTCTGTCAAAGCATTATCTCCGACTATTCCAATGGATCGATGATAGGATAGGAAAAGTCCAGGTGACTGTGAAACATAGAAAATGACAAAGGATTGAATGAGAGGTTTCGTATCGCTACTAATTTTCCTAATATTTTTATTACGTTGGAGCTATTAGTTGTAGGCTACCTTCGTTCTGGGACGATGTTTCGCCGACATGTTATCTTCGTCTATTTCAACTGATTGGTAATCGCAACCTTTTTTTTGGGACGTTGTTTTGTCAAAGCATTATCTCCGACTATTCCAATGGATCGATGATAGGATAGGAAAAGTCCAGGTGACTGTGAAACATAGAAAATGACAAAGGATTGAATGAGAGGTTTCGTATCGCTACTAATTTTCCTAATATTTTTATTACGTTGGAGCTATTAGTTGTAGGCTACCTTCGTTCTGGGACGATGTTTCGCCGACATGTTATCTTCGTCTATTTCAACTGATTGGTAATCGCAACCTTTTTTTTGGGACGTTGTTTTGTCAAAGCATTATCTCCGACTATTCCAATGGATCGATGATAGGATAGGAAAAGTCCAGGTGACTGTGAAACATAGAAAATGACAAAGGATTGAATGAGAGGTTTCGTATCGCTACTAATTTTCCTAATATTGTTATTACGTTGGAGCTATTAGTTGTAGGGTACCTTCGTTCTGGGATGATGTTTCGCCGACATGTTATCTTCGTCTATTCCAAAGGATTGATAATAGGATAGGAATGGTCCAGATGACTGTGGAAATTTAGTGGAAATAAAGAAGTTGAGGTTGGTCTATTCATCTAGTATTATTATATGTAAAATCTAGTGAAAATCAATGTCCGTACATACCGTTTAATGTAAGTCATTCGTAACCTTATTTTCACTTGTTCCGGATCGAAGTGAAATAATATTTTTCCAGGATCGTTGATTTATTCTTTATCTAAATATTTGAACCCAGCTTAGAGGATCTGTTCCGTGCACTTACAACAGGCCATTATGCAGATTTATTAAATAATAACGGTCATCGGCGTGAAACCACGGTCGGCGCACTTTTCACTCTGATCATTGTTTACTGATTCACTGTTTCACTATTTTACTGAAATAAAACCATTAGCTTGACCGATAACATCTTATATAATATGAATATATAACTATATAATATGATTATATATAAATTATGAATATTTTAACTGTCAATACCGCGATCGGTCAGCCATCCGACAGCCATTTTGATTTCGTCGTCCCTCTGTGGCTCACTTAGTAACTTCATTATCACATATCGACCGAATGCGGATTCAGATTCATGCCAAAATCAATAGGGGGCGAGATTTCGATGGCTTGTACCCACGTTTCAAAGATCAAGTCGATCCGTTTCACCGTTCGTTCAGAAACGTGAGGACAAGCAAGCGTCTAGCGAAAATCTGATGACCGGGAAGAAGTGGAAGAAGAAGAAGAAGATGCTTTTTCATCAACTTTCGTGACCGATATATCAGAAACCAGTGTACCGATTCCGATCAAATTTATACAGCGAAGTCGTGTGGTGGGGGAATATCTGTTTTGTGAATTTGATCGAAAAATATTCACGCGTTCCGAAGTTATGACCTCCTGCTTACAGGTATAAAGAGTTCCCCCGAGAAAATAGAGTCCCGGCTAGCGCTCGCCTGCCTACGGGTACTTGGCGGCGATTCGCTGCCGCGAATCTTGATATCAAGCAAAATGACAATTTGCAGCTAAAATTCCAAATATCTCAGAAACTATTGCATTGGCATGTTTTGACCTAAGAACCTTTTTTGTAGAGGATTGAATTTCCTTTGAAAATATATTTAAAAAATATATATCTTCATTACTTTAAACTTTGACGAACTTTGGCGACCTTGAGATGACGACCTAAAATATCTTCCTTTCGCACACATTTTTTTGACATTGCCAAGAATGTTATTTTCGGTATTAACCAACTTGATTCGAAGATAGCGGATTTTCGGCCCACCCTAATAATTATAGTGGGGGTCCACTTCTGACCCTGCATACTGGGCAGCAGTCGTCGTGGGCTTCATTGCCTATGAGGTGGTCCAGGCATAATGAGTGGTGCACTTGTACACCCACCAGCTGTAACATAAAATGAAAATAATTTCGACCACCATACATCCAGAGATCATCTAGCACCAGTATATCACAATACACATAACGTCATAGTATCCATAGTGATTGTTAGGTGCATTAATTACAATTTCGGTGAACAGGATATATTTTATGGTATATTGGACATGACGCATCATCAGCATCATCAAAGCTCATAAATTCAACAATGGCAGATCGTTTACTTTACCATACCTAAATTATCTGAATCATTATCTAACAATTGGACCTTCTTCACGATTTGAGCTCAATGATTAAACTGATAATAAAACCAATGTTTACCTAACTGGCAATGAACTAATTCTGTGGTCTGAAATGAATTTAGCAGTACATCTTCAGCCTACCTATGCAATTGGATTACAGTTGATTACAATATCTGTAACTGATACTAATGATTCTAAATTGAACCACACGCGCAAAAAATGCACGATTACTTATTTTATTTCTTCATTCAAAAAATATTCTTTGTATATACACAAGGTAAAAAGCGAAAACTGATAGGATGATTTGAGCGTCTATACCAGAAATTATAATGATCACTATTTGTGGTGAAAACGCAAGCTTTTAACATCAACGAAGAAAAGTCAATGATGTCCGTACCACGAAGTGCTGCGAGCTCTGCTCGGGCAGCTACCGCATCGGCCTCCGCCGTGGCGCGAGCAGCTTCAGCCAAAGTCACTTCTGACCGCAGCTTTGCCTGTTCTATTCTTTTTCTTGCATCTGCAATTTTATGTGAAACATGGAAATCTATAATGCATTACGAAGACAATATTGAATTTGAAATTAGTTGCTCGCAGTAATCGTCCAAGAGTCTCTAACCTCCTCGCCTCCTGTTCCGACGTTTACGTTTTACTGTAGACAGAGCACCTGCCTCGGAACCATCCTGGGTTGCTGGTGCAGGCCCTGTCGGGAGACCAGCAGGTAGCTGCTGATTGGCTACTCGCTTCCTTCTTCTCCTCCCTCTTTGGTGGGCTATACATTGCAACCAAATAATTCAGTTCATTATCACCTTTCCTCATTTACGTCATCCAGGAAAGACAACAACTTCCTCTTAAAAAATTGAAAATCACTATCCACTGACACGTTTGTTATAACAGATACTTCCTATGTAAGTTGATCATATCGTGAAATATTTGAAAATTATCACCAAGAAAGTGTAGTATTAATGGAAAAAAAATTACCAATTGGCTCTGGCGACGGTGTCAGGTGGACTGCCAGTTGCTTCTGACAATCATTGTCTGGTTCTACTCAACAAAGATAGCACGAAATTATTACTCAATAATGCGGAACTAATGAGTGGAAATATAATAAAAGTCACATGTATAAAAACTACCAATCAGTTGCGGAGATGGATCCCGCCATGCTGGGAGATCTGCCTTGTCGACAGTTTCTATTTCAAGGTCCTTGTCCAGAGCTGCTCGATTGAAAAAAAGCACACAATTATAATACCACATGAGAATTTCAGAACGAATCGGAGCTAGAATGAAAGTAGTCTGTGGAGAAATTACCATTTATCATAGGCGACGGAGTCCGCTGAGCTTCGGCTAGCTCTTCGGAGTCATCGTTCAGTTCTGATTGACAAAAACAACATGTGTATATTTGTAATACGAAATGAGGATTGCAAATCAATCAGAGGTGGGATGAAAGTAACCTTGACGAAAATTACCAATAATAACGGGTGATGGAATCAGCCGGCGTGCCGGTATTCGCGCCATTGGGCGTTCCTTCTCAGAGGCCGAGTTTCCTTCTATTTAAAAAACATAACATCGTGTTATAATGCGACATAAGAGTCGTCGAACTAATCGCAAATACAATAGAAATGGAACTTGAAAATTACCAATTGGCTGTGGAGACAGAATCAACCGTCGTGGCCAAATCCTCACCTCTAGGCGCTCCTCGTCGGAGGCAACTTCCCCTTCTATTTACCAAAAATAATATCCAAATATTATACGACATGAGAGTCGCAGAACTAATTGAAAATACGGCAGAAATGGAACTTCAAAATTACCAATTGGCTGCGGAGCGGTAAACAACCGTCGTGGCCAAATTTTCACCTCTGGGTGCTCCTCGTCGGCGGCAACTTCCCCTTCTATTTACCAAAAATAATATCCAAATATTCTATGACATGAGAGTCGCAGAACTAATTGAAAATACGACAGAAATGGAACTTGAAAATTACCAATTGGCTGCGGAGAGGTAAACAACCGTCGTGCCCTGACTCGTGCTGCTCGGCACACTCTGTCGAAGTTGTTGTCTTCTTCTACATCACAGAAATAACAGCTTATTAGAATCCGACATGAGAGACGCAGAACTAATTGCGAATGCAATAGAAGTGGAACTTCCGAATTACCAATTTGCTCTGGAGACAGCGTCTGTTGGCGTAGATGGATTTGCGCCGCCGGACGTTCTTCGTCAGATGCATTGTGTTGTTCTATTTCACAAAAAAAACGTTGAATTACACTATGCCATAAGAGTCGCGTACTAATTGCAAATACAATAAGGTGGAACAGCAAAATTACCAATTTGCTCTGGAGACAGCGTCTGTTGGCGTACATGGAATTGCGCCGCCGGATGTTCTTCGTCGGATGCATTATGTTGTTCTATTTCATAAAAATAACACACAATTATTGCAAATAATAAAGGAGCTGTCGAAATATTTGGCACTTCAGGAAATATATTTTCAAACTCAGTTAGACGTCTCAGCGTGAAAAAAATTTCATTAAATTGGTTGCTGATTCTATCCTACTTTCACTTGCACAAAATGAACATTCTTCGAATTTCCAGGTACTCTCTGAGTTTATGAAATATACCGGGGATGAGCCTTATGTGTTTGCCTTTGTGAAAATTCTCTGTTCGGAGCTATGTCTACTGGACCGCATGTCCTAGGAAAGTCACCAACTGGTGGTTGGTTAGCTGGTGAATAAACTCTACCTACAGTCAACTAAAAAAAAATGCTACTCCGAATAGGTGAGTGGCAAGTCTAAAAATTCGAGAAAGTATATCTCATGTGTGCTAAGATAGGAGAAACAATCCAGAAACAATTTGATGAGAGTCAGGGTTGAACTTTGATTACTTCCACTTGAACTACCTCACATATGTAGCATAAGATTCTGTGCACAACATATAATAATGCAATTCTATCGAAAGTTTTTGGTAACGCCACAGACTGCACACCATGTAATGATACCACCATGTTACAACATAGCCAGGTGCACCGCATCAGCAAAAACTCTTCGTGTGTTCTTTTATTCTAACGTTAAGCAATTGCACATTTACCAAATGCATTGGGGTCATCTTCTGCACGCTCCTCATCATACTCCTCGTCACTGGAGCTTTCCTCTTGATATTCTACATTTTGGGAAATATGACAAGATGTATATTTTGAAATAAAAGCACATAAACAGTGAGCATAGAATTAATGATTATTCAAGAACACCATCAAGTTACACTCACCGTCTTCAACTGGTGGTTCCAGCTGATCAGCTGCCGCTTGATTTGCCCCTTTTTATGAAAAGATTACGAAAATTATTATCGCATGACCGTGAATATAAAATTGACATCGAATGACACAACTATTTCGTTTTAATTACTATTGCCTGGGTCATCATCTCCTGGCGCGTTGTCGATGAGCCGCCACTGCGGGGGATCTTCGGCAAAAATCCGCCCATCGTAGTCTATGTCGTTCTCTGTTAAAAAATGAAGTCACACCAAGTGATGGAAACAGCGATAACAATGGTGGAAGGCTGATCTCATTTTGCAAAAAAAAATAGAAAAAAATTTACCGAGGCGTACACGTCTTGGAGCCGCATCCAATTCATATTCCCGCTCTGTTCTATACAGAGTTGACACGGAGTTCATGACAGGCACAATATTGCCCTTCAATGCCGCCGCTTTTTCCAGGAACTCCTCCGTAGTCAACACCTGCATATGCAGATCTCTCCATGCTAGATCAAATAGAAATGCATTATTACAGCGTGGAAATGTGAGATTTTTTTCCGCATACGAACTGGATCTTCATAAGGCGTGATTATAATTTGAATGTGTCAACCGATATATCGTCGAAAATTTTTTTTCACTGGACAGAATAGGGATCATGTTTCAAATGTGATTTAAACAAAAAACTGAAAAAACGCTATACTCGGTGAGAAAAATATGCTCAGCGAATTATCCACATCAAAATTGAGTATTACTATATATACATATAGTAAATATACGGCTAACCTCTTTGAAGGACTTTTTGTTTATATGTGGTTTGGTACCGCGCGTGTCTGCTGATCCTGCGATTATTGCGAAGATGCCCGACGTCTATCTTCGCGTGGCTCTGCAGCGTCAAAAGCTTGCCTTATCCAAAAAATACACAATCAAATTATGCCCCATAAACCCTTGCAAGGAGTGAAACACTCATCAACTTAGCTGTAACCCAATTTAGAGACTCGAAGACTTGATTTGAGAATAATTGATTCCAAATCTTTGCCAAAATCTGAAGAGACGTTGAAAGATTCTACAAGATTCGAGAAGGGGTGCAGACCAGATTTCACATTAGTGATTATATCGAGTCTATTACCTTCATCATCTATTTTTAATATCCATACTTACATAAAAAATCCCAGGGTGCAGGATTGGGACCCAATTTGTGCTGCAATTGGCTGTTGTACGACTCAGAAACGTTATTGGTCCTACGCCCCAGTCCGTATACGCTAAATCCATGTGGCGTAACCACACGCAGCCAGTAATTTTCAAAGTATAATAAAAACCCTCGTAACTCATTCTGCCTATTTATTGGCAGTCCGTCTTTTAGAGTGTTGAACGCGGGGTAGATTCTCTCTGCTGGCAGATATGCAAGGGCCAAGAGTTTCTTGAAAAACGAGTGAACGTCTTCGTGCGATCGTATCAGACGGGCCACCCTAAGCATCTTTGCTTTTCGGTAAATCGCCTTGAAAAAAATGTGTTGTTATTACTTCATGATAGATCGAGAAATAGGTTCGTGCGGCCTTGCCCCATAGGTCGACTTTGCCCCCTTTGCCGCCATGTATCTGTGTAATTAAGGTGTTAAAAAAAAAAAAAATCGAGTATTCATGCTGCTACCCCTCAAAAGTTGAGTTTTGATACTTTTACATTTCTTTTTTGTATGCATGAAGTGTGTGTGAATCTTCACTGCGAAGAAGAAGTTGATCGGAGCAAAACTTAAACGCAAGGAGCATTTAACATAGCTGAAAAGATAGTTTTGAGTAAATGGCACTTTAGTGAGAACTGGTGTAAGTTAATTGAATTCTCCAGAATATATGGCACAAAACGATTCGAACGGTCATATCATTAAACTTTATGACAAACGTATCTCAGATTTTCTATTTCTGCTGCGGTGGCATCTCGGACCACGAATTTTCTTTGCCCTGCATCTGTAGATCCACTGTCACAAAAAAGAAAATGAAAATAAGAATTAAATTAGCTGCTGCTGTTCCCAGAAAATCTTGGTGCTGATCTATAACACTCGTTTATCTCTGGCTGTTGTCGTAGAACAGTAACTCACGCATCGCCAAACAGCGCTCACTGCTGCGGCTCATTTTGAATGGAGCTTTGTTTTAGCACTTACACCAGATACGATGCAGAAAGCTTTCGTTGGAATTCTCAGCTCTTCTATGGCTGTAGGGAAGGGCACCAACTATCGATATATCAAAATATCGATATTTTTTTAGAAAATAATCGATAAATATCGGCGATATTTTTAATTTCGAAATATCGATAATCGATATTTATTTTCGAATATCAAATTCGATATTTTTTTTAAGAGCTTTATTATATTTTATAATAATTATTATTTATTCCACTTATACTTGTAATATTTGTGTTCGCTTCATGTAAGTATAAATTAATGTAAACTAAAGTGCGCAAGTTTTGGATAAGTGCTGCCTTCAAATTGATTCGTTCTGAACAATCTTGACAATTTTTCAGGTAATCGCGCTTTGAGATGAAAATATCGATATATCGAAATATCGATATTTTTTACTCTGCATGTATCGATATTGCTTGAAAATATCGATACGATATATATCGATATATTTTATACATTTGCCCATCCCTATATGGCTGATCTCTCATGAAAAGACATTAGTTTCTCAATTATTGGGGATTTTTGATCTAGCGACTGACAATTTTTTAGCGTAGCGGTGATGGTTTTCTTCAATTCAGGGACATTTGTTATCTTTCACATAATTGTTGTCCGACAGAAGTTATATTTAGAACAACGAAAAAATGTTCATGAAAAATTTTATATTTCAAGCGCCCCAGCCTTTTGTTCCATTTTGGAGTCCTGCAGTACCCGTACCCATACATGGCTGTATAGTTTATACTTTGACTTTATTTCTGATAAAACTTTTGATAGTATTTTCAATAGTTTCATGAAACTCTAGAAGATTATCGTGAAAGAGCAAAAAAAAAATTTTTTTTTCCATAAATTTTTTCTATAAAATCAGCTGTCCGTGAACTAAAAAAAACACAGGGCCTTGAATATTTGTCACAGGGTGGAGATAGGCCCTTAGACTCTAGGGCCTAGAGTATATTCCCAGCAAACGCGCAAAACAGCCAAATTCGAATTGAGACGAAAAAATTTCACGATTTTTTTTTTTTTTTTTAATTTTTGGACGATTTTTTTTTTTCTCAAAGCGAAATTGGCCGTTATAATCGGTTTGACTGTTATAATCGCTAATTGGTTGTTATTATTAGAAAAGTCTAATAAGTTGCAGTTTCCACTTAAGCTACAGAGTTCCATTTTCGGGAGGATGTTTTTGTCTATCAAAACTCAAGTTTAGGGGTAGCAGCATGTAAAATCTAATTTTTCTTTCCAAACACCCTAGTGTATATGCCGTGTTTAGTGCATACCCTATCGAAGTGTGCATTGCACCCTGTGCTGTGGGCTGCGACAAACACGTCTTGGATCGCGTTCCGCAACGCCGCTTCAAAATCGCTCATAACGAGCCTTACGTTGGCCCTGGGTATGAGATTCTCCTTGACGTATCGGAAGACCTCTCGATAGGCAACTTGCGTTTTCCGAGACATTAGTACCCATACGAACGGAATACCCTGTATGAATGAAGATAATATCAAGATCCGTATCTACTGATCAAAAAGTTCTGAATGAATTAGACAATTACGATTGAATAAATTTAAAGTTGTTACACTCAATTTTTAAATAAATTTCTTTCATGAATCAGAACCTTCGATAAATTACTATTCTCAACCATCTTGAAAATTACTGTCGATCGGAATTTTAAACACTGTCAAAAGCTGAAACACTATTCGTGTTATAAAACTTGGAGTATTATTCACAAAAATGGGTGATATAATACACTAAACGATTGTGACAGATCGTAGCCTTTCTACAGGATGAAATTGATGAATAGTATAGTGTTAGAAATTACATGGCCTGTTGGCGATGCATGAAAATATGTAGACTGAAACAACAGTGGCTGAGAATGTGTGGAAAGAAAAGAATATGCATGATAGAACTACAGTTTGAACAACTGTCACTTGAGACTATATGTAATAACACAGAGGTATAATAAGAAGTCGTGGGGGATTCTCGGGCTGGCCTTCCCGAGGCCTCATGGTTGAGGTTTCGACCGGGATGGTTGACACGCTGGGAAACCAGCGTGGTTTATTACAGCCCGTGAATTGACAATAGCGCGGAAAATCGGCCGGTGCCGCGGACTGGCCTTTCCGGGGTCTCATGGTTGAGGTTTTGACCGGGGGTGGTTGACACGTTGGGATACCAACGTGGTTTATTACAGTCCGCGGATCATGAATACATGAAAAGAAATATCAAATCATCAGAAAATCTGAATTGGCACGCGGGCTGACCTTCGTGGAGTACCTCGGCTACTCCAGGGTGGTTTAAACACCGGAAAACCGGCGTGGCTTGCAGCCCGTCGGGCAGAATAGTATGGGTACCGTCCGATGACGTCGGGTAAGATGGTACGCATACACGCGTATACCCGGGGACTACGTCAGTTCTGCTCGCGATAAGACCCGTGTCGAACGGATAATTATTAGAATTACGTTTCCCGAGTTGATACAAGCGTAGAAAAGTTAACAATCAAATGAATGTAAAGCCTGTCACATAAATTATGGAATGGGTTTAATTTCTGCTTGACTTATTATTGATCAACGAACCAACCCCAAACCCTATATTAATGACCTGAGTCCATCGGAAACGTGACAGTCGAGACCTATAGCTAATATGAGTGAATTTGAGGACTTGTAGTCCAAGAACACGGAGGGTCTGTCACTCACATGGCCGAACTTGATCCCTATTATGGTGACCAACTGATACACGCCATTTATTGCGGGTGCTGTACTGAAAGTCCCATCGATAAAAAGTCTGTCGGCTCTTCCCATTTCGTCTACGATAAACTGCGTATCGTAGAGCAGCACGTGCGAATAATCTTCTGCATCAGTGACCATCTGCACCGTTAGCCGCCCGGATCCGTATTCCAGGTTTCTGCCATAGACAGGATTGTTAGCGCGCTCAACGAACTCTTGGAGGCTCGTAGGTCGCGGAGGAAAAACCCGTTTTCGACAGCGTTTCATGAATGGGCGAAGGTTCTCGAACGACAGAGCTGCAGCAGCCTCAGCATGACTACATAAATCAAAATTATCGTATTACCGCAGTGTTCAATTTTTACTAAAATATCACACATTATTATAACTCCACATAGCTGATCATGAGGAATCACTAAGCATTGTGACCGCGTTTTCGGTGATAGTTTCGGTTAATTCCATATCACTTAAACATATCAATTATACCTTCACATGTTCACGTTATCACTTTATAAACATGAATTGAATTTAGAAATACAACTTACATCAATGCCTGCCCATCGTACAGGGCTTTGAGCTGGTACCAGTGGTCCACTAAACAGTCCTTCAGGGCTTGTTTAAACCGGGCCTGGTGTGTTGCCAGCTCATCAGGAAAACAAAAACGGGAGTGATGGTTCGAAATTTGAAACCGCCCATTTTCCAATTTGCCTGTGCCATGGCAAAAAGTTTTGTTTTTGCAACGGAAATAACTGAAAAATCATCAATAGTAAGAGATTTTAATTCTAGCCAATTCGTCCAAGAAAGCATTTGAGCGGTGAAAGTATTAAGATTTCTGAAGTACCTTGCAAGCATTCCGATACTGAGTACCGAAGCAGAGCTATGAAAAATGCATAACTATGCGTACTAATTCGTAAATGCGTTTAATAAAAAAGCATAACAGTCATGCCATGTCACCTAATCAGTGAATTGTCATCTCAATTAAATTATCGAAAAAAGTGGTAGCACGTGTTCGGCCGTTTTCCGGTTCGTGCACCTGTACTGGTTTCATAGATGTTTTTGTTTGATTTTTTAGCCATAGATGAAGTGTCTATTTTTGAATTTGAGGTCCGCGCTGAATACGTATTTGATGGAATTGTTTGGAACATAGTGTAACGAGGCAAAATAGAAAGCCTCGTATTTAACCATCTCCTCCTCAGACCGAAGTGACCACCTTATATTAAAAAAGCAAGTCAAAGCGAGAAGTCCCAGCTCAAGTGCCCAAGGTCCCTAATTATAATTATAAGTTCATGTACTAATGTTTTTCCCGTTCCCCCCCTATCTTATATTCCCGTACCGTTCCGGCCCGACGACACCGAGGGAGATCATCCCTCAATCTCATCCGGCCTGGCGGGTCACCCGGCCTTCGAGTGATTAGCCAGGGAATAAAGAGTCAACGTATCCAGAGATATGCCTGGAAGAGCGCTGCATAACGAATCTATAACGTGGAGTAGCTTCCTCCTTCCCTCTACCTGTCTCGTACCGGCTTGGTCCACCGGTTCAAATGCAGAAATTCCGCCTTCCAGGATATCGAGAACATGACGAGCCATCTAACAAACCCCTGGCCAAAGCTCGAAGTGCCAAAAGGCCCTGCCAGGCCCGCGACACAACCCGGCAGAAGAAGAATACGCCTATTAATTTTATGCGTAGATCCTCCACCTCCCCCAAAATTGCATCTGCCTAGAGACAGACCTAGAAACCTCACTTCTTGCTTGGACGTAGTATCGATAAGATATAGTATTGATTATTTTTCAATTATTTTACCGTAAATTCCCTTGTTTGAAGAAAACTGTATCGTTCGTAAAGTATTATTGAGAATTAACTTCTCTAACTTCAGTTAGTGTATTAGTGCCTTGATTAAGGTAAGATTCCAACTCTAGACGACCCTTCGATTGATCTTAAATTGATTAAAAAAAAGGGAAATTCGTTTCTGATTGCGTAGTTGTGACGCCGTTAATATATCATCGAATTGTCGTGCTTTAGTTTTGTTTAATCATTGATTATTGATTATATTATTGTTCATTGTGTCCCCTATGCCTTACTGATTGATTTTTCGACAAAGTATCGTTATTCCTTATTGTGTCGTCATTAATTATCGTATCGTCATTTATTACCGTACCGCTATTTCTCTGTCCTTTGTTAAATATTTTTTGTATCGATTCTCTTGTAAGTGTAATTAATTGTTAATCTGAACCCCCCTAATTACTGTAAAATCAAGTCCCAGAAATAAGGATTTCCCATGTGGAAAAATTAGTTGCGTAGTAAAAATACGATAATTGATCTCGACGGCTTGTTGAGCCACGTGTTTCTGGAAGAATCGGTCTACAGGCTGTAGATACGATATTGTGATAATATCCCGATTAATTTACCCCCTTTCTCATTGAAAGTAGTCTTAAACCACTAGTAAAACCTTGAGCTGGTATAATTATCGTTATTTCGAATTAATAATTGTAATAAAGTCTAGCGTCCCTTTTGTTAACGTGTACTTCGTAGCCGCATGGCGTGCCTCGTGTAAAGTTGCCTTGGCCATCTTTGTACGAGCTTATTTGAATTTGATTCCGACGCCTTGCCCTTTTCTAGGGAATATTCTGTAGTACCGACCCGTCCAATTAATCATTAGAAGTCCACAAATTATTGATTCTGGACTTTTGATCCCGCTACGTTATCGACCCATTTATTGTGAACTAATATTATTCCGTGTTTGATTTCTACCGTACCATAAGATATCGTTTCCTTCTTTTTGTATTATTTAATTGTTCTGACTTACCCATCCCCTTGTTCTATATTCCCTAATGTTCTGTATTACCCCCTGCCCTACTTATATGTGTGTGACCTAGTCAGTCAGCTGTCTTTGATAGTATTTCCGTGTATCTTGTTTAATTTGTATTCCGACCGACCTATGTGATCGGCTTTGGCTGTTTAATTGTTTTATCCTATGTTTTATTGTTCGTATTAATTGTTATCATTTATTGTTTTGTTTAATCGGTTTCTTTGAGATTAAATCCATAAACCGGAAAATTATTTTTGTTTCTTATCTATATTATTTCGCCCCCATGTTCCCCTCACGCTGAGCTTACCGTGTATTATCGTATTACTTTTAGTTAATTATCTCGTCGCTATATTTGTATTTATTATATTTTATTTAATTCTTTAATAATATTCTTTCGAGTTTGATTTTAACGTCATTTCGTTACCGCGGTATCATTTAAGGTACCTGGCGCCCAACATATCGTAAACTCATCGGGAGTAAGCTAGTTTATAATTTTGAGGTAAATAGTAAATTCTCCGATGAGCCAAACGTGGCAAGAGTGCCTGGCTTTGTAGTCGTGGCCTGCCCGGCCTCAAACCCAGACCGTCGGCAGTGCACGTCACAATAGATAACGCAGAATTTCGGGATTCGAGACCAGGGCGGCACCCCCACCTATTGGTAACGTTGAGGTAACGTAACAATTCACCGGAACTAAAATTCTGTGTTGGAAATACAAAATGCTGGAAGCATTTCCGCGGATACCACTTAGGGAATTTGAACGTACAGTAGTACCTCTCTATAAGCGACTGTTAGGGCGGTTGGGGAAATAGGATTCCAAGAAATTACTGAAATTCCGAGATAGTACTGTACTTTCAGTTTGGTTTGA
This sequence comes from Tenthredo notha, assembly GCA_914767705.2. Taxonomy (NCBI): domain Eukaryota; kingdom Metazoa; phylum Arthropoda; class Insecta; order Hymenoptera; family Tenthredinidae; genus Tenthredo; species Tenthredo notha. The sequence goes on along the minus strand of OU611913.1, from coordinate 13,382,297 downwards.
GTTTTTTTACGCACCTGTTCAATGTATGAGTAATAATAAGCTTGAAACTTCAAAGTGCAAGAGAGTAGAGTAGAGTAGTAGAGTAGGATTTTTTCGATCCTAAAGTAAAATTCCCTGAGGACTACAGACAAGTCATATAACGACAAGTGTATAAACAGATAAATCAAACAGATAAAGATATAGGTACAATATAATAGATACAATAAAAAAGTAAACAGATATGTAAATTAACAGCGAGCAGATATGAACAGGAATGTTAGGCTCTGAGAGCAAAAAGCAAAAGAATTAAGAAATAAATAAAAAATGAATTATAGCGTTGCGAAAGCATAACCCACACATCAGCACCATACACTAGTAAAAATAAAAAAAATGCATCAGTGACGGTAAATGAACAAATTGTCACAGGCGAATTTGAACTAGAAAAGCTATAGGTTCTAGTGAACTGCGTATAAATAATAGTATATTGTGCATCAAGGGAGCAAAGAACGTTTTCGCTCCCATGGTTCACACGATATTTTTTTTCAGACATGAACTGAGGCCGATTTTGCTACCTGTTTGAGGAAAAAGCGGTTTTACCGATTAATTTTGAATAAATCAATTAAAGTTATGATTTATTTATTTGGTTGCTGCTTTAAACAATAGTATATTTCGTATCAAGGGCCTAAAATTTTATACCCGCATATGAACGCCGTGCACGAGGATCGGTGAAGCCCGCCCGAATGAATATGGAATCACACGAGGGTATAAAGTATTACGCCAATGTTGCGAACGATATTTTTTGATGCAGTTGACGTCGATTATATCTGAGCAGAACAAGTCGTGAAATCGGATTTTACGTCCACTGCAATGGAAAAGCATAACCCACACATCAACACATCTAGAAGTCCGGCTGGTGAGACGTCCAACGTGGCCTACCCTACAAGTACTCAACCTACTATAGTCCAATGCCCGCTAGGATTCGCCTCACGCTCCTCCGCCTCCAACAGAAAGCGTAAAACCGCGTGCGGAACGCAGGAAGCGTCGACGCGAGGGTAGCCTCAGAAGATAGCGAGTTCGAGAGTTGGTTGCTCGAGAGTAAGAGAGTGAGAGTAAGCTTTATTTGGCGCTCTGGGACAGGTCCCCTCAAGCGCATTAACAGTACAGCAAAAAGAAATTATAAATATAATAAGTGGTAGTAGTAGTAATACTAGTAACGATAAGTATAAAGGAGAGAAAAAGAGTAAAATTTGATACAAAAAATGTATATAAAATTAAATGAAAGAAATAGGCGAGAGGGAGAGAGATAGATAGATAGATACTTTTATTATGACCATTACAATGTTGGACAAGTAGGAAAGACAGCAAGAGTAACAAAGAACGTAGTAACAGAGAGTAAAGTAACAGAGATAGTGTAAAAGACAGAAAATACTTAGAGCTAGCTGAAAGAAAGCAGTGAGAGAGATAGATAGATAGATGGATGGATAAGTTTTATTTACCCATAACAATATTGGGCAAGCGTACCTTGCATTCACAAAAATTATGCAAGGTAGGCGGAGAAAAAGAAAGCAAATTAGAGCATACAAGAGATATTACAGACAGAGAGAGAGAGAGAGAGAGAGAGAGAGAGAGAGAGAGAGAGAGAGAGAGAGAAGAGTAATTTATTCGACCTTGGAACAAAGCTCATTTAGGCCGCAGGCAAGCAAAAACAGTTTACAGAATTATCAAAAATATTAATTTAACAATTAAATAATAGTATATGCAGGCAAAAATAGACATAGTTCAGAAATATAAGTATATATATATATATATATATATGTAACAGGTAATAAAACAGAAAGAGTAAAACCGATTAAAATTAGAATAAAATGAGTAAAAATAAAGTAAGAATAAAAATAGACCTAAGAATATAAATTATAGCAAAGAGCAAGTAGCTATAATGAAACTAAAATTAAAAATAAAAATGGAGTAAAAATAAAAATAAAAATAAAAATAAATATAAAGAGAGAGAGAGAGAGAGAGAGAGAGAGAAATAGTAATGTATACATAACAGTTTTACTAGATCGTGCATAACAGTCATTTTATTTTTATCGTCACTGTTTTCTATATGATTTCAAAATTTCTGCATCTGCACTTTAGCAAACCGTATGGTCGCAAAAAGAGCTTACACACATAAGGCATTCAATTCAACGAAAACGGAATTCGCATGGGTTCAATATCAAACAACAAAAAAAAAAAATTCGCCACTAGATAATCGACAAAGGCAGAAAAAATGGTAGTAGAATTTTGCTCTCAGAATGATAGTTCAGAAACTATACGGTTTGCTAAGTGCAGATGCAGAAATCTCGAAGATCATATTTTTTTATCCAAGATACCCCTATTTCTTGGAGACTGTTGAAAATAAAAAGCAAATTCATGAAGTGCTACGATGTTAGATTGTGTGGAATGAGAATGGCTTAAAATATTTGTGCTGAAAAAAAGGATAAGATTTCTGGCGTTTAAATTCACTTTCATCTGCTGTTCAGTCTTTCGAGGTAAAGGAAAATGGAAATGAATGTATCCACTTGGAAATATTTCGTTGGTAATCGTGTATAGGTACAAATAACTCGTATACCCATCCATCTATAGATACATCCTCGCAACGCAGTATCACTCACGTTCGTACTGCAGATATATTAAGGCCCATCCGTAGTCGCCCACCTCCTTTTGATACAATGTGACACATTTCGATTATTATCCGAGCCCAGCCGTCAAAAACGCAAAAAAGGCCAACGCTGCGCGAATTCAAATTCAATACCGAACACATACGTCCGAAAGAATGTTCGTTTCGTGCGAAAATAGAGTCTACAGATGGTTTTTACATTTTTCGTAATGTAATACTTTTCGTAACAATGTAAAAACCATCTCTAGTCTCTATTTTCGCATGAAACGAACATTCTTTCGGACGTATGTATTCGGTATTGAATTTGAATTCGCGCAGCGTTGGCCTTTTTTCGCGTTTTTGACGCCTGGGCTTGGATGATAATCGAAATGTGTCACATTGTATCAAAAGGAGGTGGGCGACTACGGATGGGCCTTAAACCAAAGAAAAAACTCTCTCTCTCTCTCTCTCTCTCTGTGCGAAATATTATGAAAAACTATCCGACAATAATTTAGAAGTGTCTGAGATATTGAAAGATTATTGAGAGACGAGCGAAGAGATGAAAATAGAAAGAATAAAAAAAAAGAACATATTAGAAACAGAATTATGGATGTGAAAAGTAAGAGGAAATTCATAGAAAAGAGATTGAAAAATGTTTCATAAATTCGGCGAACTTGGTAGACCAAATAGCGTTGAAAACAAAGTTGGCCGTCAATAAATGGCATTCGGAAAAAATAATTTATTGAAATCTTACGTAGTTCCTTTGTCACTTGTCTTATTTTGTTGGTAGGTTCTATCGTCAAAAATCCGTTCCAACAGAGGTAATGACCGACGGGGTCTTCGTGGCCGCGGCATTCTTACAATTACGGCGATTCAATCGTCCATACGTAGATAATATTTTACAACAATTAATACAGTACCACGATAATTAGAAATGTTCAGAAGGATTCATCACCACTTCGGAATCGAATAAGCCTTTGCCCGAAGGCTTTATGGCGTGCTGAAGGCACAGATAAATAAGTAAATAAACTAAACTAATAAGTTATTATAATTTATGAAAACATGAACTTGTACAAGACGAACGAATATAAGAAATATCACAAAAGCACTATAACACTATCTTACAATTACGGCGATTCAATCGTCCACGTAAATAATATGTTGCAAGTACAATTAATACAATACCACGATTATTAGAAATGTTCAGAGGGATTCATCACCACTTCGGAATCGAATAAGCCATTGCCCGAAGGCTTTATGGCGTGCTGAAGGCACAAATGGATAAATAAATAAACTAAACTAATAAGTTATTATAATTTATGAAAACATGAACTTGTACGAGACCAACAAATAGGAGAAATATCACAAAGCACTATAACACCGCTAGAGACAACAACGTGACGACTATGCGATGTTAACCGATTGACTGTGACGTGTTTAGTGAAAAATATGCGGAGAGTTTCGAGAAGCTCGGTTTGCATCTCTAGAGTATAGGTAAGACGGTCGCGGCTGACTGTCCCGCCAAAATCAGTCTTTACGTTTTGTTACGTTTTACTGAGAACTGGCGCAGTGAATTTAAACAAACAAAAAAAAAAACAAATGCAGGCGTGTCTGGTTAACAGTACCCACAGCATTTTACATTATTTTTATGTTCATGCAAACCGACAAACAAACAACAATCCAGAACGGCAGAAAATGGAACGAAACATCCGCCGTTCGAGCTTCAACAAGAGACGCTCTGTGGATAGCCAATAAGGAGAAAGAAGAAGAAGAACTAGAGACGCTGCGACAACCATGCAGAAAAGGAAAAGTCTATGGGAACAATTTTATAGAAAATAACCAACAGAATTGTATTAAAGATAAATTTTTTGTAGGTTGACACTATAAGGTAGTTGTTTCGAGATAGTCACGTTCAAAAGTATAGCTCATCGAATTGAAAGTATAATATAGCTGAAGCGTTAGTCGAAAACCGCCCATTATAAAACTTTCGTGAAAGTACAGTCTCACTGCTCTCACACACATCTAAATAGTATTTATTCATGAACATTTTCAGATTTTGACGAGTCATATTTCAGTAACGGCGTGGTCAAAATTTTTGTTTTGTTTTTTGTGTAATTTATAACTTTGGTTTTTATAACATATCAAATTTTTATCAAATTCCTTTGTTGCGTTTTGATTTTAGCCGAAAAATCTCGCGTGTAAATCTCTATTCTCCATAAGAGCCCATGCTAAAATTACAAAACTTTGATATCGTTTGTCTCAAAATTGGGGTCAATTTGAATCGGATGGTCAATTTTAATCGGAACAGGCTAATATTATTTGTATTCAATTAAATAACAATCAAGGAAAGTTTCGTTGAAATTCTTCGAGCAATCGTTCCATGCAACAACTAACTCAAGGGGGTATATATATACACTTTGAAAATAGTTTTTTTCAAATGACTGCTACGCTCTGAGAAAACATTTTAGTGACTCAGTTCTTTTACAGTTGATTGGTGCTATTTTGATACATAGTTCATGATTTTCCCAGATTTTATGTCCTTCGCTAAACAAAAATTTAGTCCATCGAAGAAAAAGTAGTTGTCGTAGGGTACAGGTTGCTGCGTTGCATGAAATTCCGCCAAATTTGAAGGAAATATTCTGAATGAATGTAATTTAGGGGAAAACCAATAATACTTCATGTATTCAAGTTTTAGACATAGAAATTTTTGATTATAAAATATTTTTTCCAAAACGGTGGAAAAAAAAGTCTTACAATCAAAAACTTCTATGCATAGAATTTGAATTCATGAAGTATTATTGGTTTGCCCCTCAATTACATTCATTCAGAATATTTCCTTCAAATTTGGAGGAATTTCATGCAACGCAGCAACCTGTACCCTACGACAACTACTTTTTCTTCGATGGACTAAATTTTTGTTCAGCGGAGGACATAAAATCTGGGAAAATCATGAACTATGTATCAAAATAGCACTAATCAACTGTAAAGGAACTGTGTCACTAGAATGTTTCCTCAGAGCTTAGCAGCGATTTGGGAAAAATTATTTTCAAGGTGTGTATACCCCTTTGAGGGAAAACTTTGGTGAAACTTTTGGCTAAAACAGGTTTTTTAATTCTGACAATGTTAAATAGAGGTGTATAAAAAAAAAATTCTTTCAGCAGTTTACAAATAATGGAAATATGTGCTGTGATAAAAAAAATTCAGCCACCTGCGATGAAAGTGTAGACACAAGGAATTTTTGGCAGCGGTGGGCAAAATCTTCTTCGCAAGGTTCCTTGCGCTTAGACTTTCATCGCAGGAGGCTGAAATTTTTTTTCACAGTCTATAATACCATTATTCAAAAACTTATCGAGGAATTTTTTTGTACGATCTGTAATAGCGATTTTGCAATTTCACTGAAGTCTCGCCTTAATGTACCTGGCGAGAGGTTTTTGCACCAGGGGTGCTTTTTGGGGGGATACCACAGCTTATTGCATCATTTCGATTGATAAGTTAGTAATGGTTCTCATTAACTATGCTTGCTCGATTGGGTTTTATCACTCGAAACACGTTTTTCCAGATGTGGACACTCCTACAGCATACGATCACTTCCGATACCTTCGCTTTGCTTATGCGTAGTGCACGTTGACCTTAACATAGTTATATTCTTCTGAAATAATAACTATGGTATTGTGGTAAAATTGATATTATGTAGTAATATATAGGATTTGTGAGCTGCCAGTGTTAGTATTGAAACTGACCATATTTTCAACATCTTTCAAATGGGAGGAAGTCTCCAAATTCGCCAAATGACTGTGTCACAATTAATAAACGATGAGAAGCAATGTGTCAATGGACGCAGAATAAAGTGATGTTAAATTTCAACAATCTGACGTACAATAATGACTGTATTCATTGTATACATATTCAGTGCAATGTAGAATCTCATAACTCAGCACAAAAACTGGTTATTTCATGGCAATTTGGAAACCCAGGTTACGCTGATTTCCAGTGTACATTTAGGTGAATTGATCGAGTAAAGGCCCAATCCGGAGAGTTATTCAGCAGGTGCTCTATATTTGGCTCAAGGAAACATCCCCTATAAGTTTGGTCAGGTCCATGACCCGGAAGCCTGATAGACTCCTAGTCAGTCGATCAGTTTTCTTCTGTTATTCCTCGCTCACTCGGTTATCAGTATTTTCATTACTAGGAGTATCCCTAAGTACGTCGAATCATTCTGAACAATCTCATAATTAATTATTTAAAGTTGTTGATGGCAAAATTATCTAAACCTGTGATATATACCCTGTACTTGACTCTCATCATGTCTCAGCGCAGAATATTTACATCGGAGTGTTCAATTTTGTAGTATTCTACAAAACGCACTGAGAATGCGACAACAAACAAGGCTTCTGATGTTTTGAAAGTTGATGTTCTTGGGTAAAAAGGTGGTTTGGCCAGTCGAATATCTATCTTCGAAATACTCTGACGATGAAGTTATACTCATATTCAAAATCTCATACATCTCACATTATATCATCGTTTGGTAGAATAAAGATATGAACAAGGATTATCGGCCAGCTACGGATATTCACCTACACTGAACTTCATGGTCAGAGTATTTTGAATATGGATACTGACTTTGGCTGACCAACTTATTCATCCAAGAACATCAACTTTCAGAACATCTAAAACCTTGATTGTTGTCGGAGTCTCAGTACGTTTCTTAGAGTACTCCCAAAATTGAACACTCTGATCTAAATATTTTGCGCAGCGACGTGATGAGAGTAGAGTACAGCACCTATATCTCTAGTTTTGATAATTCTTATATCTGATTGTTCAAAATGATTCAACATACTTTGTGGTACTCATAGTAGTGAAACTACTGATAAGCAAGTGAGCGAGGGATAAAAGACGAAAACTGATTGACTGTAGAAGACGATCAGGCTTCCGGGTCATGGATCTTGACCAAACTTGTAAGGGTGTTTCGTTGAGCCAAAATATAAAGTACCTGCTGAATAACTCTCCGGAATGGGCCTTTACTCTGTCAATTTACCTAAATGTACATTAGAAATCAGCGTAACCTGGATTTGGCAAATTGCCATGAAATAATTAGTTTTTGTGCTGCGCTATGAGATTCTACATTGCACTGGATATTTATACATTGAATAAAGTCATTATTGTACATCAAATTGTTAAAATTTAACATCCCAGCTATGAAAAATCACTTTATTCTGCGCCTATTGACACATTGCTTCTTGTCGGTTATCGCTCGTACAACATTCATTTGGTGAATTTGAAGACTTCTTCCCACTTGAAAGATGTTGAATATATAGTCAGTTTCAATACTAATACTGGCAGCTTACAAATCCTGTAAATTACAACATAATAATAATTTCACCATAATATTATGGTTATTATTTCAGAAGGCTATATTATATACTTATCTAATGAAATGGCATTATGTCACCATAAGTGAGGTTAATTGTCCGATAAAACCATCATAGGCAACTGTCGATTTGAAAAGATTCTGCTGCAACAAAACTCTTCCCTAGTACGAATTGGGAGCTCCTCTTTACTAGATATGACTCTCTATTATTATTCATTCTTTTTTTCGGCATGGGCATTGAAAAGTCACTTTATACGGCACATTTCAGAGCAGCCGTATAAAGTCTTTATACGGCAGTCTGGATGCGCAGTTCAAAGTGCGCGACAGATCGCACCATAACCTCACTCTCTACGTCTGTGGATCTCAACTGGCGTCAAAGTGACTTTCCATGCCTATTTCGAAAAAAGAGACGACGCGTGTCATTCTTTCCCGGCAGGAAGTCATCCGTCGAATATATCAACAAACGATTGAGACCGAGAAAGCACATAACGGAGAAACCCAGATGATGATATGTATTGAAAAATATTTGCCAAGCCCAAGTCTTGTTATGGACGACTTTTTCTGTAGCAGTTTGATTCTAAATGGGGCAGTAGCCTGAAAATGTCTCATCTTACTTACCCTGACCTAACGTTGTTTTATTAGATGAGTATAATATACTACATACATATTCTTCTGAAATAATAACTATAATATTATGGTGAAATTAATATTATGTTGTAATTTACAGGATTTGTAAGCTGCCAGTATTAGTATTGAAACTGACTATATATTCAACATCTTTCAAGTGGGAAGAAGTCTTCAAATTCACCAAATGAATGTTGTACGAGCGATAACCGACAAGAAGCAATGTGTCAATAGGCGCAGAATAAAGTGATTTTTCATAGCTGGGATGTTAAATTTTAACAATTTGATGTACAATAATGACTGTATTCAATGTATAAATATCCAGTGCAATGTAGAATCTCATAGCGCAGCACAAAAACTAATTATTTCATGGCAATTTGCCAAATCCAGGTTACGCTGATTTCTAATGTACATTTAGGTAAATTGACAGAGTAAAGGCCCGTTCCGGAGAGTTATTCAGCAGGTACTTTATATTTTGGCTCAACGAAACACCCTTACAAGTTTGGTCAAGATCCATGACCCGGAAGCCTGATCGTCTCCTAGTGAGCGTAGCAAGCAAGGAATAACAAAATAAACCTAATGACTGAGCCCAGCGGGTGAGAAACAACAGAAAGCCGATCGACTGAGCGTGGCGGGGCAAGGAATAACAGAAACCCAATCAAGAGAGCCTAGCGAACGAGAACAATTGCCAACCTGTGAATTAAAATTTTGCAAAAAGCTATATCCCCCAAAAGCACCCCTGGTATAAAAACCTAACAATAAAAGCAAAGTACATAAATGTGTCTACCTAAGAAAAATCTACTAACGAAAAATCCCCTTCAACATAAAGTCTTACTCCAAAAGTCCCTACAACTAAAATTCATCTTCAACTAAAGTCGTCCTTCAAAAGCATCTTTGTATGTAAGAATTGAAATCAGATACAACTCTGTTTGTAGCAAGTACAAAAGTTAAAAATAAATTTGAACTAAATAAATTTGAACTAAATAGTTTGGGGACAAGAAAGGGAGCCTGAAGTGAGAGAAATTTCATTTAAATGAACTATAGAACAAAACATTTGAAATAGTATATTGTGCAACTAGGGGGGGGGGGGAATGACCCCCCCCCCCCCCCCAGTTGCACACTGTATTTTTCATAATAAAGGCGGGAAATGGGTCTTCTTTGATGCGCGTCGATCGGAAGGGAAAATCACGTGTTTCGAACGTGAGTCCGGAATATTCACTCAGCGGGAGGGAATGTACTTTCCAAGCATGAAAGAAGGCTCATTTCATGCACGTACTATGAAAAAAATTTTATCGCAGGTATCAGGGGATGCAAATTCACGGCAGCGCGTGGTTTTGTTTTTGCATATGCAATTACTAGGTGTCGAATAGCTGCAAGAGTGCCGCCGTGTAATAAACGTCATACATGAAGAAAATACACATGAAGTTGACTTACCTCACTTCCATTTGGTACATTCCCAGGCTGGTAGCCAGTCACTTTTCGCACTATTTGTCACCTTTTTCACTTTCCGGCACTTTTTTCGGTATAATGATCAATAGGTCTCATTTTTCATTACAGACATGAATTTTTTTAACCAAATTTGGACCATTGATTCAATAATGTTGCCAAATGTGACTAAATTCGTCTTTGGTTTTGCATGAAACTATTATGGTTTCAATACAAGCGTTGTTTTCGAACTATTTTTTTATGTTTTTTTTCGTTATCCAATATTTTATAAGAAAAACGATGATAAGCCTGTTGAATTTTGATCGGACCTAAAACTTGTCTGCTCATTCTGTAGAGGAATCAGCGGCGTAGCTGGGGTGGCAGCGGGTGCCAGCAGTTTGGGAGTGACACCCAACCGCGAAAACAAAAACTTACGAAAATTGCATCATTCAAATAAAATCATACTTAAAGTCCTTCGGTTTTTTATTGATTTCATTCTTGGGGTGACACCATCGATATCCAAACCGGGTGCCACCCATGCTAGCTACGCCACTGAGAGGAATATCCTATGATTAAATAGTTTGAGACCAATAAATCTCAAATCAACTAGTCGGAAAGCTTATTACCCAGGCGCGGATCCAGGGGGGGGGGGGGGTCATGGGGGTCATGACCCCCCCCATGGGCAACTCATCGCGTGATATCATCCCCCCAATTTTCAAGATATAGTACTGATTTAATTTTTTTTTTTTACATAGATACCTGGGCCAAAAAAATTGACTATTTTTTTTTCTGAAAAATATATCGAGAATATTATTCAGAATGATAAAAAAAAATTTTCGTGAAAGTTTGAGCCCTTAATATTAATCTTAAGAGGTCTATCATCGCTATTTTTGATTTTTAGTCATAATTTGATGTTTCACGACAGAACTGTCGAAACATTGAAGTGAAAGAATTTATTTTCACTTATTCCTATATAAAATCGAATTCCCTACAAAAAAGATCTGATTATAGATTTTCGTCAGACAAGCCATTTCCGAGTAATTAAGCTTAATAAATTGATATGTTTTTTCGATTTGACTTATTTAATTTGGAATTTTGTAACTAACGAATCAATGAATATCTGACAGAGATCACGACGGATTCTTGAAGGAAATTTAATGTTCTACAAAAAAGATCTTTTAGTATTTTTGCCTAAATTCAATTCTTCAAAAGTTATTCTTAATTAAAATCGAAGAAATTAAGAATTTTAATTGAGAATAACTTTTGAAGAATTAAATTTAGGCAAAAATACTAAGAAGTCTTTTTTGTAGAACATGAAATATCCTTCGAGAATCCGTCGTGATCTCTTTCAGATATTCATTGATTCGTTAGTTACAAAATTCCAAATTAAATAAGTCAAATCGAAAAAAAATATCAATTTATTAAGCTTAATTACTCGGAAACGGCTTGTCTGACGAAAATCTATAATCAGACCTTTTTTGTAGGGAATTCAATTTTATATAGGAATAAGTGGAAATAAATTCTTTCACTTTAATGTTTTGACAGTTCTGACGTGAAACATCAAATTATGACTAAAAATCAAAAATAGCGATGATAGACCTCTTAAGAATAATATTAAGGGCTCAAACTTTCACGAAAATTTTTTTTTGTCATTGTGAATAATATTCTCGATATATTTTTCAAAAATAAAAATAGTCAATTTTTTTGGCCCAGTCTAAGATACATACTTTGATACGACCATGACCCCCCCCCCCAAATCAGAAGTCTGGATCCGCGCCTGTTATTACCGACACTTATTCATACGGGTGGATTATTTTGCGATAAGATGTTGGTGAAAATATTGGACAAGGCACATGCACAGCTGATAATAACCTTATAATTTCCGAAATATGTAACATATGAGGTGGTAATCATAAGTATGCATCGCTATAGCGTTCTTCAGCGCTTGACGCACATGTCTCCAGTTATGAGTACAACTTACTCAATACAAGAAAATAGAAATGCTTCAATTTATTAACTAGGGTATGCCAGCACTCGTCGTTACGTCCGCTTTCTGATTTCGTATTATAGTTATGTGCGACAGTCCGAATGAGGGAATTCAAAATTCGTAACCGACCCTTCTCTCTTATCCAGGGCCGAATCTAACGTGTAAGGGGCCTGGGGCTACACACATTTTTCGGGGCCCTGCGTAGGGATAATGTCTTTGCAAATAGAGGAAAATCATATGAATACTATATCTAACAAGCATAAGAATTGAACATGGTATGATAGACATTGAAATAATGTAGAGTATTTGTGAGATAGTACTATTTAAGAATTTTCATTTATAGCACATTTTTTGAAATTATTATAATAGTATTTGAGTGACCAGAACATCAGAGATCGGAGATCATAAAAGTAAAGGTGCCAATCCAGTAGCGTCGAATAGACGCTGGAACGAGCGTCAAGACGAATGACGTCACACATTTGACGCTTTTGCGTTGACGCGAAGAAGTTCAGATTTCCCATTTCGGCGTCGACACGCTTACTAGTGCGGCCATTTGGGTATCATTGGCGTCAGACGCGTCTGCTTCAGCGAACTCGCGTCAAACTGACGCTAATGAAAAGGCACCTTAACGATAAAATTATCCACCACTATCAGAAAAACTGACGAAATCATCAATGATTTGAGTGTGATCGGTACTGTTTAGTACAGTACTTTCAATGCAGCAAATATAGATATTTAATTCAGTAATCCGTCTCAAAAGAACCTTAAAATTTCTCTTCAAGAGTGCGAATGGCACCTTTGTGGGCCCGTAAGCATGCGGGGCCAGAGCATTAGCTCCTGCACCCCCCCCCCCTTGCCCCCCCCCCCCTTCCCCCCCCGCCATCCAGACCTGGCCCCATCCTTCTAGTCGAAAACTGGACCACCAACGTTACCGGAGCCAACTGGACAGTTCGTGGACTGTACTCTACATTTTGAAATTGACAAATGTACCACAAGCAACATGGCGTCCAAATAGGCACAATTCTGCCCGTTAGAATACCCTATCCAGTGTATTATAGAGATCAGTGGGCGCCCCTAACCGCAAGAGGTGACGGCCGGATCCTTTTTGCATCGCTAATTGCTGTCGCTAACGCCATCTATTAGTGAAAGCTGGTAGTAGCAGTAATGATAGGTGTGCTCCAAATGTCTCGTAAGATTTCGGTATTTTGAACCTTCTGTCTAAGTGCCTTTCGGAATTTTTAATTTTCGGCATTTTGACCATTCGCTTCTTTGAATTTCGAAATTCCTCAATTTTCGTAATAAGAACCATGCTGAAATTCGAACGCTCGGCTTTTAGACCGTTCACTATTTTGCCCAGTACGATATTTCCTCGCTCGCAATTTTGCCTATTCTAAAGATTGATTTTCGCAATGAGATTTGTTTCTGCTCTCACGTCTTCGGAATTGTTTTTTTGTCTGTTCGATAGACTTTCGTAATTACGGCTGTTCTATATCTCTCAGATTCGGTGATTTGACTTTCGGGATCTCGACCCATCGACTTTTCGATCTTTCGGAAATTCGTACCCCACCCTATTCTGACGCGTCTGTAGAAACGATCCTGAGATTCGTTCTGTAGAAACGGGCGTTCTGGAATTATTTTTCTGTAGAAACGAACCTGCGTGCGACATTTCAACGAAAATCTGTAGGATTGACCTCATAATCATTCTGTAGAAACGAACCATGTAGGATAATTGCTCTGTAGAAACGAACTCTGTAGGAACGATTCTGTAGAAACGGTCCTCTGTAGAAACGATTTCTGTAGAAACGGTCCCATCCCGAGCACCACACACTTCCACATTGCAGTTGTTTTCTTAACAGGAGGCATCGTAGCTACAAACCGTCACTTTGCCTCTGCTAATTACTTTAAAAATGATCCGAAAACTTTCTCAACTCGTCACAAGATCTATACACGCCGAACTGCGCCGAACGCCAAACAACAACTGTAATGGCGTCGTCGCGTAGCGACGTGGCATGGCGTCCTAAATTACGCCAAGAATGCCCGCAAGGCAGCGCTGCTCACGGCGCCGCCAGCGCCCCTTCAGTTGGCTCAAATAACTAAAGTAGCCTCACGCCTCTCAGTACAGAGTTGCGGGCCCCTGATTTGAACCCTGAGAAACAGCGAAATAGAGCGCGTGCATATTATAGATCGAATGCTGAGAAGGAGCGTAATATTAAGCGTACTATCTATTCTTCAAATCGTTTAGCAAAGCTCAAGAAGTACCGCTACTAAGATTGTTGCTAAATATCATCGTATTCAAAAGGCGAATACCATAGCATTAATACAGTCTAAGGAAAAATATATAGCAAAGATTGCGCCAAAGATGACGAGCTAACCGAAAGTGATAGGAGAATGAATGCCGAATCGATTATTAAATGGTGCATTCATGATAGAGATTTGAAAATCAAATCAATTAAGAAAACTTTACAAGTTATAAACGAAAGAGCAGACTGAACGCGCGTGGAATCAATTTTTTAATATTATTTTTTTGAAGGCCGGTCTAACATTACGTAGGTGGGGAAAAGATGACTCGGAAATTTGGAAGGAATAAGAAATTAAAAACGTAGTCTGCAAATAAAGTTCAAAAATTATTTATTGTCTATAGATCGTTTCGTGATCACCCGGAAAGTTAAGTTGAGGAAAAACTGAGGCACTTTGAAAGTTAACGTGAAGGATTCGCGATTTTATTCAATCGTAAGCTCGAACGCGAAGTAAGTTTCGACTTTGACCGGTGCGACCATATTGAAATTTTGGAGAGCCTGGAAGACCTGCGGAAGGCGGGGACAAGCGGGGTATTAGGAGCTGTTTTCAAACAGACTCAGGTGTTTACTCCGAGGCAGGCTAATTCGGAACACAGACGTATATTTAACTAAGGTTGACAAATGCTCCAGTAATATTATCGAAGATAAATTGGGCGTTCTTTGTGGTTCATCAAGGCACATCGCCTCAGCTGAATCGTTTTACGCGGAAGCTGGGTATGAGATTGTTCAGTTTCATGAACCAATTGCAATTAATACGACAGGGCAAGCTGCCAATATTCTGCCATTGTTTAACAAAAAGCAAAATGAAAGTGTAAAAAGCAAATGCAAGAGTTGGCCTTGTAACAAAATGTGTAAAACGAAGGATGTTACATTTCTCGCGAAATACGTAGAGTTGCTTCGGATTATATCCACGTGCACGTTGAAAAATATACATATTAAGTTTCTAGACAAGTTGGAGTGTACAACTAGACACGCCAATAGTAAGCTAGGCCATTCGCAACTTTGTTATATGGATGATGCCACCTGCAAATCAATTTTCTTGCCTGTGCAAATGTTGATTGAAGTGAGATCAACCCCAAAAAGCACCTCTGGTGCAAAAACCTTTCGCCAAGTCCATTAATGTGTGGATCACCCCAACAGAAACCCCATCAAAAGTTCTGCTCGTTCGCTCGCTCACTCGATTGGTTGATGATTATCAACATACAAAAGCATTGAAATCAGATACAAGTGCCAAGTACCTGTAGAATAATAAAAGTTTGGAATTGAAAAATTTGTTCAAACTAAATATAACGTTGTACTCGTTCGCTCGCTGCGCTCGCTCACTCGATTGGCTTACGATTATTAGTTGAAAAAATAATTCGGATGAAGAAATTGAAGATGACAATATTTATCAAAAAATATTCACAACAAAAAAATAATTAAAAAAAATTGTAAACAAAAAATGTGGAGGTAGTGGTACTTGGTGGGCCTTTTGTAGAAACAGCATTATGAAATATCAATTGCGAACCATGTCAATGTCATCTGATAGCCATTCAAACATTGGCCCACCAACGTACCACGGACTCCAAATTTTTTGTTTACAATTTTTTTTTAATTATTTTTTTGTTGTGAATATTTTTTGATAAATATTGTCATCTTCAATTTCTTCATCCGAATTATTTTTTCAACTAATAATCGTAAGCGAATCGAGTGAGCGAGCGAACGAGTACAACGTTATATTTAGTTTGAACAAATTTTTCAATTACAAACTTTTATTATTCTACAGGTACTTGGCAGTTGTATCTGATTTCAATGCTTTTGTATGTTGATAATCATCAACCAATCGAGTGAGCGAGCGCAGCGAGCGAACGATTTGAATTACAAGTACTCGATTTTACGTCTGGAGAAAGACTGAGTTGTTTTTACAAGCATAGATGTTTACGCAGCAACCTACTTCTAATGTTTTTAAAGGTACTTCTTCTATTTCATTGCTACTAGATGTTATGCGAATACATGCTGATGATCAATCAGCTAAAGGGTGTTTCTCCCAGCGTAATAATATAATAAAGGTTCGCTTTCTAGACCATTACAGACCAAAAAATACAAAATCCATGCAGCAGTCCAGCTAAATTTTTACAATAGGTGCTTCTCTCTCCGCTGCGTCTCATATTCAGAGGCAATGGCTTATACATCTCAACGTGCGCCTGATTGGGCTCTACAGGAATACTAGACTCATGTTATATAACTGGGTGATCGAAGAAATTTTGCAGTAGTTTAACGTCATTCCAAATCATCGACACAGGAAAAAGTTTGAAAGTCCACTTCTCAACAAGGACTATCCTGGCCGGTTGTCGTAGAGAATCTGAACCATCTTTGGACCGATCCTTGAATTTTTGGTCCTCAATTGTTCATACGAAATGCCTCTATAGTATAAGCGTGAGAAATTTCAATAAACCCATTTTTGATTGAAATGATAAAAAAATGTGAAAAACAAATTAAAAATTAAAAAATTAAATGTCGCAGGTAATATTTGCAATATCAAAAAGTCCTACGTTGATACCAAAGAGGCATCTCTCATGAATAATTCAAGACCAAAAATTCCAAGATTCATCCAACGGTAGTCCTGATTCTTCACGACAACCTAGTGATTTTGTCTTTCATATCTTCAGCATAACCACTGTTAGGCTAAAAGTATTACGTGATGTAAAATATGAATGATGAGATTCAAACCCTCCTTAAACATTATGATTTTTCTGGATTTTATCGAATTCCTTACGTCGCAGAAAAAGATGAATCTTTTTTTTCAGAATTTCAGGCCATTCAAAGGTGTGGGTATATTAGGGTGGTCCTTAAATACCATTTTGAGGAGTGAAGTATAGTTACCTTGAGACAGAAGATCAGAAAAAATTGTCCCAAATATTAGAGTTTTGAAGAAATTGGAACAGGTGCCTAAAGGGGTTTGGCGTTCCCCGTTTTAAATAACATTGGGATCTTACGAATCTTTTGTCGACATTCGATTGTTGGGTCAAGTTTGCTTAAAAAAAAAAAAACCGCTATATAGAGAAAAATCAGGGAAATCATTTAGATCGCTCTGTCTATGATGTTAACTCTTGAGTCTGTTTTTTTTTTTAGAAGTAAAATTTTACGAGGAATGCAGGGAAATCGAAAGAACAAAGAAAAAACTGGAAGACTCAGGCCTCTTCAGGCACCTGTTAGAATTTTTTTTTAAATCCAATATTTGGGGACAATTTTTGTTGATTTTTCGTCCGAAGGTTGCCATACTTCACTCCTCCCCAATCAACATAGGATGGTATGATAAACATTGAGAAAGAGTATGAACCATAAGTTTAGAAAACGTTCATGAAGCACGGATAATACTCTTCAGAATGTCCGCCACATAAACGTTATTTTTTACGTTTATAAACCCATTTTGATACGTACTATCGGAAGGTTTCTCAAACGAATATTTGTGCAAGTTTATCATTAGTTATATTTATACGTTTGAAGTTCGTTAATCTAATTTACGTATAAAAGTAACCGGATTGTTGATATACGTGAGATACGTGTTTTAAACGTACCATATGAACGTCAAGACTACTACTATAAATGATGCAGTGAAAAGGGTATGAGGTATACGTTTAAAAAACGTTGGAGTTCAATTCTTTTCAGAATGTCCGCCACATAAACGTTACTTTTTACGTTTATTAACCCATTTTGATACTTCGATTGTACTATCGAACGGTTTTTAGGAGAATATTCATGCAAGTATATCATTTTTAATATTTATACGTTTAAAGCACGTTGCACTAATTCACGTATAATGGCAACCCAATTATTGATGTACATGAGGTACGTATCTTACACGTATCATATATAAACGTCAACCCACCACTAGATGACGCAAAACCGTACTATACACAATCGAAAAACTGATTCGACAATCCTTAATCCAATTCCACAGCGAATTCTCGAGAAGATATGTAATACACACATCAAAATTAAAGAACAAGATCCAAGTAATGACATGTAAAGATGGATGAAACCTTGTATATTAGTTTGTATATTGGACAAGGCTGTTTACGTCACTGAAGCATAAATAATATGTACTTACCCTAGCCCTTAGCCCCTATGGAAAAAACCCTTAAATTTAAGGGGTCAATTCGCACCCCAAAGTTTTGGGGGTTAACCATGAAAACTCAGGGTTTACCCTCAAATTTTACTCCCGAATACAGGGTAAACGGTGAGTTTTCATGGTAAGCCCCCAAAACTTTGGGGGTGCGAATTTACCCCTCAAGTTTGAGGGTTTCTTTTCCGTAAGGGAGTAACCTCTCAAAGTCCAAGCAGACCCAATCAAACGTACAGTTTCAACTTCTTCTTCAAACGCTTGATCCAAATGGACGTACAATATCTCAACAAACACGAAATTTCTTACATGAACAACAATTAGACTCATATCCACCTGAAAGTCGTATAATAAACATTTATGAGTACATAATACAGGGTGTCTCTCAATTGGTCATACAAACCTACATTCGTCCGATTTTTGAACGTAAAAGGCGTTTCGTCTTTATTTGGGAACGTTCAAGTTTAGAGTATAGTAAGAATACACATAAAATTGATTTTTATTCGAATATGTCTTTATTTTGTAATTTGCAGACCAGCATAATGTACTTTCAAAGTTAAAAGTTAACACAATGATAAACTTGAGCCACCCAACTTCTTCGTACTACAAATTGAAATGATTTTTTTCCAGCGGTAGTTGGAAAATATACTCGAGTGAACAATAACGATAAACTATAACAATTACCAAACTCCTCCACAATACAAACTAAAATGACTTTTTCGCAGGTACAGATATAAAATATATGTGAGTGAACGCATAGTGATAAACTGGAGCCACCGAACAGCCTAATACTACGAACTAAAATGACTTTTCTCCGGTGTAGTTATGAGTATGAGTTCGCGTGAATTCTTTGTCACGGGTATGAATTTTGGAGCTCCTCCTAGGAAAAAATGTGTAAAACCTTTTGTTACCCCAATACAGACTCGGATAGACACTTTGGTCTACCAGAGCTGCGTCCCTGATACAGACTCGGATAGATACGTAATGATCTACCAGAGCTGTGTCCCTAACTCAGAGACTTGGGATTGTTTCACTTCACAGACTCGGATAGATGCTAGATCTACCAGAGCTGGTATCGAATATTAGCTCACCGAAGCTGCCTCCTACGCTAGCTAGCTAAACACGATTTTATTCTGCAAGTGAATCTACTCTGAAAGAATTTAGGTTAATTAAACAAAGAAATAATTACACAAAATAAAAAGCAAGGATATGATTAAATATTTGATTCATATTGGATTTTGCTTTAGCAGATATTATTTACAATATTTACAGTGGAATGGTTTGAACTAAAAATGTGGCTCGATATAATCAAATAATAATTCCTTATTCTATTTCTCTATTTCTGTGTTTTGATTGCTTTGTTTCTAGTTCGTTTTTTTTGTTTATAAAATTGCTTTTGATTCTAATTGATTTCTTTTCTCTAAGGTAAGATCTCGCTTTGAATAACTTACTTTTATTTGAATTTCTTTCATTCTTTTATTTGTATGGTAAGACCTCGCTTCGAGTGACTCCCTATCGATTTGAGGTTATGTGAGTTTACTTTTAATTATTTTTCATTTAATGAATTGATGTGAGTCGATTGACTGCTTTAGTACGAATCGCTGCCTTCTGCCTCTACGTGGCAGCTTATATAGTAATTTTTATCAGGGTCTTCTGATATGTGACGTCGTGTCGAGGTCTTCTGATCGCTACGTGTCACGGTCTTCTGATGCGCGGCCTGTTTGCGCGGTCGTATGGTCGTGATTCGGCCGTTCTGCTGGGTGCAATACTTCGAACACGTTACAATACGTAGGTATAAAACAATAATGATAAAGTATAACAGTCACTCAACTCCTTCTCGATACAGACAAAAATTTCTTTTCCGGTATCTATCAAAGATATTAGGTACATTGTATACTTGGCGAGGTTGATTCTGGCCCGGAAGTGATCGGGTTAGCGTATTAAATCGTATACCAAACAATTACTTCCAGGCCGGAATCAACCTCACCATGTGTACACTAAACGTAATGGATTCTGCGCCGGAAGCGTTCGCTGGACAAATCAATTATGTTGGTACTTGAAATAATCGACAGCGCCCTCCGGGGTAGCCGTGAACCAAACTTCGGCTGTTTATGCAAACTCAGCATAGTCTACGTCGAATATCACATATGATTACATACGACGATGACACGTAACCTCGAAATGCGACCGCGCAGTGAAATAGTAGTGCCCGTGAGGTTCCCTATAAATGATTCTCTCAACTTATTGTCAAACATTGCCGCGAAAAATGAGAATAATATCGAAAGTCTTGCGGTAAGACTTCTTTTGTGAATATATAATTTCAATAAAGAAAATCTGGTTGTGGAACAAGATTCTTTGTAGGTTATTTACTGTTCTTATATAGGATAGCAGCTGAAGAAGGTCTTCTCGGGGTGGATGTAGGTGAATTGTGTCTGAGCGATGAGCAGGGTGGCTCTTAGAACTTACCTGCGAAACCTATGACGACTTTTTCCTGACTGACGCAAAAATCTCCCGATTTCTACGGAATCTCTGCGGTTTCAACATATATTTTCAAACCTCAGCCGAAGCCCAGATTACAGGACTCCTCCAGGTTTTACCTGTTTTTCCTATGCCACCCTGAAAGAATTATTCAGATGAGATTAAAAAAGACTACAAATCCAGCCGGTCGAATCATCTCGCTGAAAACGAGTTGTTCACCAGATTTGAATTAAAATACATTATTTTTCTTCTAATTGAGAGTAATTTATTGTGAAGATATCAAATTCAAATGAAGATAGTAAACAACGTTGATAAGGTGCTGATGGAAATATATTTGTAGGCTTGTGAGGACAACAGAAAATAAATGATACAATTTTTACAACTAGCAACCGCTAAGTTAATTATTATCCGCACATGCAATGGCCACTATATACACAATATGCGTTCAGGTATGCTACAAACATACAGAGCTGACCTAATTAATATCTAGGTGCGTTATGACTAGACGGAGTAGGCATAATTATTATCTATACTTGCAATGGCTATATATCAATGGCCTAAGTCTCAAATGTCATAACCCACAAAATTTAGGAAATTGACTTTTTTGACTCTTTTTTACTCTTTGTCAGAAAATTTTTCATTTGTGGGTTACGACGTTTGAGACTTAGGCCATCGATATGTGAAGACACAAAATATACTCTTAGGCATGCGACGACTAGACAGAGTTTACATAATTATTATCCATGCTTGTAGCAACTATACGTAGGGCATGAAATAAACTCTCAGACATGCGATGACTTGACATCATCAATATCTATACTTGTAATGACTAGACTTGGAACACAAAATGAACTCTTAGGCATGCGACGACTAGACATAGTCGAAAATGAAATGAAATGAAATGCCCATTATTCGCATTGTCGAGGGCAATAGTCCAGTGCATACAGCACAAATAATTATTGAATTATTAAAATTAATAAGCCCGAACTCCCATAAGTGTGATATAATCACAATGAATACAATTTTGAAAAATGATTTTTAACGCTTTTCATCAAATATCTGTGAATACCTTTACGAAATTAAAGTAAATCGAAAAAAATAAAGTAAAACGAAAAATACCTTATTAAACATTCACAGTTCTCATTCATAAACATTTTATTAGCTGCATCAGTCAGATAATGAAATGTTTATGAATGAGAACTGTGAATGTTTAATAAGGTATGTTATGACCATTGACGTCTATTATCATATGCATTCGTCGTTGCATTGAGCCAACGACAGCCTCTAGATATTGCGGCTTTGCTCTGAGCGCTTCCCAGGCTACGCGCGTTCGATTTCGTAGCTCCTGGACCGTTTCGCCATGCACTGGCTCAAATCCCCGGACCACTTCCGACCAAACATTTTCAATCGGATTCAGGTCTGGAGATTTGGCTGGCCAATTGAAACGGACCACGTCAGGTTGCTGCGCGTACCATTCACGGACGATTCGTGCGGTATGCACTGGACTATTGTCCTCTACAATGCGAATAATAGGCATTTCATTTCGTGGATAGACTGCCCTCACCGATGGAATCACATTATTTTGTAAAATGTCTAGGTATTCCACCACATTCATTCTACGGGTGGTTTCCGTCAGCTCACCAAGACCTCCTTTTGTGATCCACCCATGGAAGGTCGTGGTGACGTGTCCGCTGCCGCAATTTGGTCGACAATTCTCGGGATTATTGCGTTCGCCATCTTCTCTCCACACCCTATACCGACTATCCTTGTCGGAAGAAAAGACCTTCTCGTCCATGAAGATTACCGTTGACCATTCTTCAGCGGTCATCGGCAGACATTCCATGGCGAAGCCAACTCTTTGTTCGCGATGATATTCAGTCCGGAATATCGTTTTTAACGAACGTCGGCATTTGAATCCATTCTCCCGCAATCTCTTTCGGACGATCCATGGCGATACGTCTGCTCCTAGGCGTACTGGCACGAGCGACGCCGGACGATGTTTATTTAACAACGCATCGGCCACCAACACGATGTCCACATCTTCCGTCGTGGATCTGGCCGGTCCATTATCTGCCCGTCTATCTCTCACAGCATTCATGCCGCCGTCTCTATACTTTTGCACATATCTAAGACATGTGGTCTTTGAGAGGCCCATTTGTGCTGCAATCGACAAATACATAAGGTTAATTCTGAATTTCTATTTTTTATTGGACCATGATTATCCATTCAAATTAATCGCGTTTTGAATGTGAGTTTTTCATACATATTTCTGAAGATTAATCTAAGTTGAGGGTATGCCTTTATTTCAGTTGTCTTATCTATTGATATAATTGAGTTCGTGAGCCCTTTCTTGAAAGGATGGTCATGAAACTTGAATATTTTTAAATATATTTTACATCTTTTAAATGTTTTTCCACCTATGACATTGGGATTACGCGTGAATCCACGAAATATGTTTTAATATATATTAAATATTTTATATAGATAAATACATTACCTGCGATCGCGATGCAGGAAAGCCCGGACTCCCATAGCCCAATGACTCTGCCTCGCTGCTGATCTGTGATCCGTTGCATTTTGTAGACTATGAATGAGATATAATTACAATGAATACATTTTCGAAAAATGAATTTTAATGATTTTCATAAAATATCTGTGAACACCTTTAAGAAATTGAATTGGAGAAAGAAAATGATAATTACATTAAATATACTCACTCTTTCTCAATTATTTTATATTTTTTTGCTATTATATCACAGGTTATTCAATTCAATATAATATATTATATGTTTTATAAACAATGACAAAACACTTCTCATAAGAAAAATCTCCAGAAATGTTTTATAAACAATGACAAAACACTTAACAGATAATAGAAGTGTTTTGTCATTGTTTATAAAACATATAATATATTATATTGAATTGAATAACCTGTGATATAATAGCAAAAAAATATAAAATAATTGAGAAAGAGTGAGTATATTTAATGTAATTATCATTTTCTTTCTCCAATTCAATTTCTTAAAGGTGTTCACAGATATTTTATGAAAATCATTAAAATTCATTTTTCGAAAATGTATTCATTGTAATTATATCTCATTCATAGTCTACAAAATGCAACGGATCACAGATCAGCAGCGAGGCAGAGTCATTGGGCTATGGGAGTCCGGGCTTTCCTGCATCGCGATCGCAGGTAATGTATTTATCTATATAAAACATTTAATATATATTAAAACATATTTCGTGGATTGGATTCGACTTCCGGTAAGTGTCAAGAGAAGGCCGGCCTGATAGCAAAGCGCGAAAAATAGTCGATAAGAGGGAAGAATCCAACCGAGGAGGTAGAGAGGTGCAAAGCCCGCGAGCGAGAAGCAGGCGAAACCGCGCGCGAAGTGAAAAGGTGGAGGGAACAGTAGCAGAAAAAGTGAAAGGCTAAATAAACATACGTACGCGAAACACCACGTGACACGCCAGAACCAAGTGAAGTGCGCTGACCACAAGAACGAGAAGGAAGAGAGCGCGCAAGTAAGCGACAAGGTAGCATAAAGGCGCGCACCCAGCGGACGCAGCAAGAGTGACGTCACAACGAGAGCGCCACTGTCAAACAGAAGAGCCGCGCATGGAGAGCAAGAAGGAGGAGATAGAGGAGAGAGACAAGCTAAGAAAAGAAGCTGAAGAGGAGAAGGAAGTGTGGGGAACTCCGACAGGCGGAAGAATCGAAAAGAGAAAAGAGAAAGTAGGAAGACCGCAGAAAGCGGAAACCTGGGAGAGGACAAGGTCGGCCTCAGACGGATCCCTGCTGAAGTGCTGGAAGAGAAAAAAGCCAGATACAGGGGGAAACGCCTCAGACGAGGAAGAAAGGGAGAGGATGGAAGACCTAGAGGAGAGAAACCGCAAAAAATGCAGCAAAACAGCAAGAACCCCAGAGAAAACAAGAAGCGAAGAATGCATAGGATCCCCGCAAGGAGCTGACGAAGTAGCACAGAACACGAGAGAGGAGGAGAAAGGCCGTCCAGAGGAGGAATGGTTAAAAAGAACCCTCTGCGACATAATGAACGGAATGAAAAGCATGAACGACGAGATGAGAAAAATGAGGGAAGAAGCAGAAGAAGGAAGAAAAGCCGAAAGAGAAGATTGATTGATTGATTGATTGATTTATTAATATGCCCTGAACTATCTTGGGGCAAATGTGGATACAGCAAAACTAGCAAAATAGGACAATATCAGATAGATTAAGCAAGGAGCACAGAGAGATAACAATACTTAGAAGATAATACAGCAAAAGAAAAACAGTACAGATAGATATGAAAGAAAGAATACAATAAAAATACATAAAAAATGAAATAAAATAGAGATGAAGCAGATAGAATAGGATACAAAGCGACATGATGGTTAAGATGAGAACAATGAGTCATAAAAATAAAATAAACTGAGATAAAAACATTAAAAATAAATACATAGACCACGTAGCTAAGAATAAGATAGACTAGGTAAAAAATAAAAATGAGTGCATAGACGAGGGTAAAAAGGCCAGTAAAAGACCAGGTAAAAATTAAAAAGGATATAAAAATAAGCGTAAAAATAAATATAATAATAACTTAGAATAAAAAATAAAAATAGCGTAGAAATAAAAATAAAATAGAAATAAAAGGTGATCTGTCATCACCAACGCACACGCAACACGACGCTAAACCGACTCGGTATCGCTCGCAAAAAGGTGAGTAAACAACCTGGATTTGAAAATCCCTATGGAGGGGGAAGCGACAATGTCAGTAGGCAGAGCATTCCAGAAGTACGTGGCAGATAGGTGAAAGGAGTTCCGGAGGGTACACGTACGATGCCTTGGCACGCGGAAACGGTCAGAGGTTTTCGGACGCAAGGAATAGGACGCTGACGGTTCTGCGCGGTGAAATAGAGAGCTCAGGTACGCAGGGGCAACTCCTTTATCAACCTTAAAGGTCATGATGCCAAGAAAATAGAGCCGCCTAGATCGCACTGTTAGCCAGCCTAGCTGCCTACGGTAGGGAGTAATGTGATCGTCTCTCCGTAAGTTAAAGATAAATCTAATCGTGTGATTTACAAGGCGCTGTAGAATTAAGTTAAGCTCACCAGTGAGATCGTTATAAACTAAGCTGCAATAGTCAATGAGCGGAAAAATAAGAGAGACTACAAGAGACGTCCTTAATTCTACGGACATGGCATTGCGGTGGTATTTTAATCGATGTAGCGCAAAATTGACCCTCTTCGAAATGTGCATAACGTGGCCCCGCCAGGAGAGGTTGGACTGCATGATGACGCCAAGATTGCGTACCTCGTCTACGTACGGCAGCACTACTCCACTCAGAGCGATAGGTGGAAGGTCTGCGAGCTCAATACGATTTATGAACGTGCCACTGCCTAAAATAAGTACCTGAGACTTACTGAGATTAAGTTTGAGCCCGTTCGCCGCCGCAAAAGTGGTGATGACATTAACATCGTGCGTAATTTTGGCTAGACCCACGTCTAATTCAGCTGGTGGGCACGATAGGTAGATTTGCGTGTCGTCGGCAAAAATAAGGTGTTCCGTGTGAGCAAGGTCAGCACCGATGTCATTGATAAACAACGAGAAAAGCAGTGGGCCCAGTACTGATCCCTGGGGTACACCAGACGACGTGGATAACCAATTAGAGGGGACACCACGCTCATCCACCACTGCTTGAGAGCGACCCGTGAGATACGAAAAGAACCATCGCAAGACTTCGTCAGAAAAGCCGAGGTTACTAAGCTTAGTTAGAAGCCGGAGATGCCCCACCGTGTCGAACGCCTTGCTGAAATCGAACAGCACGAGGATGGTCACGCACCGGTCGTCGACTCCCTTCCTAACGTCATGACACAAACGCAACAGCGCAGATTGCGTACTGAAGCCCTCTCTATAGCCGGACTGTCTAGGGTCAAGTAAGTTGAAGGACTTAACATAGCTCACTACTTGCGCATGGACCACCCGTTCGAATATCTTGGAAATTTCACACAGATTTGCAATCGGCCGGGTGTCAGACGGTGACCGAGGCGGATTCACTTTCAGTAAGGGGCGAATGAAGGCTCTTTTCCAACAAGGTGGAAAGTAGCCATGCCTAAGGCAGCTGTTAAAAAGAGACGCAAGCACGAAGGATAGGCAGGGAAGGGCCTGGTGAACAATAAACAGTGAAATGCCATCTGGACCTGCGGCATGAGACGGGCTCGTAGTGGACTTCACGAGCATGGTTACTTGACCAGCGCTTACTGGGGTGAAATGAAATGCATTGGTGACCGGTGACGAGTTGCGCGCGGAAGACAGAAAGTCGGCGAAGTCGCGGGAGGTGCAGGCCTCGGCAGCATTAGAAATCGATACAAACGCAGCATTCAAGTCATCCGCAGTGAAGAAGGTTAACGGGGAAGCCGCACGAGGCCGGACGAGACCTAAGTTGGCCAACTCACGCCATAATTTGGAAGGGTCAGTGACAGCATCAAGCCGGCGGCGGGCATAGGCGTCGGCAGCCCTTCGCATGTCGTCAGATAGGCTATCGCGATGTTGCCTGTAAATGGCAAAACCTAATACACTGCCTGACCTCTTCGCCTGCTTGTAGAGCGTATTCCTGCGACGAATTCGAGCCCTCAGTTCAGCGGTGAGCCACGGCGCATGCGGTTTAGAGACCTGAATAGTCCGTAAGGGCGCATGGAGATCGGTAGTGGTTACAATCGTCTGATTCATAAAATTAGTTAGCCGGTCAATTGTATCGGAATCTTCAGAGGCTATGCCGAGAGCAGGTACATCGAAATCACCTAAGTTAAGATTGCATGCCAAGTCGTTAAGGAAGTCAGTTGCGGTAAAATCGCGAAAGCAGCGACGCGTGATGACTCGCTTGCGTTGGCAAGGAATATCTAGCCTATAGGAGAGCTCGATTAAATCATGCCCAGCTATGAATGGCGCATCAGTTTTGGAGAAGCTGACGATTTTGCTATCACTGTCAGTAATGAAGACATCCAGCCACGAATCTGAGGTCCGAGTGTGAAATGTGGCCTCCGAGCTGACAATGTGGAGCGCGTGTGCTGACGTCAGTTCGCGGAGGAATGTAGCCTCGACATTGGTGCTAAGCAAGTCGCAATTGAGATCACCACCGATGAGAATATTATCATAAGCAAACGAGAATCTGGAGAACTCGAGTATAAAATCATTAAAAAGGAGGCCCTTAGGTCTCCTGTAGATGGACGAAAATAACAGTGGCCGCTCGCTACCATAACGTAAATCGAGAATCAAAAACTCCGGCGCATTCGAGAACAAGGTAGGAGAAGCAGCAAGCACCTTAACCTTAAGGGAGTTATGGATGTAACAGGCCACTCCACCCCCCTGTTTGCCCTCTCTATCTTTCCTAATAAGTGCGTAATTATCAATACTTAGTAGACTATCAGAAATCTGCGAGTGTAGCCAAGTCTCCGAGATAGAAATGAGATGATAAAAATTGCTCGCTAGATGCGACTTAAACAGATTAAAATGTCCTAAAAGCGAGTTCGCATTAAACTGAGCCACTTTCAAATGAGAAGAAGCAGCGGCACTGAGAATGGTTCTGACAAGAGGGAGTCAGATTAGTTTAGCCAGATCGTCATCGGATTTGACGGTTAATACAGGGGTGCCATCAGCCTTACGCACACGAATTACTCCAGATCTGACCCAGACATACTTGTAATGGAGTTCGGAGGCCCTCGCTTTAGTTTTACGGAGCAGTTCATGAGTAGCAGATGGCAAAAACTCGTTGACGAAGATCTTCCCCGTACAACGAGTAAGAGGGAAGACCTCACTAATCATAAGTACAGGTTTGGCGCGCTTCATGGCAATTATGTGATCGCGAACTAGCGCCGATTTTAGGACCACGATGTACGATTTGTAATTGGCGGTGGCCGAGGTGGTAACAGATGGAGTGGTAGCAGTCGAGGTGGAAGACGATGACGAAGCTATAGGTCGATCACCTACCACGGATGCAGCCCGTTTGACCAAAGGTCGAATGTCTAGGACCTCGGAGATAAGCTCAGGGATACCCAGAGCCGTGAATACTTTTTGGACCGCTACTCTAGGCACATCGGGAATAGCAAGCGGGATGCCAGACAAAATAACCTCAGCAGTTTTGTGAATAGGTTCAGAGTTAGAGTTAGAAGGGGCCTTAATGCAGGCAATATCTTGAAGAATACTGGCATTCGACGCTTCAAGGCGAGCGATCACGTCATCGTGCCTATCAACCTTAGCAACTAAGTCAGTGAGGCAGTTTAGCTTGTTGGCTATCTCGGTATTGATGTCGGTTTGGCGAGCCATCAGGGCGGCGAGCTCCTTGTTGGTGGCATTGGCTCGATTTATCGCATCTACTAAACTACTGATTAGAGCACTATCCATCGCTACTGGATCAGGTGTATCCAGATTACCAACCTCTGAGTTGCTCAGACTACCCGCGACAGTGGAACTACTCGAATCACTGTCTAAATTAATTCTGCAGCAGGGATTAGCTGATCTGCCACGTAAGTAGGAAGAGCTACAGCCAGGATGAAACTCACGTTTACAGTCTTCGCAGGTAAGGAAGTTTCCGGCTATCCCACGACGACACTTGAAGCATTGACGAGACATGCGAATTCAAAGCAGCCGGACAGCAGTGTTGTGATTACAACAGAGATGACGTGTGTAGATAACAGTTGGAGATCAGCCACGGCGAAGGCGCATGCGCAGATAAGAGCTCAGCCAGAGGAAACAGAATGTCCGAAATAAGGTTGGATAATAGCCAGCACTAAATGATGATCTTGCAGTAATTTCCGTGAAATCCCATGCAGTGCAGTGAGTGAGGTGAAAGTGCAACAAATAGCGTGCAAAAATCTGCAAAGAAGAGTGGCCCGAAGGCACTTTGAGGCAGAGAAAATATCAAATATGTACAGAGCGGTTAGAATCGTGACAGGCGATACTCACAGGAGGAGAGAGAGAGAGGAGAGAGAGAGGCCCTGAGAAGAGAGATAACAGATGTGAGAAGCAGAGGGGAGGAAGAAAGAGGCAAACTACCGGAAATGATAGAAAGAATAGAGCTCGAAAGGAAAGCAAGTGAAGCAGATGCTGACCGCAGAAAGGAATGGGAAGAGCGTGAAAGAGAAAGAAAAGAAAAAGAAATAAATAGAAGAATCGAACAAGACAAAAAAGAAAGTATAAGCAGGCTGAAAAGAATGGAAGATGAGCTGGAGAGAAAAGAAAAAGCCGAAAGAAGTAAGAACATAGTAATCAGAGGCCTGGAGCGAGAAAATGGGGAAGACTGGGAGGCAGCAGTCAGCAAGGCATTAGAAAAAATAACAGCCGCAGTAGTACCTCTGAACGAAATAAAAGAGATCGGCAGAGACGGAAGAACCGTGCTAGTGAAAATAAAGGAGTGGGAGGACAAAAGGAGGATAATGTCAATGAAAGGGAAACTAAAAGGGACCAAAATAAATATAGAGGCCGACATGACGAAAAAGGAGCTGGAAGTGCAAGACAGAATATGGAACAGAGCAAGAGAAGAGAGAAAGAACGGAAGGCAAACCAGAGTAGGATACAGAAAGCTGTACATAGATAACGAAAGGTGGTCATGGAACGACGAAGCAGAAGACCTAGAGCTGAGAGAAGAGGAAGCAACAGCAAGTCAAAGCGGGTCAAGCAGAGGAAGAGGAGGAGGAAGGGGCGGAAGGGGACGCGAATAGGCCAGAAGCGCAACAGAAGAGCCGGCCACAGAAAAAGCAACAAAAAAGGGGATAAAGATAGGCTTCTGGAACGTGGCCGGGCTAAAAGGAAAGGACGAAGAATTCTGGAGAGAAATAAAAAGATGGGACGTAGCAGGCCTAACAGAAACGTGGGAAGAAGAGAAAGACAAAGAAAAACTGATGGCAAGACTACCAGACTCCCACTCATGGTCGACGCAAGGGGCAAAGAGAACGCACAAGAAAGGAAGAGCAAGCGGAGGCATAGCAGTGGGGGTGAGAAAAGGAATACTCTCAAAGAGAGATCAAATAGAAGCAAAAGAAGATTTAGAAGGAATAGTGGAAAGTATAATACAAATAGAAGGAAAAGAGTGGAGGATATTAACCGTATACTCAAACCAGGAGATCGCCGCAAAAACGAGAGCGCTAACAGAGATAATGAACAAAGGAGGACGAGACGCGCCGACACTGATAGGAGGGGACCTCAATGCAAGAACGGCAAATGAAGGCGGAATAGCAGAAGCAGAAGAAGAAGACAAAGAGATGAGAAGCGCGAGAGCGTCGAAAGACAAGACGAAAAACAGCGAAGGCAAGACGCTGGTCGAATGGATAAACGATGAAGGACTAGGTATATTCAATGGAGCAGGAAAAGGTGACGCAGAAGGCGAAATAACATACGTCGGACCAAGAGGAGAGTCGGTAATCGACTACATAATAGGCAACATAGACGCCTGGGACGCAACGAGAGAAGTAAAAATAGAAAACAGAATAGAATCGGACCACCACCCCATAACAATAACGATAGAATCAAGAAATGCAAAGGAGAAAGAAGAAGAAGAAGAAGACGCGGGAGCAAGACCGCAAAAAAATGTCATGGACTGGTCAAAGGAAGGAGCAGCAAGGTACAGAGAGAAAATAAAAGGCCTCACAATCAGAGAGGGGGGCACAGAAGAGATGCTGAAAGAAATGAAAGAGAAAATAGAAGATGCAGCGAAATGGAAGAAAGTAGGTGGAAAGAAAGAAAGAAAAAACGCATGGTGGGACAACGAATGCAAGGAAGACAAAGAGAGGGCGAAAAAAGCGCTAAAAGAATGGAAAAAAGGCAGGGGCCTTGTATCGACCTACAGAGAAGAAAGGAAGAAGTTCAGAGAGACATGTAGGAGAAAGAAAGAAGAAGTAGCTGACAAAATAGTAGAGGACATGAGAGCAGCAAGAACGGAAGGGGAAATGTGGAAGATAATTAACAAAGTAAGAAGAAAGAAGACAAGAATAAGCGACGTAATAAGCATGAGCGAATGGGAGGAGCACTTCAAAAAACTGCTTCAGGGAACCGACAAAAAGAACGTAGAAATGGAGGGAGAAAGTAACCACGGCGGTAAAGAAAGAAAGGAGGGGGGGGACGAAGACCAGCACTCAGATAACGCCATAACAGAGGAAGAAGTCGGAAAAGTCATAAGCAAGATGAAAGCCAACAAAGCCACAGGTGCAGACGGCATAGCGAATGAAGCGTGGATGCACGGAGGCGAATGCACAAGGAAAGCGACAACAAAGCTACTAAATAATATATGGAGAGGGAACGGAATCCCAGACGAATGGAAAGACGGGCTGGTAATCCCGATATATAAGAAAGGGGACGTAAACGAAGCAGCAAACTACAGAGGAGTGACACTAATGCCAGCGGCATATAAGATATACGCAGCAGTGATCGCGAACAGACTAGAAAAAGAGATGGAGGAGAAGAAATTAATACCAGAAATCCAGGTGGGATTCAGGAAAGGAAGAGGAACCACGGAATCAGTATACGTGCTGAACCACGTAGTAGGAAGGGAAATTAGAAAGAAAAGAGGAAAGCTCATAGCCACGTTCATTGACCTACTGTCGGCGCAAAAAGGTCTGGCCCCTCTGTTTGAGTGATCATAACTTCTACAGAAAAATTGATAGAGCATCGAGTCTGAAAAAATTGTAAAGCGCCAAGTTTTCTGCGTCTGATGGTTATTCACAAATTTCTGTGTCAAAATCGTGGAAACCGTTATAATCTCCGAAAAGTTAAAAAACGTCGTTTTTCGGAGTCCATCGCCGTACGTCAACTTAAACTCGTCACCGTTTGTCTGAACTAAGTTTCAAAAATCTGTAAAAATTCGAAAATATTCCCTGAACATTAACGAACATGATAGCGTTTGGTAATTTCAAAAATATTCAAAAACGTGGACGCCAGGTGCAAAAAGGTCCAATGGTGCGATTTGCGGAACGGATTGGTACCGGCGAACCTGAGCTAGCTCAAAATTTTCGGCAAGGTTTACACTTTTTGATTCCGTAATCAGTTTTCAGTTCGCATAAGTCAACTTCCAGTAATCGACTCCAACAATTTTTCAAATTTTCGCGGGGCCGCGCGTGTCCCAGCCCCGATATTCGTTGCTGGATTTCCCTCCTGCCGCGCCCGTCGCAGACTCAATTGTTAATGCAACTAACAATGTAAATGCAGCGACGAATATCGCAGCTTGGACACACGCGGCCCCGCGCAAATTTGGAAAACTGTTGACGTCGATTACTGGAAGTTGACTCTCGCAAACCAAAAACTGATGACGGAATCAAAAAGTGTATATCTTGACGAAAATTTTGAGCTAGGTCAGGTTCGCCGGTACCAATCCGTTCCGCAAATCGCACCATTGGACCTTTTTGCACCTGGCGTCCAGGTTTTTTAATATTTTTGAAATTACCAAAGGCTATCATGCCCGTCAATGTTCAGGGAATATTTCTGAATTTTTACAGATTTTTGAAACTTAGTTCAGACAAACGGTGACGAGTTTAAGTTGACGTATAGCGATGGACTCCGAAAAACGACGGTTTTTAACTTTTCGGAGATTATAACGGTTTCCACGATTTTGACACAGAAATTTGTGAATAACCATCAGACGCAGAAAACTTGGCGCTTTGCAATTTTCCCAGACTCGATGCTCCATCAATTTTTCTGTAGAAGTTATGATCACTCAAACAGAGGGGCCAGACCTTTTTGCGCCGACAGTAAGAGCAGCATTCGACTCCATAGACAGGGACAAACTATGGGAAATAATGGCGAAGAAGGGAATAAACAGACAGACGAGAGAGAGAATAAAAGAAATCTACAGAGAAACCAGAAACAAAGTGAGAATAGGAAGCGAAACCGGAGATAGGTTCTGGACGATAAAAGGGGTGAGACAAGAGTGCCCGCTAAGCTCCTACCTATTCAACATATACCTGGCGGACTGGGAAGACACACTAAGAAAAGGACAAGACGGGGGAGTAGTAATAGGAGGAACAAAAATATGGTCCCTAGCCTATGCAGACGACGTTGTACTGCTGGCGAAAGAGGAGAAAGCCATGAAAGAAATGATCAAAAGGTCGGAAAGATTCATAGACAGAAAAGCGCTCGAAGTAAACACGGAAAAAACAAAAGTGATGAGATTCAGAAAATCAGGTGGAAGAGAGAAAAGAGAGAACTGGACGTGGAAAGAACAACCACTAGAAGAAGTAAAGACCTTCAAATACCTCGGATACATGCTGCAGAAGAACGGAAGCATGACAGAACACGTAAGAGAGAGAGCAAGGAAAGCAACAATAGCGATGGGGCAAGTCTGGGGGATCGGAAAGAGAATCATGGGCGGGGACTGGCACAGAAGAATAAGACTATTCGATGCGCTGATCGAGAGCATTGCACTATACGGTGCAGAAATATGGGGGTGGAAAGAAAGACCCAAAATAGAAAAAATGCATGACAAATTCATCAGATGGACTCTCGGGGTAGATGGAAGAACGCCAGGGTACCTGATAAGAGAAGAAACCAAAAGATACAAGATAAGGACCAGCGCCGGAAAAAGAGCAATGAAACACGAAGAAAAGCTAAGGGAAGGGGTGGGAAACGAAATAGCAAGGGAATGCTGGAGAGAGGTGAATGAAGGAAAGAAAGACCGACGGTCCGCATGGGAAGAGGACAGAAGAAAATTCTACGAGGAACGAGGCCACAGCGCAGAAGAGATAGAAAACAAAAGAGAGAGAGGAGAAGAGATAAAAGAGCTAGTGACGGAAAGAGACAAAGAAGTACAGCAACAGGAAAGAGAAAGCAGAATAAGAAACTCGAAGTTCTGCAAAGTGTACAGAGAAATAGCCACCCTATCGAAACCAAGATACCTGACAAAGAGAGGAAAAGAGAAAGAAATGATAACGATAGCAAGATTCCGACTGGGAAACGAAATGAGAGGAGGGATGTACTGGGAAAAAGAGAAGGAAAAAAGAAACTGCAGAATATGCGACGCCGAGGAAGAGAACTGGGATCACGTTCTAGAAAGATGCACCGGGGGAGGGGGACAAGGCGGAATAGAGAAAGTGCAAGAAATACTAAAAGACGACGGAAGTGGAATAGCGGCAATGAAGCAAATACTAGAAAACAGAGAGAGAAACAGACTCGAGAAGGAAGGCCGTCACGAAGGAACACAGCAGGCACACAACGACGATTAAGCAACAAAGAGACAAACCGCTAGAGAGAGGAGCAAAGCTCAAAAGGTAAACATAACACTAGGAAGCCAAAGTCAAAGGAGAGAGAGCCGAGCTCGAAAGACAAAACGAGGCAGGCAGCAGTCAGCAGTCAGCGAGAAAACAGCGAAGGAGACAGCCGAAGTGCACACAATGGGAGAACATACAGTAAGCGAAGAAATCCTGGGGAAAATTCTATCGGGAATAGAGGAAATCAAAGGCGAGCTCAGAGAAATAAAACAGATGATGAGGAGCGCTAGAGAAGCCAAGCCAGGAGACAGAGCAGTCCCGAAACCAGACGAGGAAATGGATGGTATGGTGTTGCAGGACGAAGCAGTGCAGGAAAGGGAAGACTCGGAGACAGAGTTTTCCGAAAACACGGACATGGGCGGAGAAGAAAGGACGTGGTCACCGCACACCCCGAGCGAGGCCGAGGGGTCGACCCCCTCGCGAGGGGCAAGCGGGTATTCAGAGGAGGAGGACGGAACAGACGAGACAAGCGACAGAACAGACGAAAACCAGAATGTAAGAAGAGAGGAGAAAAGGGAGGAGGAAGGAAATGTCATCATCGAATGGAACAGGCACACGGGCACGCCAGAAATTCTTCAAATTAAGGCGGCGCTCGGAGAAGCGGCACGCGAAAAAATAGATGTGGTAATTGCAGGCATAGAAAGGCAGGGAGACGGAGGGGGAAGAACCACAATAAGAACAGGAAGCAAAAGGAGAAGAGAGATGATAGAAAGGAAGGCCGAGGACATCAAGAAGAGGTGGGGGTGGAACATAAGAAGGTGAAGAGGAGCAAGGAAAGGCGAGCAAGCAGAAGAAAGGAGAGACGAGTAGACACAACAACACACAACGTACCAAATGAAATAAAATTGGTTAGGATAGTATATAAGCATCATTAAGAATAAAGTAAGAAAACATGAAACTTTGTAAGAAAATGTAAGAGAAAAGATAACGAAGATGAGAGGATTGTACAAGCCGTGAGGCATGCAATAAAAACAATTATTACTACTACATATTTCGTGGATTCACGCGTAATCCCAATGTCATAGGTGGAAAAACATTTAAAAGATGTAAAATATATTTAAAAATATTCAAGTTTCATGACCATCCTTTCAAGAAAGGGCTCACGAACTCAATTATATCAATAGATAAGACAACTGAAATAAAGGCATACCCTCAACTTAGATTAATCTTCAGAAATATGTATGAAAAACTCACATTCAAAACGCGATTAATTTGAATGGATAATCATGGTCCAATAAAAAATAGAAATTCAGAATTAACCTTATGTATTTGTCGATTGCAGCACAAATGGGCCTCTCAAAGACCACATGTCTTAGATATGTGCAAAAGTATAGAGACGGCGGCATGAATGCTGTGAGAGATAGACGGGCAGATAATGGACCGGCCAGATCCACGACGGAAGATGTGGACATCGTGTTGGTGGCCGATGCGTTGTTAAATAAACATCGTCCGGCGTCGCTCGTGCCAGTACGCCTAGGAGCAGACGTATCGCCATGGATCGTCCGAAAGAGATTGCGGGAGAATGGATTCAAATGCCGACGTTCGTTAAAAACGATATTCCGGACTGAATATCATCGCGAACAAAGAGTTGGCTTCGCCATGGAATGTCTGCCGATGACCGCTGAAGAATGGTCAACGGTAATCTTCATGGACGAGAAGGTCTTTTCTTCCGACAAGGATAGTCGGTATAGGGTGTGGAGAGAAGATGGCGAACGCAATAATCCCGAGAATTGTCGACCAAATTGCGGCAGCGGACACGTCACCACGACCTTCCATGGGTGGATCACAAAAGGAGGTCTTGGTGAGCTGACGGAAACCACCCGTAGAATGAATGTGGTGGAATACCTAGACATTTTACAAAATAATGTGATTCCATCGGTGAGGGCAGTCTATCCACGAAATGAAATGCCTATTATTCGCATTGTAGAGGACAATAGTCCAGTGCATACCGCACGAATCGTCCGTGAATGGTACGCGCAGCAACCTGACGTGGTCCGTTTCAATTGGCCAGCCAAATCTCCAGACCTGAATCCGATTGAAAATGTTTGGTCGGAAGTGGTCCGGGGATTTGAGCCAGTGCATGGCGAAACGGTCCAGGAGCTACGAAATCGAACGCGCGTAGCCTGGGAAGCGCTCAGAGCAAAGCCGCAATATCTAGAGGCTGTCGTTGGCTCAATGCAACGACGAATGCATATGATAATAGACGTCAATGGTCATAACATACCTTATTAAACATTCACAGTTCTCATTCATAAACATTATATTAGCTGCATCAGTCAGATAATGAAATGTTTATGATTGAGAACTGTGAATGTTTAATAAGGTGTTTTTCGTTTTACTTTATTTTTTTCGATTTACTTTAATTTCGTAAAGGTATTCACAGATATTTGATGAAAAGCGTTAAAAATCATTTTTCAAAATTGTATTCATTGTGATTATATCACACTTATGGGAGTTCGGGCTTATTAATTTTAATAATTCAATAATTATTTGTGCTGTATGCACTGGACTATTGCCCTCGACAATGCGAATAATGGGCATTTCATTTCATTTCATTTTCGACTATGTCTAGTCGTCGCATGCCTAAGAGTTCATTTTGTGTTCCAAGTCTAGTCATTACAAGTATAGATATTGATGATGTCAAGTCATCGCATGTCTGAGAGTTTATTTCATGCCCTACGTATAGTTGCTACAAGCATGGATAATAATTATGTAAACTCTGTCTAGTCGTCGCATGCCTAAGAGTATATTTTGTGTCTTCACATATCGATGGCCTAAGTCTCAAACGTCGTAACCCACAAATGAAAAATTTTCTGACAAAGAGTAAAAAAGAGTCAAAAAAGTC
This sequence comes from Tenthredo notha, assembly GCA_914767705.2. NCBI lineage: Eukaryota > Metazoa > Arthropoda > Insecta > Hymenoptera > Tenthredinidae > Tenthredo > Tenthredo notha. The sequence continues at coordinate 13,344,307 of OU611913.1, read as the reverse complement.
AATTTCCTAAATTTTGTGGGTTATGACATTTGAGACTTAGGCCATTGATATATAGCCATTGCAAGTATAGATAATAATTATGCCTACTCCGTCTAGTCATAACGCACCTAGATATTAATTAGGTCAGCTCTGTATGTTTGTAGCATACCTGAACGCATATTGTGTATATAGTGGCCATTGCATGTGCGGATAATAATTAACTTAGCGGTTGCTAGTTGTAAAAATTGTATCATTTATTTTCTGTTGTCCTCACAAGCCTACAAATATATTTCCATCAGCACCTTATCAACGTTGTTTACTATCTTCATTTGAATTTGATATCTTCACAATAAATTACTCTCAATTAGAAGAAAAATAATGTATTTTAATTCAAATCTGGTGAACAACTCGTTTTCAGCGAGATGATTCGACCGGCTGGATTTGTAGTCTTTTTTAATCTCATCTGAATAATTCTTTCAGGGTGGCATAGGAAAAACAGGTAAAACCTGGAGGAGTCCTGTAATCTGGGCTTCGGCTGAGGTTTGAAAATATATGTTGAAACCGCAGAGATTCCGTAGAAATCGGGAGATTTTTGCGTCAGTCAGGAAAAAGTCGTCATAGGTTTCGCAGGTAAGTTCTAAGAGCCACCCTGCTCATCGCTCAGACACAATTCACCTACATCCACCCCGAGAAGACCTTCTTCAGCTGCTATCCTATATAAGAACAGTAAATAACCTACAAAGAATCTTGTTCCACAACCAGATTTTCTTTATTGAAATTATATATTCACAAAAGAAGTCTTACCGCAAGACTTTCGATATTATTCTCATTTTTCGCGGCAATGTTTGACAATAAGTTGAGAGAATCATTTATAGGGAACCTCACGGGCACTACTATTTCACTGCGCGGTCGCATTTCGAGGTTACGTGTCATCGTCGTATGTAATCATATGTGATATTCGACGTAGACTATGCTGAGTTTGCATAGACAGCCGAAGTTTGGTTCACGGCTACCCCGGAGGGCGCTGTCGATTATTTCAAGTACCAACATAATTGATTCGTCCAGCGAACGCTTCGGGCGCAGAATCCATTACGTTTAGTGTACAGTAATGTTCATTAATGCCTTCCCGGTGGCTAACTGTTTTTTTCGGACTTTTTCGGGAACGAGTTTCCATTCGCATTTCATGTGCCCATGACCGACGAAGCAGTTGACAGGCGATTTTGAGAAACCACGACTGTACTCTGTAACCTCCCGCTGCTGTCATTTTAATAACCTCTAAGTCTGTTATTATTTTATTTCTCCGTTAATGACTTATCGCATAACCTCCAAGTCTGGCTATATTCCGCAAGGAGATTAAAATAAGAATACCCTCTAAGCAGAATACATAAGTCATCAATTCGAGACTCAATGTAGATCAACTATTCATTATAGGTTAGCATATCACGGAGATCCTGATGCCCAGAGCTTTTCATAACCAAACGAATATAATGCCGGTAAAAGAACGCTACTGATGGGGTTAACCGTGCAGTGATTTTGACTGTTCTTCAATTCACCGCAACGAATCTATAATAGTATAAGCTGATTACGTATAAAATTATAACACCGACGCGTAGAAAGAACAATGGGTTAATATTTTTCAAATTCATTCTGATTCTCATCGTCAACAAATTATTATAGGTCTAATCAGACTCCAACTGGCAAGTGGCCTCCGAGATGACTGAGCTTTGGATGCAGATCTTGATAATCGATACATAGGGTAGCCCATCATCGTAGAACTAGACTCAAACTGGAAACTATTCTCGGAAATTAACTAATTGGATTGATAAAGGCAGTTTTCACTTAGCTTGTTTTAGATTTCAGTCAATATTTTATATTATTCTAACTTTTATTTATTTGATATTTAATACAAGACGTATCATTTCAATTATTTCCAACCAATATAATACATAGGTTGAATTTTATCTATGCCTCCAGATTCTCATTGAGCCTACTTTGAAGTTATCGATCTAGCTAAGTTGATGAAATAAATTCACTTCACTATACAAATACGTTCTACCATCAAATAACTAAGTTAAACTTGACTTCTCTGATTTATAAAGTCTTATCTTGGACTATAATAAAAAATTTATAAAATTTGTTAACATCAATGACTGATTCTTTCATTTGCAAATTCGTATTATATTATATATATTTAATATTATTATAATATTATTTCATTAGGGATGTAGACTTAAATCTTTGGACGCAGATCTTGATAATCGATGTATGGGTTAGTTTCTCATCGCGGATCTAGACTTGATCTGGCAAGGGGTTTTGAATATCACTTCAATCTTCGGACGCAGATCTTGAAAATCAATATATGGGTTAGTTTCTCATCGCGTATCTAGACTTAATTTAATTTAATTAATTTTATTTAATTTAATTTTACCCTATGTATCGATTATCAAGATCTGCATCCAAAGCTCAGTCATCTCGGAGGCCACTTGCCAGTTGGAGTCTGATCAGACCTATAATAATTTGTTGACGATGAGAATCAGAATGAATTTGAAAAATATTAACCCATTGTTCTTTCTACGCGTCGGTGTTATAATTTTATACGTAATCAGCTTATACTATTATAGATTCTGTTCGGGCGAAGTATAATTATTAGCTCAAATCAGCTGGACGGCCAGCGCCTATCACACGCACACACACAACCGTGCAGTGTTTACCCGGGTAGACTCAAACTCTCAATGTATTGCGCACCGAGCGTACGAACTATTCAATATATATGTGTATATTCCTATGGACTAAATCGAAGTCTATGTATCAGTATGTCTCAAATCTCCCTGTGGGAATCATCATTGTAAATCGTTTATCGGCCTCGTGGTCACTTTATCTATTCATCACATATCTGTATATTCTATCGTAGAGTTTAAAATAAATACACGAGTTTTTTTAAGTAAAAAGGAAATTAAACGTGTAAGCTTTTCTTAAACATTCACCCGTAAGTCACTCATCCTAGGCCTCTCTCACTAATTGTGTTCACCCACATCAAACGAACCTCTCTTATCTATCTTTCTCGTAACATTTTTTTGTTCTTCGAGCCGGATCAGTCGCGAATTGATTTGAACTATCTCGAAATCGTCGCGAATCTCGGGGAACGAATTAGTGGGTGAGTGACACGGTAGTGTTGTGAAAAGTTTATCGATAGCGTTACGGAAAACGCTAAAAGTGGAATCTCTCGGTGGAATATAACTGAAAACGGTTAATTTCAAACTCGCATCCAAGTCGCGGATCACCTTGTCGAGACTCGTAGTCAGTGTGTGTATCAACAACTCGAGTGTCGTGTGCGTGCAAGTAAGTGTGTCGTGCGCGTCCGTCTCTCTCGCAGTTTAAATACTCAAGATAGATTCCCGTAGAATCGTTTGTTGATATATCTCGCTATCATGTCTCTCAGCGAGCTAATCGATCGTCAGAATGAACTTTTATGGCGCATCGCGCGCACAGTGGAAAATCTGCAAAAGCTCGGGGAGGCAAAGATCACCTACGGTCAAGTGCAATCACGACTCAACGCTCTGGAGTCAAACTGGACAAAGTTCCAAGCGAATCACGACCAGATGGTCAAACAAAAATCCGCGGCCGATGAAAAGCAGCTTCCATTGATCGAGCAACGATCGTATTTTTCAAAAGACTACTTCGGGCAGTGCGAAGAAAAATACCTAGACTCGCGTGGACACATGCTCGATCTCCTGGAGTCACTCAAACCGGCAACCACACCTCAAGTGGATGCATCTCTAGCCTCAGCGGCTAAGCCTACCTTCCGACGGCTACCTCCTATCGCCTTGCCATCGTTCTCGGGTAGTTTCTCTGAATGGCAACCTTTCCACGATCTCTTTGATTCAATCGTTCGCAAAAATGAACAGCTCTCGGATGTTGAAAAACTCCATTATCTAAAAACCAGCTTGACCGGGGAGCCTTCTCAACTAATCAGAAATATCGCTGTCACTGGTGATAATTTCTCTCGTGCGTGGAACACTCTCGTATCGCGCTACGAAAACAAGCGATTACTCACGAGCTCTCATCTCGGAAAACTCTTCGCGATTCCGCGAATCGGGAAGAAATCATCGGCAGAAATCAAACGTCTGCTCAGCGATACCTGCGAAGCCATCGGGGCTCTGGAAACCCTCGGTCGCCCTGTCAAACAGTGGGATGACATTATCGTGCACATGACAACAAGCAAACTCGACTCTGGATCTCTCGAAGAGTGGGAAAAGCGCGTCAGCGAGACTCGTGATCCTCCAGCCTTCTCAGAGCTCGAGTCATTCCTTTTAGGACGCATCCACACCCTCGAGGCTGTGGAACAAGCCCAAGGTCAGAGTGCATCCAACAAGACGCAGGCCTCACCAGGGAAGCTTAGCGGTTCCACCACAAAGTCTCACGTGGTGCAATCAAAAGAATCATCGTGTTCCTATTGCAAGGAAAATCATTACATCGCGGCGTGCAAATCGTTTCAAGGGAAACCGCTCGAACGAAGAAAAGACTTCGTTACATCTCACAGTCTTTGCTACAACTGTCTCGGTCCACATCCAGTAAAAGACTGTCGATCAGACAAGAGATGTCGTACCTGCGAAGGTCGACATCATACTCTACTTCATCGCAGATCTTCAACATCTGCATCAGCATCTGGCAACGATACTCCGCAAGGACAGGCTACCGCAGGCCAAGCATCTCAGCTGACATCGAGTACCTCAGCACAGGTCAGCAGCCATGCAGCTCAGCCGAAGAACGCGCAGTGTTCACCAGTCCTCCTTGCGACAGCACAAGTTCTCGTTTCGAACCACGAAACAGGAGAATACATCACCGTTCGAGCCTTATTGGATCAAGGCTCTGAAAGCTCGTTCATCTCGGAGTCGCTCACGCAGCGATTGCGATCAACGCGGCGGCACGCCTCAATCCCAGTCATCGGAGTTGGAGCTCAACAATCCGGAGTAACCCGCGGGGTCGCGACACTCCAGATAAAATCCCGCGTGAACACCGAGTTCTCGTGTCTCGTGGACGCCTTTATACTCCCTCGCGTGACATCGTTCCTGCCATCGTTCCGAGTTCACGTGGAAGACTGGCCTCATCTACAAGGTCTCACTCTCGCAGACCCAAGCTTCGCGGAACCTGGTCAAATTGACGTCATCCTCGGCGCCGATGTTTATGGCCACGTGCTCATCCAAGGAATACGCAAGGGAGCTCCTGGCACACCAATCGCTCAAGAAACCCAGTTCGGATGGGTATTATCAGGTCCTGTTTCGTCAGCAGCAGCGCACACATCTCATACCGCAGTTCAAGGGCTGCAATGCTCTCTGGACACCGAACTGATTGATCTCGTTCGGCGTTTCTGGGTGCAAGAAGAAGTGTCAACTCCAGTCGCACTCACGAATGACGAAGAAAACTGTGAGAAGCATTTTCGCGAAACAGTTTCTCGCGATGCGACCGGTCGCTATATCGTTCGGTTGCCAATCAAAGACAGTTCGGTCGATCTCGGTAACTCGCGTACCCCCGCGCATCAAATGCTCCTAAGGATGGAGAAACGGTTCGTGAGTGATTCGAAACAAAAGGAAGCTTACTCGAACTTCCTCCGCGAATATCTCGACCTCGGGCACATGTGTCGCGCTCCCAGTGGATCAAACAGTGACTCTCGTGTGTTTTATCTTCCACACCATGGTGTCGCGCGCGAGTGCAGTTCAACGACGAAGTTACGTGTCGTGTTCAACGGATCACAGAAAACGGAGCGAGGAATCTCTCTGAATGACAATCTCTACGTCGGGCCAAAAGTGCAGACCGACCTCGCCGACGTTCTCATGCGGTGGCGGCAGTATCCTGTCGCTTTCTCCTCGGACATCGCCAAGATGTACCGACAGATTCTGGTTCACCAAGACGACTGGGATCTTCAGCGGATCCTTTGGAGAGAAAACTCACAGCTCCCAATCGAGGAGTATCAACTCTGTACGGTAACGTATGGTCTCGCATGCGCTCCATATCTCGCGATACGTGTCCTTCATCAGCTCGTTCAAGACGAAGGGCAACGTTACCCCCTAGCAAATCGAGTCATCAGCGACAACACGTACGTCGACGACGTACTCTCGGGGGCAGACAATCCACCTCAAGCTCGCGAAAAGATCAAAGAACTCAATCAGCTGCTCAGGGCGGGCGGCTTCGAACTCAAAAAGTGGACGTCGAGCCACCCGGAAACTCTCGTGGACATTTCGCCAGGTGATCGGGAAATCGCAAAACAGCAGAATCTCGATCAAAGTCCATTCTTTCGTGCACTCGGTCTCATGTGGAGACCCGAGATCGACTCGTTCGCATTCGCGCCTCAAGCTATCGAGGATGAGCACATCCTTACGAAACGGAAGATCCTCTCGGAAACCGCTCAGTTGTTCGATCCTCTTGGTTGGCTCTCGCCAATCACGATCCGAGCGAAGATTTTCATGCAACTGCTGTGGGCAATGGGCCTCGGCTGGGATCAGCCACTCCCCGACTCACTCGCGTCGCGCTGGAACACCTTCCGACAAGAGCTACAAGACGTCTCTCTGATCACAATCCCTCGGTGGATCGGTCTCAACTCAGAGTCTCCAGCGGTGGAGATTCACGGGTTCGCGGATGCTTCTCAAGACGCTATCGCGGCGGTAATATATTTGCGAACGTACATCGACACTCACGAAGTGCGCGTCTCGCTTATGTGTTCGAAAACAAAAGTCGCGCCCCTCAAAAAAGTGACAATTCCGCGTCTCGAACTGTGTGCCGCGCTCCTCCTCGTAAGACTCGTGCGCCACGTGGAAAGCACTCTCAATCTCGCGAAAGCTCCGGTTCATCTGTGGTCGGACTCTACAGTCGCGCTCGCGTGGATAAAAAGTCACCCCTCTCGCTGGAAAGACTTTGTCCGCAATCGTGTCACCGAAATACAAGATTTCGCGCGTGCTCGTTGGCATCACGTATCGGGTTCGGAAAATCCAGCGGATCTCGCGTCTCGCGGTGCATCTCCAGAGCAAGTCCACGCCTCACAACTCTGGACTCGCGGTCCATCGTGGCTCGCCAAGCCTTCGGTTAGTTGGCCGTCCTCATCTCCCACGTTGAAGGGAGACGAACCTCTGGAAGAAAGAAAGCAGGTAGCAACTCATCACCTCGCGGTATTGGATCCGCCACCAATCTGGGATCTCATCGATCGTTACTCATCACTAACGAAATTGCTGAGAATCACCGCTCTTTGCAAACGTGCTGCGGACATATTCTTATCTAAATCGGTCGCGAAATTTCCTAAGAAAACTGTCTCGCACGGGCCGATCATGACGTCCGAACTGGAAGGCGCTCGCATCTTTTGGGTTGCAACAATTCAAAACGCTTACTTCGGAGCCGAGATGAAATTGCTCAAACAAGGCTCGCGGCTCACTCGGCGCTACTCACTCTTTCGGCTCGCTCCATTCGTGGACCGAAACGGACTTCTAAGAGTCGGAGGTCGGTTGCAGCAATCATCTCTACCTTACGACGAGAAGCACCCTCTCATTCTTCCGCGAGCATCTTCATTCACCACGCTGGTGATTGATCATTATCATCAAGCGACTCTCCACGGGGGACCACAGCTCACCCTTGCCACCATCCGACAACGATTCTGGATCATCGGTGGAAGGGTACCGGTACGCTCGTACATTCATCGCTGCGTCTCGTGTGCGCGTCAACGCGCTACTCTTAGCGTCCAGCAGATGGGCCAGCTCCCTCAGTCTCGCGTATCGCAGGCAAGACCCTTCTTGCACTCTGGGGTCGACTACGCAGGACCTTTCGCAATTCGAGCCTCTCGCGGGAGAAACCCAAAAACGTACAAAGGCTACATCGCTGTTTTTGTGTGCTTCTCCACATCAGCTGTTCACCTCGAATTAGTTTCAGACTGCACAACGGAAGCCTTTATCGCAGCATATAAGCGCTTCACCTCGCGACGTGGAATCTGTGCGACCATTTCAAGCGATTGCGGAAAAAATCTCGTCGGAGCTGATGCTGAACTTCGTCGCTTACTCGCGGCATCATCGAAGGAATCCGCGCAAATCGCTAATATCCTCGCGTCGCATGGAACCCAGTGGCGCTTCAACCCTCCGTCAGCACCTCACTTCGGGGGTAAGTGGGAAGCCGGGGTGAAATCAGTGAAGTTCCACCTCAAGAGGGTCATCGGCGAATCTAAACTCACGTTCGAGCAGTTTGAAACCTTCCTCGCGCAAGTGGAAGCTACCCTCAACTCGCGACCACTGTGTGCACTCTCGGACGATCCATCAGACTCGGGTGCCTTAACTCCAGGGCACTTTCTCATCGGTACAGCTCTAAATACCGTACCAGAACCCTCGCTCGCGGACGTACCCGTCCAACGCCTCTCGCATTGGCAACTATCACGCCAAATGCTCGAGCATTTTTGGAAACGCTGGAGCACAGAATACCTCCAGACGTTTCAGAATCTACCGAAGTGGCAATCACTCAACGGGAACATCGACATCGGAGCCATCGTTCTCATCAGGGATGAAAACTTACCTCCATCGGTCTGGCCACTCGCGAGGGTAATCGACGTCCACCCAGGATCGGATGGATTAGTTCGCGTGGTGACAGTGAAAACGAAATCGTCAGTGTTAAAACGGCCGATAGTAAAATTGTGCGTGCTACCGGTTAACACTCAAAAATGAGCCCCTCACGGCGGGCGGCGTATCGTGATTTCGCAATCGTCAAACGATAGCGAGGCGGGCGGTATGTTCGGGCGAAGTATAATTATTAGCTCAAATCAGCTGGACGGCCAGCGCCTATCACACGCACACACACAACCGTGCAGTGTTTACCCGGGTAGACTCAAACTCTCAATGTATTGCGCACCGAGCGTACGAACTATTCAATATATATGTGTATATTCCTATGGACTAAATCGAAGTCTATGTATCAGTATGTCTCAAATCTCCCTGTGGGAATCATCATTGTAAATCGTTTATCGGCCTCGTGGTCACTTTATCTATTCATCACATATCTGTATATTCTATCGTAGAGTTTAAAATAAATACACGAGTTTTTTTAAGTAAAAAGGAAATTAAACGTGTAAGCTTTTCTTAAACATTCACCCGTAAGTCACTCATCCTAGGCCTCTCTCACTAATTGTGTTCACCCACATCAAACGAACCTCTCTTATCTATCTTTCTCGTAACAGATTCGTTGCGGTGAATTGAAGAACAGTCAAAATCACTGCACGGTTAACCCCATCAGTAGCGTTCTTTTACCGGCATCATATTCGTTGGTTATGAAAAGCTCTGGGCATCAGGATCTCCGTGATATGCTAACCTATAATGAATAGTTGACCTACATTGAGTCTCGAATTGATGACTTATGTATTCTGCTTAGAGGGTATTCTTATTTTAATCTCCTTGCGGAATATAGCCAGACTTGGAGGTTATGCGATAAGTCATTAACGGAGAAATAAAATAATAACAGACTTAGAGGTTATTAAAATGACAGCAGCGGGAGGTTACAGAGTACAGTCGTGGTTTCTCAAAATCGCCTGTCAACTGCTTCGTCGGTCATGGGCACATGAAATGCGAATGGAAACTCGTTCCCGAAAAAGTCCGAAAAAAACAGTTAGCCACCGGGAAGGCATTAATGAACATTACTGTACATAATGCTAAAGATAATATGCCAGCAATGGTATTAACGTACTATTTGTAAAAGAAAAGTGGATTGAAGTGAAAATTCGACCATAACTTGACTTGAATATGATAGATACACGTGATGCGAAGGTGTCAAACTGAATATAATAGATATTATTTAGCCTCATGGTAAATCTGATGGCTGTCACAGGTAAGTGCACAAGCTCCAATGCTCATTCACATTGCAAACTATATAAATTATTTTTGAGATATTTTCTACAGAATACTGATATAATAGGCTATAAACCATCTACAGCTAATTTATGTTGAAAAAATTAAAATAAGCCAATAGTCTAAACTATAAGATAGACAGATCCAACAAGCTAGTTTTAGCCCTCTATAATAATATAGTCCTGGTTCTCTCTCACACCGTTGATCGCCATCCGTAACAACGAAATAAAAGCCATGAGTATCACTGTATGTAATATTATATTATAACTCTTATAAATAAATAAATGAATAAAGTTCAAATGAATACCTGTCTTCACACTCCAACTGCAACAGGTTATGGGCCCAGAGACCTTGTATAAAACTATCAAGCAATAATCTTAAAAGAAAGTGTAAAAACGTGTGCTGTGACCATTCTAGAACCCTAGAGAAAATGGCGGAAGCTACGAGTAACAGTTCAAAGCTTTATGCTGGTTTACAAAAACTCAAAGGGCGTGAAAACTATCAGGATTGGAAATTTGATATGGAAAACTTCCTAATCATTGAAAATTATTGGGTGTGTATCGAAGGTTATCCGGAGGATAACCAAACAACCGAGTCACAAAGAGTTCACAAAGATAATAAAGCACGTGCGTTAATTTGCCTAATGGTAGAGCCGTGTGTAAAACCGTACATTACACTAACCAAAACAGCGAAAGAGGCTTGGACAGCACTTGAACGGGCTTTCGAAGACAAAGGTGTAAACCGTCGAATAAGTTTGTTGCAAGAACTGTGTTCAGTGAAGCTTGAAAGTTATAAAAACATGCAAGACTACGTGAACGCTTTTATGTCAATAGCCTTAAAACTCAGTGCCATAGGGAAACCCCTTGACGACGAGATGCTTGGTGTTCTAATGTTAAAAGGTTTGACAAGCGACTATCAGCCGATGATAATGGCAATGGAGAATTCGAACATAGAAATCTCTAGCGATTACATAAAAACCAAGTTGCTGCAAGATCAAAACTACAAAGGCGGTACAAATTCAAACAAAGGAGACTTGGCCTTATTCTCGAAACAAAACTACAAGAAGAAACCGAAAAAACCTAGATGCTGGACGTGTGGGGCGTGGGGTCACTCAAAGCCTGAATGTCCCAAGAAAAACACAAACAACGAGCCGAAGACTGATCCGAAGACTACCAACGAGGAGAGGAAGGTTAAAGACCGAGCACTTCTGACAGCGCTAGGAGTAAACACTCATTCCGACAGCTGGTACGTGGACTCAGGAGCTTCGAATCACATGACCTGCAAGAAAGAATGGTTACAAAACTATTCTGAGCATTCTGGTATAGGTCATGAAATAACAGTAGCAGGTAACGGTAAGCTTCTTAGCAGTGGGATAGGCGATGTTCCCATTAGCGTTAACTCAGAGAAAGTAAGTGCTATATCAGACGTCCTATACGTCCCAAATCTTTCCGCAAACCTTCTATCAGTTAGTAAGATGGTCAATAAAGGACTAACTGTTGTTTTTGAAAAAACAGGTTGTAGGGTTTACGATGCGGAAAATTGTAGTATAAAGGGAGACGCCTTGGTAACAGCTATTAATTCAAACGGAGTATATAGTCTAGACGCAAACATACGGGAACTTGCAAACACAGCCAGTGCGGAACCCAGCCAAAAGCTATGGCATAATAGGTTAGGACATTTAAACGAAGTCAGTATGAATCTATTAAAAAACAATTTAGCTACAGGCATCAAATACACAGAGAAAAAGGAACAAGACCTTTGTACATCATGCCTAAAGGGTAAGATGACAAAGAAAAAATTCAAGGGATCTAAGAAGCGTGCAGCTGAGAAGCTGGAGTTATTACACAGCGACCTGTGCGGACCATTCCAAATGGGATCCTGGAGCGGAGCAAAATACATGCTCACTTTCGTAGATGACCACTCGAGGAAGGTTTTCGTGTTCTTCCTAAGGAGAAAGGACGAGGTTAAAGAAACCTTTGAACACTTCAAATCGATGGTGGAGAATCAATCTGGAAAAAAGATCAAACGACTTCGAACAGACAACGGAGGTGAATATTGTAACCACGCTCTTGATAACTTTCTAAAAACCTGTGGCATCAAGCATGAATTGACAGTTCCTTATACTCCGCAACAAAACGGAGTCGCGGAGCGGTATAATCGATCAATAATTGAAAAAGTAAGGTGTATGATGGAGGAGGCAGCTTGCGATAAGAGAATGTGGGCAGAAGCAGCTAACACAGCTGCATATCTGCTTAACAGATCACCTCATCAAAAAATCCCTGACACAACACCTGAAGCAATATGGACCGGTGAGAAAGTCGATCTAAGCCACTTAAAAGTTTTTGGTTGTCCAGCATATGCCTTGATCCCAGGAGAAAAACGAAAAAAGCTAGATCCCACCAGCAGCAGGCACATCTTTGTAGGATATTGTGAGGAGACTAAGGGTTACAGACTGTTGGACGCTGAGGACTCAACCAAAGTCATTCGTGCAAGAGACGTTGAATTTCTGGAGAACCAGAATTCACTCTCTCAAAGCAGAAGCGATCCATCAACAAACAAGGTACCCTTGTCTGATCTGCTTTTACCTGAAGAGTGTGGAAGAATGTTGGATGAAGAGGATATGCCACCAGAAAATCTGGAAGAAAATCTACAAGAGGAAGTAGAAGAAGAAGCTCAACCAGAAAATCAGATTATCGAGATTGAAGATAATGAAGAGGTCATTGAGAATGACATTCAGGAACAGGAAGATGAAGAAATTGGCCCTGAACACGAACGAAGGTATCCACTAAGGAATCGTCAACGAAGAGAGTATCCTGACCACGTATTATATCAAGCGATTACTGATTCTGCAGAACCAAATACTTACCTAGAAGCAATTTCAAGTCGAGATAAGAAACAGTGGGAACTTGCAATGCAAGAAGAATTGGATTCCTTTCGAGACAATGACGCTTGGATACTCGTTGACAGACCTGTGAATAAACCAATAGTAAAATGTAAATGGGTGTACAAAATTAAGAGAGATACAGATGGTATTATAACCCGTCACAAAGCCAGGCTAGTAGCCAAGGGTTATAGTCAGCACTACGGTATTGACTACTATGAAACATTCTCTCCCGTTGTTAGATTTTCATCTATGAGAATGCTTTTTGCTTTAGCAGCAGAAGAAAACTTGGAGATAGACCATCTAGATGTTTGTACAGCATTCCTAAACGGCGAGCTAAAAGAAAAAATTTATATGTCGTTGCCCGAAGGACTTGACGTCAAAGGACACGAGGATCAAGTTTGCTTACTTAAACGCTCAATATATGGATTGAAGCAGGCAGCTCGCGACTGGAACATAAAGGCACACAACATTCTGATCGAGCTTGGATATAAAAATTCAAAGCATGAACCATGCGTCTATATGAAATTCAATAATGGAATTGGAGTAATAATAGCCTTGTACGTAGATGACTTCTTTTTATTCTACAATAATAGGGCTGAAGCACAGCTGTTAAAGAAGCAGCTGCATAATAGATTTAAAATGAAGGATCTAGGGCCAGTAACGCACTGTCTGGGTATGCAAGTTACGCGTGATAGATCAAAACATGAAATAAGAATAAATCAAAAACATTATATTATAGATATTCTAAACAAGTTTGAAATGATAGATGCTAAGCCAGTAAATAGTCCCATGGAGGCAAATGTAAGGCTCGATGTCGCAAAAGATGCAATCAAAAACATTGATGTGCCATACCAAAACGCCATTGGGTCGTTAATGTACCTCTGTGTAAATTCTAGACCCGATATCGCCTATGCTATTTCATACCTGAGTCAATTTAATGTAAGTCACACGAAGGAGCATTGGGTAGCCGTTAAGAGGGTAATAAGGTACTTGAAAGGAACCAAAGATAAAGAGTTAGTTTATAAAAAAGGCAGTAACAAGATCACAGGTTTCGCAGATGCCGACTGGGCAAACAACCCAATAGATAGAAAATCATATAGCGGATATGTTTTCAAATATGCTAATGCAGCTATATCTTGGTCTTGTAAAAAGCAAAAAACAACAGCCTTGTCTTCAACAGAAGCTGAGTATATTTCAGTGTCTGAGGCCGCAAAAGAGGCAATTCATCTAAAGAATTTCCTATACGAAATTATAGGTGATCAGGGCGCAGTAGTTTTATTTAATGATAATCAAAGCGCACTAAAGATTGCTAACAACCCGGTATGTCACACACGTACTAAGCACATAAGCGTCCGCTACCATTTTATCAGGGAAATGATCGAAAAGAATGAAATCATTCTCGAATATATACCTACAACCGAGATGATAGCTGATATCTGTACAAAAGGTCTAAATGGACCTAAACACATGTTATTAACAAAAGGTCTAGGTATACTCTGACATGTGAACCTGAAAAAGGGAAAAAAGTAATTAGTATAGGATTATAGCTTGATATAAGTTTAAATAAAGTTATTGTCTTAAGGGGCAGTGTTGAAAAAATTAAAATAAGCCAATAGTCTAAACTATAAGATAGACAGATCCAACAAGCTAGTTTTAGCCCTCTATAATAATATAGTCCTGGTTCTCTCTCACACCGTTGATCGCCATCCGTAACAACGAAATAAAAGCCATGAGTATCACTGTATGTAATATTATATTATAACTCTTATAAATAAATAAATGAATAAAGTTCAAATGAATACCTGTCTTCACACTCCAACTGCAACAATTTAAATACTGATAAAGCTGTTGACAAGGTGATCCAATGTAAACTCTTGATTATTGACTTATTGGTTTTTGCCCGACTTATACAGGTATCTACTGTTCGCAAGTTTTAGCCAGCTTTGTACGGCATCGATGATGAATTTATCGGACGAATGCCTTCCCTTGAACTAGACCTTAGCAGCATCTTTTTTGACAAAAAAGGATATCTGTTTTGCATTCGCAGATAAGGAGTAATAATATATGGTACACTCAGGCGTTTGTCATCTGTAATCCAGTTTAAATGATATCAATATGTTCAAAATAAGATGAATGAAACTATCGAAGAAGGCATATTTGTGATAAATGTGCATACCCATGATAGCTGCCATAACCTTGACTCCTTCGAAGCTGATTTTGTTGTTTTGTCCCGCCCAATTGAACTTCATCGCCAGATTACACAGGTCAACAATTTTTTTTTTTTTTTCTGCCTTCTGTTTTAATGCTTAAATTTTGATTCTAGACATCAAAAAACACTCAAATTTCCATTTTTAGCTTTCAAAGTTTGCTTTTTTTTTTTCATTTTTGAACTTGAATTTTTGTTATTTTATATTTATTTGCTATTATTTATCACAAATCTTGAATAATGAAGACTCGAGTGTTCAGCAAAAACTTTTTCAATCGTAATTTAAAAAAAAATAATGGAAAAAAATATATAAATCTATCATTTTTCATTTTTCTTAAAAGTACAAAAAATCGCTCTAGTTTCTTCAAAAGCAAACTTTGATCGAAAAAATTATTTTTCCCCTTCTTATTAACGTAGGAGCAACCAAAATTTCATATGCAGAAGACAGACCCAAAAATCGTGTTGACCAGTGTTATTAGTGAGCAGGAATCGCAGCATTCCCATAACACTTCCTCTCTGACAGGTACCTCCGATGGATGACAGCCTAGTTTTCTGCGGTTATACAATACACAGAATATATTTTTTAGTTTTTGTTCAAGTTTTTTGGTGTCACAACTCACAGCGGTTTTAAGCCTTATTATTTTTATTGATAATCAGTCGTCATCCGAGAAGTGGTGATGATTGTATTCATCTCAGGCGCTGATGACTATTCAGAACGAGCACCATTCAATGAATTGTATATTTTATGATTCTTGTTCGTAAGTAGTTATGTCATCATATACAGGTTGTAACGTGGCAGATTTTATATCTGCCACTGACCGTGCCTCCACCCGCAAATGTGAGCGACCGTACCGCTGCCGTACCGCAAATTCTTCACCGAAGCGCAAGTCCTACCTATATCTTTTAGAATTGTATCTGCCGTAAGTTTTTTATTGTAAATACAGGTACAAGGACGCCGAGGGATGCGCTTTTCGTCGCTGGAGCATCTGGGGGATGTTCTGGAAGCCTCGGCATTAGTACCCGCACCTATAGGTCATCGCCTCCGTCTCTGCAGCCTCGTCACCTGCCAGCCGGGAGAGGGCTGCACCTCCCAGCCTGATAACGCCGAAAATTATTCCTCCCGGCCGAAATTCGAAAATGCCAACCGTTAGGTGCGGCGAACATGCCGTGTGCGGAAAGGCTTCCCCCACCACTTTTCGATTTCGACCAGGAATTTTGGAACTCACTCCGTTGCCGACCAGCGAATGGAAAACGTCGAGTTACCTTATCTTCCGTTTAAGCTACCGCTGCGTTTACGTTTTAAGTTATCTTCTGGGGTTTTCTTCATTGTATTCTCTTTATCTTTTCTTTTGGGGTTTTGTTTTCTTTAGTTTTCTTTTGTGGGATTTTTCATAGTTTTTCTTGGGTTTTGCTTTTGTTGAGTGTGTGCCTTATTTTGGAGCCGCCTGGGTTACGTCCCGATTAAAGGTAGGCTTTTCTTTCCGCACAGATCTCGACCACTCGACTAGCGATTTTGCGACTTGCCGAGTAACGGTTTACCTTCTACCTTCCGCTATAGACGAGTAGTCGTGGTCTGTATTTTCTCTGAATCTAGGAAAAAAAAAAATTGGAAAAAAAAGACCCGGAAAAAAAGACTGGAAAAAAAAGACTTGGAAAAAAAAGACACGGAAAAAAAAGACCCGGAAAAAAAAGACTCGGAAAAAAAAGACCCGGAACTAAAAAACTCAAAATCAAATTATTGTTAAATTTCATTTTTTATTATTTTCGACAATCATCGCTAAATTGCCATGGATTTTAATCGTTGTAGTATACATGGGGTATCACATTATACAATATAATTCGGAGGTAAGTGTGTTTACATTTATGGTGAGATTCGTATAGATGTCATTGTTCAGGTTTGTTTTCGTTTTGATCGGTACTCATTGAGGCATTGTGGTGATAAAGGCCTCGGAATTATTCAGTTAGTCAAGTACATCGAAGGTGTACTAACCTGTTCTAACCTATTCTAACCTGTTCCAACCTATTCTAACCTTTCGGGAGCCACAGCCACCTTCTGAGTATTTCGCATGTGTGTGTGTGCGTAGGATTAGTGGGGTGGCCTAACCTATTCTAACCTGTTCTATCCTATTCTAACCTGTTCTAACCTATTCTAACCTTTCGGGAGCCACAGCCACCTTCTAAGTATTTCGCATATGTGTGTGTGCGTAGGATTAGTGGGGTGGCCTAACCTATTCTAACCTTTTGGGAGCCACAGCCACCTTCAGAGTATTTCGCATCTGTGTGTGTGTGTGTAGGATTAGTGGGGTGGTCTAACCTATTCTAACCTGTTCTAACCTATTCTAACCTTTAGGGAGCCACAGCCACCGGGTGGGTGGCTCGCCTCAGGTCACGCCGCTTCGCGTCGTGACCTGGGCTCACGATGAAGGAAAATCATCCCTCCCGCCCGGAGACCACCTAGCGGGCGGATTCTCGGGCGGGATTCAAAAAAGGCCTAACCTATTCTAACCTGTTCTCACCTATTTTTTAGCGGCAATTTAGCGATGATTGTCGAAAATAATAAAAAATGAAATTTAACAATAATTTGATTTTGAGTCTTTTAGTTCCGGGTCTTTTTTTTCCGAGTCTTTTTTTTCCGGGTCTTTTTTTTCCGTGTCTTTTTTTTCCAAGTCTTTTTTTTCCAGTCTTTTTTTTCCGGTTTTTTTTTTTCCAAGTCTTTTTTTTCCGCCAACCATTTTCTCTAGGCTATTTTAGCATAATTAAGTCTATCTTATATCTTTTTCTTTGGACTTGCGCTGCTCGGGAAATAATCCCGGTGCCGTGCAGTATCGCCTGCGTTCCCGATAATTTCTTTTGCGTGCGATTAATTTAAGCTCGATATCAGTTAGCCTATTTATTTGAATATCTTTTTGTTTTTTTTTTACCTTTCTCTTTGCGGCCTAACCGCCATATGTTATTCGTTGCGACGCCGGAATCAAATTCCGCCGCAAGTTTTTTTTTCTTCTGTTTTTCTTGCGCTCTTCGTCGCTTAACTATCTTTAATCTTAAACTACGTTTGACCTAACTGGTCCTGCCGGCCTGTCTATTTATTTATTATTTTTTTGTATCGCTGCATTGGATTTGAAATTATATTTTCGTTACGTTTTACCTGTACCGAGTTAAGTGTGTTATTTCTACGCCCCCACGTTCCCCTCTCCGTCTAACTAGTCGGTTATCTTTGTGATTTCTTGGATTTGGTGATTGTTTGCTGCGTTTAGTTACCTTTATCTGGCACATTCGTGTGCCTGGCGCCCAACATTATCTTTCGTTTAGTTTCTTTTCGTATCATATCGCTCGTAACTTTTCGCGTGAGAAACGTTGGTGCTTCTTTGAGCGGGATTTCTTTTTCTATTCATTTTCCTCCGGGTAGGAAAATTGCTCGTTACAAGGTATCTTGTTAATTAGCACTAATCTTTAAGAGCAAGAAGAGCATTAGCTACATGGTAATCACATTTCTATTTGTCATTATCACTCATCAAGTATTGGAAATGAATTTCGGATTTCAGACGCTCCTCAAATGCGTTGAACCAGTTCATGTCCTTCAGCGGAAAGTCAGGCATTCCAGCAGGTTTTTTATTGGCTTCCAAGGAAGCCTCTAACGTCCTCAAAATTTGTGGGATTTATTGATGCTGTTCTTCTTGCTCACCGATTAATTGTTCAAGCCTTCTCAATACGTTTTCTTGAAACGCTCCATTGTCCATAGGCTGGATCGGTGGATTTTTCTCAGAGGTGCGCGGCGTTGGTGGATTATGGTTCAACGGAGAAGTAAGAAATGCACTCGAATTATCTGGAAAATGGTCTGCTAGGCGATGAGGAGTAATATTACGGTCTGGTATACTTCCGCCAGATTGTGAACTTCCGGCGCTGCCTTTATTCTTCGATCCCAAAGTAGGGTCAGATTGTGACGAAGTACTCGGTACGTTCGAACAATTGTTATCTCCTCGAGAATTTCTTTGATTATCCGACGAGCTACCCGGTGCAATGAAATGATGGTCCTCTTTGCGAGAATCTTCACTTTGACTGGAGGAATCCTGTGAATTTAATGGCGGCTCCGGAGTGTTGTGTTTGCTCTTCTTTGATTTGGATTTCCGGTGCCTATGTCTTCTATGTTTACCGTGTTTACGCAACGCCCTCGTAGAATTTTCAGTGTCAGATGATTGAGTGCTGCTACTATGCATACGGTTTTCACCTGTTTCTGCGTCAGCATTTTCGATTTGAGGTTCCATCTTAGAATTGCTATCCTCACCTTCTATTTCACTTACTAGATTCTCGGATTCAACCTGGTTTTCCCCAATGTTCGAGGCTAGTGGCTCCATTGTGATCCCATGTGTTGTCACTCCTCCGTCTTCCAACAATTTCTTTCAGTCGATCCATAATAGCTTTATAATCCACTGAAAAAATTACCTCCAAAAAATGAGATCTTGACACCTGAAGAAATATCCTGCAGGATGTAGCTAGCAGGAGCGTACGGCTTTATTTAAAAAAAGTAGACAGGAGTCAAAGAAGAGTGCTGAGAATTTATATTCACGAACATCTCAAGCCTATGGTGTATGAAGATGACAGATATAATTGATTCTTAGAAATGCTTGGCATAAAAGGTATCGGACTTCTTCGGATAAAATCGAATAAAATAATATTATATTATTTTTATAAGGGGTCATAATTATAATTATTATAATTTCGGCCATCGGCACATGAAATACGACTAGAATGGAGTCTTGTTTACGATAAAGTCAGAAATAAAAGTTAGCCACTGCAAACCCATTAATGAACATTACTGTACATGAGAGCGCATGTGGTACGTACCGTTTGTATCCAGTACGCGATGAACGGAGTATACTGGCCAAGATTTCGCGTACGGAGTTCTCCGCTCAACAGCTTTACTAAACAATTTGTCTGTTGCCCTTCGTGGCCAGTAACATCTCGTATTGTTATCCACTAGTCACAGGAGAGGAATTACAGCACATGTTCTGTCTTCACCCTTCATAAATTCGACGACAACATACATGTTTCGTCAATCCGATCTTGTGCAAAAATGTCGTCAATGTAGTAAATATACATATTGTTATATTAGGTAAAATCACCCTTACATCATCAATTATATACGACCAACATCTAGTAGCCTATATGATAAAAAACATCTCTGTAAATATAAGAACTTCGGTTGCTGAGTCAACAAGCATTATTGTAAAACAAATCGGTCTGTTTCTAGCTCACTACTAGTGCAGACCTATATTACAGAATATATAACCCTTTTGCCCAATTATATAATTTCTCCAGATTCACTTTATTTCTCTCGGGAACCCACTTTAAATAACTTATTACTTAAAGCAAATATCGTTTTTGCAACACTGGTGTCAGAATCGGGATCTTACCGAGATCGATAGAGTGAATTTTTGAAAGAATTAGTTGTGATTGTGAAAATAATATAAATAGAAAAGAAATGTCTCGTCGTCCAGCTACTGCATCCTCTGACGAACTTCGACCAGCTGGTAACCAGCTAATACCACAACCTCAAGTCGACCTGATGGAACGACTTTTTCAAGTTATGGCTGCACAACAACAGGCAAGCCTAGCTGCTCAAACTGCCCAACACGAAGCTAATTTAGCAGCTCAAAGAGATCGCGAAGAACGCGAAATAATAAGATTAAGAGAAGAAAGAGAAGCTAAATTGTTAGCTAAACGAGAAGAAAGAGAAGCTAATCTTTTAGTTCAACGAGAGCGTGAAGAACGCGAAACATCGAGATTAAGAGAAGAAAGAGAAGAAAGACGAGCAGAACGAGAAGCGAATCTGGCAGCGCAACAAGCCACCCTGTCCTTATTAATGAGACGCCTAGAACCTCAACCTGAAATGTCCCAGACCTCGACTCCCAGACGATCCCCAGTGAGAATAGAAGAAATAATAGAACAACAAAATATACGGTCTGTTCAAACTTATGGGGAAGATGAACCTTCCCCAACTATTCGTACACCTCGTACGGGTGGAGCGGCAACTTTTACACCGCACGCTCGTACAAATACTAAAAGCGACCGAATTGAAGGCGCAATTCGGGACGCAAGAGTAGTAGAAAATATCAATTTAATAATTAGAGATCAAAACCTAGAAAATACAAATAATAACCTTCCTTTCAACTTGTCTCGCGCCGGGAGTAGTCGCGACAAACAAATTAATGACATTACAGTAAATGCTTGAAAAGAAGGTTATACTGAAGTAGCACAAAAATATTCAAATAATTTAAAAGTTAGCTTCTTTGACGGGTCAATTCCATGGGCCGATTATGAACGGCAATTTGAAATAATAGCCGAAATAAATTCTTGGTCTCCAGTCGTTAAAGCGGGACAACTAGCCGGAAGTTTGAGAGGTCCCGCTTTAGTTGTTCTTTCAGCTCTTGATAAATCAGATATTAAAAATTATGAAAAACTCAGTACAGCCTTACGATTAAGATTCGAAAATCAGCTTATCTCAAAACTTTCTTTAACGCAATTAGGACTAAAAAGACAGGCTAAAGAAGAAGGTCTTGCTTCGCTCGGACTAGAAATAGAAAGACTGGCTAGAATAGCTTTACCTGATTGCAATGAATCCACTAGAAATATGTTAGCGTGCGACAAATTTATAAACGCGATAACAGATCCAGAATTAAGACAAACTCTTAGTTTAACGGGACCTTCTTCTGTTCAAGAAGCTGTCATTAAAGGATTAGAAATTGAGGCTCTAACAAAACATCATTTAGGGGTAGGAAAGATTAGACGTGTTGAGACAGAAAAGACCACTGATACGTTAACAAAGACAAACGAAACTAATAGATACAATACAAATACAAATAACGGCACGAGAAAAACTACTCCCTGGCAGCAAAATAACCATAATAATAATAATTACAACCGAAATAATAATAATAATAATAGAAAACCATACATAAGAAATACCGGAGACAGACCCCCGCCCATATGTAAATTTTGTCATAAGATAGGACATTTTACAGATAAATGCTTCTCATTAGAGAAAAGAAATAATTAAAATAATAATAACTTCTCTAACCCTCAAACTTCTTGGAGAAAAGATAATGCTTCGGAAAGAGAGACTGAAAAAAGGACTCCGGAAAGTCAACCAGGTTCTTCTAACCAAAAAAACTAATTGTTGTAAAAGCGCGAGCTTTCAAACTTCATAGTCTAAGAGCCCGTGAGGGCCAGGCCTTAGTTAAATAATAAAATGCAAAAGTTTCTCTGTGTATGTTTTTTCATACCTGACAAACCTCAATTTTCAAAAAGTTATCAAAATTCTCACAAAATTCATACGTATTCAGTAAAATTGAGAAATCATTTTCACCCGAAAAAAAAGTTGGGTCACCGGCTAATTTCTTGAACAGTTTTTTTTTTCCATCGATTTGTTAATAACTTTTTTGAATAATTACTATGCAAAATCAATCTCCCGAGGATCTCCTACATGCTTGATTTTTTTCAGATTTTTTCCCCATCGAGAAGTATTCAAAATCTTGTCTGAAACCCACGTTTGGTGGGACTGTAGGGGAAGAACCACCTTAACTTGGTTTAATTATTACAGAAAATGACGAAGAAGGAGATATTGACGATGACCACTCCACAGACAGAAGTAGCAGTGATGAGGATGATGAAGATATCGACGAGAACGATGAAAATAATTGAAAATTTTTTTGAATTTAATAAAAATAATAAAATGTTTGAAATATTATTTTTTTTTACTTTGTATACAATGGCTATAATTATAATTAAACTCCTTTTTCATTAAATGTTTTACTATCACAATAATCTCGGGTTTGCCTATCTCCGTAAGGGAGTGCGGGGAACAGGGTTGAGCGCCAACCGAGCGCGTCTCCGGGTGGCGGATAGGAGAACGACCAGGGAGGTTCGCGGGGAAATCTTGTGGACCGGGGACCGCAGGGTACCGGGACATGAGACAGAAACCGTGGACGCCCAGGTTAGTTGGGGCTATAGGTGAACCGGCAGGCGTAAAAACCAGATTAGGGGATCTAAGGCCCCGACCGTGGACCAACTCCCCAAGCCATGGTGGTATGCTATCGTGCCGAGGGCTGTGTGGCACTGGGGTATAGTGTCTTTAACGATGCCCTTGGGGAACCAGGCGACACCCCATTGTATCCAGCCTTACCCTCACACGGCAGGCTCTGTGGGGGTGGACCTTATACTTCCTGCATACTCGTGGGACCAATTATGGAAACTGACACAAAACAACGGCAAAACAAAAACAACAACAAAGAACACGATGAGGGGGGGCTCTGACACCGAGGGGCTGCTGAAGGGTGTGGAAATGGTCTGCATTTCAACATCCGACGACAGAACTACGGTTTCGGAGACCGTACCAAATACAATAGGTGAGGGGCAAGGGGGCTCGACATCAGTCGGGAACCTGGTAGCCCCTGCCGATAAAGACAAAAAGAAGAGGGGTGGACGCTCAGGGGCTGCAAGGAGGAGGGCACAGAGGGCCTGACAGGACCTTGTGAACTCTTCGGAGCTGAACCAGAGCGGAGCCCCCTCGAACATGACCAAGACGGGACGAAACGCAACGGGAGGCTCAGTTAGTGGGAAACCCGGGGCGAGAGCGCCGCGGACCTGGTCAACGCAACACCGAGGGGTGCAGCGGGGGGCTCAGGCAAAAAAAGGCCCAGGCCCTCGGACAGCATCCCACCAGAGACGTACTCGGCCCCCAAGAGGGGCAAAGGCGCCACTCAGAAACCCGGGCCCCTGAGCTACAAGCAGGCGGCCGAGGGTAACAGGAGGGCGGTCATCGCACCCATGGGATACCCAGAGATTACGCTGGGCCCCGGGGAGGGGGACCTGGCAGTGCAGGCGCTGTGCGCGGCGCTGGACTCCGTGCCGGAAGGGCAGGAGGTCCCGCGCTTCGAGCAGCATCGGTGCGACCAGGGACTCCTATGGGTGACCTGCTCAGACGAAGAGGCGCTGAAATGGCTCAGGGCGACGGTTCCCACACTAGCGCCCTGGGTGGGGGCTACCCTCCAACTACTGGAGGGAGGCAGGCTGCCTAGGCTTACCAGGATGACGGCGATCTTTCCTGGCATTCCGGAGAGGACCGATGTTATCCTCAAGAGACTGAGGCGCCAAAACGCAGGGCTCCAGACCCAACTTTGGAGGGTCTGGGAGAGAAAAGAGGGACCGAAAACGGTCCTTCTGATCCTGGGGATTGACGAGCAGTCCAGAAATGTGTTGAGGGCAGGGGGACACCAAGCCCACTATGGTCTCGGGAAAGTCTCCTTTAGGGAAGCTCACCAGAGAACAGGTGAAGCACGGAAGGACCCCGGGACCTCATCACAAGGCAGCACCGGAGAGTCGTCCGCACGGGTGGACCAGGCTCTAGCAATGGCGACGGGGACACCCGAAAGGACGACCGAGGTGGTGGCTGCTCACGACGAAAGGCAGGGACTGCCAAGCCTAGAGAACCGAGGAAACACCTCAGGATCTCGGGGCAAGGCGGGCCCACCTGGAGGCAACAGGGGGGTCGGGACTGGCAGCGCCAGGGGCCGCCCCTCAAGAGCTCAAACCACAAGCCGGGTCGGCGAGCAGAGTGTGCGGGACGGGTGTCAAGCGACCCTGGACCTCGCGGAGGCTGGATCCAGCAGAGGAGAGCAGGAGCCCATAACAGATGGGGCTCCCGAAAACGCCAGCCGGGACACGGAGGTGGCCCAGAACTAGGGACCCACCCGCACCGACCGACAAAGCAGAAAAAGGGTCTTGACCCATGGCCAGGGGAGAGATCACAGTATCGCAAATAAATCTGCGCCACTGCATAGCGGCCTCGGCTGTACACAGCCGAGACCTGGCGGTGGAAAACACAGACATATCACTAATACAAGAACCCTGGGTAACCAAGGGACTCATTAGGGGTATAGACACCAGCATCGGGACTCTGATAAGCGCAGAGGGGGGCGCCGGCCCAAGGGCCTGCGTCTTTATAAACAAAAGACACTGTGCTCTGAGGCTGAGCCAATTCTGCAGCAAAGACCTAGCAACAGCGACTATCAAGGGGAGGCTGGCCGGAGGCGGTACGATCGAAATGGTCATCTGCTCAGCCTACCTCCCATACGACTCAGAGGATCCTCCACCCACGGACGAATAGAGCAAGAGCCCGCGAGGGCCAGGCCTTAGTTAAATAATGAAATGCAAAAGTTTCTCTGTGTATGTCCACTATACAGGTAAGAACGATCCCAGGCTATGAAACTTGGGTCGCGGTGGCTTTGGCAGGTAACAGGCAGTAAAGGTGTGCAAAATTGTGTCTCAAAGTTAGTATAGTATAAAGCTTAGTTTTCATATATTTTATTAGTGATAATCTTAGAAATCACCTCGTCCACAGCCAGACACTTAGTACAGTTGCAACCCCCTGCCAGGCACCCTTGAAGTAGGGTTAATTTTATTTATACTTAAGTTATAGTATAAAAGCTGAATTTTATATATGTTAGTTGGAGAACTATAAAATGATGTTTCCTCAGTAGCCAGGCAGTTTAGATAGTTCCCCCATATTGCCAGACACATTAAAGATCTATTGTTGGTGCGACCGCGAGGGATATATGCGTAAGCGGGTGCGAGTGAGATAGTGCGTTCGGCCCACGGCGATCTTTTATTGAGCATCAGCTGTCTTTTATTCTGTATTCTGTGGTAAACAATTTTAGATTTATCAAGAAAATTTAATACATAAAATTATCAGAGACTAAAAATTAAGTTTTCAAAAAATTATTTAGTAAAATTTTACGCAAATAAATCTTTAAATCAACAATTCAAAAATGTAATAAATTACGTTTTCGAGTTTTGTAAGCTTCATTAAATATTCAATTCAATAAAAATTTCAATATCTTGCAAAAAATTTTTTTACTATGTATAAGGAGGGAATAATTATTGTGATAGTAAAACATTTAATGAAAAAGGAGTTTACTTATAATTATAGCCATTGTATACAAAGTAAAAAAAATAATATTTCAAACATTTTATTATTTTTATTAAATTCAAAAAAATTTTCAATTATTTTCATCGTTCTCGTCGATATCTTCATCATCCTCATCACTGCTACTTCTGTCTGTGGAGTGGTCATCGTCAATATCTCCTTCTTCGTCATTTTCTGTAATAATTAAACCAAGTTAAGGGGGTATTCTGGTCTAGAAGCCTAAATTTTAAGCATTTTTCAAACTAAGATTAAAAAAAAATGAAGAATAATTTTATCATCCATTTTTTTATATGTTATTTATTGGTATTTCAACAATATAAAAAAAAATTATAAAAACAAAAATCCAAAATTCGCCAAATTACAGGCCGGTGAAGTGGGGGCCTCAAAAAAAACGGTGCACCCTGGTTGACATGATTCCACCCCTTTCAGTGATCTGAAACAAAGAATTTTGAGAAATTGTCAATCAGTAAAGATGTCGCTACCGAGTAGACCTTAGCCAAAAAAAAAAAATTCACAAAATGGTGCCGACTTGAAAAAAAATAATTTTTTTTACCCTCTTTTTTTGACCTTTTCGAATTTTTTAAGAATACTCGAAATTGAAATTTTTCAAAATCCAGGGCTCACTCGATAGAGAGATATATAAAGAAGATTTACACCAAATTACAAAGAAATCGGTCGGGTAGAACTTGAGATATCATGACAACCACTTCGAAAAAAGTAGTTTCGAGAAAAACGCGTTTGAAGTTTGAGAAACAATTGGAGTAGAATAACTCGGATAATAATATTTAATACTTACTTTAGACTTAAAATCTTCTGTATCTCCGAAAATAATTCGAATTTTGAAAAATCCTTTTAAGGGCATATTCTTAAAGGTCTAAACTTTGAAAATATGCAAAAAAAAAAATCGATTTTTTCGAATTTCTAGACCAGAATACCCCCTTAAGGTGGTTCTTCCCCTACAGTCCCACCAAACGTGGGTTTCAGACAAGATTTTGAATACTTCTCGATGGGGAAAAAATCTGAAAAAAATCAAGCATGTAGGAGATCCTCGGGAGATTGATTTTGCATAATAATTATTCAAAAAAGTTATTAACAAATCGATGGAAAAAAAAACTGTTCAAGAAATTAGCCGGTGACCCAACTTTTTGGTAACTTTTTGAAAATTGAGGTTTGTCAGGTATGAAAAAACGCAATTTTCAAAAAGTTACCAAAATTCTCAAAAAATTCATACGTATTCAGTAAAATTGACAAATCATTTTCACCTGAAAAAAAAGTTGGGTCACCGGCTAATTTCTTGAACAGTTTTTTTTTCCATCGATTTGTTAATAACTTTTTTGAATAATTATTATGCAAAATCAATCTCCCGAGGATCTCCTACATGCTTGATTTTTTTCAGATTTTTTCCCCATCGAGAAGTATTCAAAATCTTGTCTGAAACCCACGTTTGGTGGGACTGTAGGGGAAGAACCACCTTAACTTGGTTTAATTATTACAGAAAATGACGAAGAAGGAGATATTGACGATGACCACTCCACAGACAGAAGTAGCAGTGATGAGGATGATGAAGATATCGACGAGAACGATGAAAATAATTGAAAATTTTTTTGAATTTAATAAAAATAATAAAATGTTTGAAATATTATTTTTTTTACTTTGTATACAATGGCTATAATTATAAGTAAACTCCTTTTTCATTAAATGTTTTACTATCACAATAATTATTCCCTCCTTATACATAGTAAAAAAATTTTTTGCAAGATATTGAAATTTTTATTGAATTGAATATTTAATGAAGCTTACAAAACTCGAAAACGTAATTTATTACATTTTTGAATTGTTGATTTAAAGATTTATTTGCGTAAAATTTTACTAAATAATTTTTTGAAAACTTAATTTTTAGTCTCTGATAATTTTATGTATTAAATTTTCTTGATAAATCTAAAATTGTTTACCACAGAATACAGAATAAAAGACAGCTGATGCTCAATAAAAGATCGCCGTGGGCCGAACGCACTATCTCACTCGCACCCGCTTACGCATATATCCCTCGCGGTCGCACCAACAATAGATCTTTAATGTGTCTGGCAATATGGGGGAACTATCTAAACTGCCTGGCTACTGAGGAAACATCATTTTATAGTTCTCCAACTAACATATATAAAATTCAGCTTTTATACTATAACTTAAGTATAAATAAAATTAACCCTACTTCAAGGGTGCCTGGCAGGGGGTTGCAACTGTACTAAGTGTCTGGCTGTGGACGAGGTGATTTCTAAGATTATCACTAATAAAATATATGAAAACTAAGCTTTATACTATACTAACTTTGAGACACAATTTTACACACCTTTACTACCTGTTACCTGCCAAAGCCACCGCGACCCAAGTTTCATAGCCTGGGATCGTTCTTACCTGTATCGTGGACATACACAGAGAAACTTTTGCATTTTATTATTCAACTAAGGCCTGGCCCTCGCGGGCTCTTGCTCTATAGTACTCTGTTTGATTTGATCACATTTTTGCATTTATTGATTTGAATATTCGATTTGTATTTCCAGATGATATCGCGAAATTGACATACCTTTCTACGAAGAAAGCGATGGTTGAAATTCAGGCTTTGAAGGGTGCAATACAAGATCTACGACATACTATGGAACGTTCGATGAAAAATAAGACTGCCCATGTAGTAACACCTAATGCTTTCAACGAAAAATATGGATTCGTCAAACTCCTTACAGCTGCAGAATTTGAGGCATTCGACTTACGTTCAAAAGAAGACGCAGAGTTCCACAAATATTTCGTAAGATTTTTATTTCCAGAAATAGTAGTATCATTTATTATATATTATAGGTCGAACATTCACGATTTGTTTTCACAGAAAGCAGCTCTTGAGTGTGTGATCGAATCTACGATGAAGAAGACAATCAACTCTGTTCTGAAAAAATTCTTTGATAGAGAGTTTGCCATGAAATGCACTGCAGTCAGAGAATCGAAGAAAAAAGGCTCTAAAACTGTACTAAAGGGGTCGCAGTTCTCCACAGACATTTTTGGCATGTATTTAATTTCAGTGATTTATTATTTTTGAGGTTCCGGATTTTATTAGCCGAGTTGTTACTCACTCATTTTATTAATTTCAGAGTGTATAAGAGGCGTGCACCACAACACCGAAACTGTGACTGAAACGTTGTATTTCAGCGCCCTCGCAAAGTGTTTGGGTGATTCTAAGGATTGGGATGGAAAACGCAATGCACGCAAGCCGTTAGAAGCAGAAACCAATCGTGAATGTTCAACCCATAATATAATATAATAAATAATACTACTATTTCTGGAAATAAAAATCTTAAGAAATATTTGTGGAACTCTGCGTCTTCTTTTGAACGTAAGTCGAATGCCTCAAATTCTGCAGCTGTAAGGAGTTTGACATATCCATATTTTTCGTTGAAAGCATTGGGCGTTACTACATGGGCAGTCTTATTTTTCATCAAACGTTCCATAGTATGTCGTATGTCGTATGTCGGTTGGATGAAAAAATTTAAAAAAAATCAGTGAAGGGTTTTGAACCAAGAGCTATCGTAAGAATCGCTGAAAAAATCGAAGAGGGTTAATGTTTTTGGTTTGTCGAGTTGACGTGGAATTCCCCATATCTCTTTCGAAAATATGCGTCTATTTCATCTATAAGATACAGGGGTATTCCACAGAAGTGACGGGTGAACGTGGGGATGACACATGGCCAACATGGGGACTTAACAGAGATAATAGGGAACTTGCATGTTTTTTAATTTTAATTTCATTCGAAATTAGGATAAAAAAGAATGAATTTCCCAAGACAGTTTTTTTTTTCGAGCAGTATTAACGCTGCAATAATTTTTTATTTTACACTAATTTTTCTCGGTAAATTTGAATGGGTAGACATTTTGCTGGACCCCTCTATCAGCGCCGCCAAGTGTCACGTTCGGGAACTTTGCTCCGCTGTAAACACTGTCTGCTCCGAGCAAGCCGGATTCCTAACCTTATTATTATATCATCTTAATGTAGTTGCAGTAAATAGTGAGTTTATCATTATCAAACGTACATAAAACTATGAATAAAGTGAAAGATAATTTCGTGAAAGGAACTTCCGAGAACCTACCTTCAGTAGATCTGGAAATGCTTTCGTCATTCATTTACAACAGTGATTGTTTTTCGGGAGCCGAAATGCGTAACGTCAAAACTGAAAGGTGTGTATGTATACTCCTTGATCATTTACAGTATAGGTATAAACTTAAAATTGGATGATCAATATTAATCTTTAACAATTATTTTTCTCCTGTCCATAGATCTATGCGGCCCAATTATGGGGATAGTGCCATAGGATACGTACAAGTATTAAGAGATAAGGGGACGTGTACAGTGGAAGCGAAAATCTGCACAGAACATAGAATACGGAATAAAAATTATAGTGTCAGGGTAATCATAAATGAAGAGGACAATGCTGTGATGACTGCTGTTTGTGATGACTGCGCTGCTTCAATGGGTATGTCTGTAAAATTGTGTAAGCTGAAGCTACAATAATTCTTGTATGTATGTTCCAAAATTATATCTCAACATTTGTAGGTGGTTGCAAACACGCTGTGGCTTTATTAGCTTGGATTCATCGTCGGACAGAAGAGCCTTCTCCTACATCCATTGCATGCTACTGGAAGAAGCCAAAACTATCCGAAGTTGGAACCAATATTAAATATAAGAAAATTTTGGATATAGTACCATCAGGATCTGTTGCTATAGATGGCCAAAATGATAGTCGACAGGATTCTTTTCTTGAAAGAATATTAAAATCAGGGAAATCAGACACCGGCAGTCATTTAATACAATTTTTCAGCAGAAGTTTGCTCAAAAGGTTGTCAATGCATCATAATGCTGTATTGTATGATAGCGACAAACAGGATATACACGCATTTCTCAATTATGTTGCTGCCAAATTAACCAATGAAGCTTGTACAGAAGCATGTTCTACTACGAAAAACCAAAATGAAAACCACAGTTGGTACGAACTACGTTATGGTCGTATCACTGCATCAGTGATTTATGAAGCTGCACATTGTCACTCAACTGATGGAACTTTGGTAGAAAAAATCTTGAGTGCACAAAAGTTTGATACAATGGCAATGATAAGAGGAAGAATGTTGGAATCCCAAGTGCTACAAAAAGTGGCTGATCGATTACAAAAAAAAGTAGATAAGTGTGGACTCTTACTAAGTGCCGAATTTCCTGAATTTGGTGCTTCTCCAGATGGCGTTTGTGATGATGCTGTTATCGAAGTGAAGTGCCCAATGAGTTCGAAGACTACAGAAAATTATCATAGGGATGGAAAAATTAAAAATAAGTTCAAGGCCCAAATTCAGCTGCAAATGCTTTTTCATCAGAAAAGTAAAGGATATTTCTGCATTGCAGATCCAGGATTTGAAGACAATGGAAATGTTCTCATTATAATAGAGAATTTTGATAGAAATTTTATCACAGCAGTGATAAAGAGAGCAAGTGCTTTTTGGCGTGAAGCGATATTCCCAAAACTAATGCGCTGATTTTATTTCAAGTGTCAATAATAAAATAGATATCCTCATGCATATTTATGTAATTCATTATGAAAAATTTGAATAAAAACGAAAATAATGTATTTTAAAAAAGTGTACAAAAATAATTTATCTAAAGTATAATACTAGTAAATGATTTTTCAGATCACATTATACTGGATAATTTCCAAATTGCTGTATCACTTCACTTTGCAAATTTACTAAGCCTGAAACAATAAACACAGCAGAATCCAAGCACTCCAGTAGTTTGTTGTCTACACGTGTGTGAATGTCCACAAATTTTAAATTTCTTATGCGGTTAATCACTCTTTCCACATGTATTCTGAGACTGGCAATTTGTTTAGTTAGTCTTACATCACCTCTGCTACTCTGTGTGTTTTGACTAACTGATGGAGGTCTGATTAAGGTGCAATTTTTTTTCCTGAGCTGCACATCTAGCTGTTTAAAGCCTCGGTCTGCCATCACTTTTACATTCTCTGGTAAAACATCTAAGTATCCACACTTCTCCACTATTGACATATCAGTGCCCCTTCCACAAACTCCATCTGATATAAAATTTATAAGTCCATCGGGAGTCACTGATATAAGATACTTAGCCGTATTACATTTTTTGTAATCCGACCAAGTCAATGCCTGATTACATGCATCCGATGGTTTTTCGATTTCTATTTCAAAACAGTCTATGATGCTTTCAACGTCACTATACCTGTATCGAAAGTGTATAGGAAGGTTTAACATTATTTGCTGCTTGCTTGGCCAAACAATAAGCTGTTTCAACTGTAGAGCTATGAGCTTCACACTTTTATTAAAAACTCTGCTTGCTTGCGGTTCGGACAACCCAAATTCATATCCTAGCACAGAAAATGGTAGATTCAGCTTAATTTTTTTCAGTGTTAAGTAGATATCCCTAACACTGATGCCACATTCTTCATGTAACAAGTCTATTATGTACATTGATTCTCTGCGTATGCCTAGATACAGCAAAGGATTGTGTTCAATTAATCTTTTCGTAGAACTTTCATAAACCACTTTGGCCAACAATTCATCCCTCAATTTTCTTACTTCATCGCCAGTGCCTGATGATTCACTACAACTTATCTTGTAAGATGAACTATTATCGAGGGTATCGAAAGATATATCCATATTTCTGTTTTCATCAGGCACCTCATTCATCCGTAAGTTGTCCAATTGCTTTAACAAATCCGCATCAAAATTACAGCCAACACAGACACTGCGAGATTCAGTAACTGCTTGGGAAGCTTTGTCTTTCTTTTGAATGCTGGTTTGTGACCATTTATTCGCTGCGCTTGGCTTAACTTGTACAAGCTTACTTTCATAAAGTTTCACCAGTGGTTGCCATGCATGCGGATCTGAACGTAAAATACTAGACGTACTGCACTCTTCAGTTTCTGCACCCAATGAACAGGCTCCAGTGCCTTGAATATCAAATTTGTCATCTATGTTCATTGGACTATGGGCTGAATTGTTTAAAATGTTCAAATTAAAACGAGGAACAACATCTTCCTTCAGTATTTTTCTTCCTCCAAACTGTTTATATTCAGCGTAGTTTTTCAAATCATTTTCAAGCTGAAAAGAATAATACAGTTTATTACACTGATTCAATGTAATTTTTTTTCAAATGTATAAGATGATCTTCGCAGCAATAACTAGTTTTTTTCAGTTTTTTATTTTTGTCAAACCCAACTGCATCGCACCAATTCTTTCTTTTTAATACATTATTTGGCACTCCGATGAATATCTTTTCTGGCGTTGAACTTGTAGTATTTTTACAAGATGGTACAAAACAACACATGTACCAATCTAAATTTGGTTGCGGAGCTGATGGATCCATTGTTCTGTCAATTCATATGATTTTTAGCACGGATTTTTAGTCATAGAAACAAATTTTCAGACATTACGAATCAAAACATTACTTACCAATCTTGAAATGCATGTATATTTATACTGTACAATTTTTATCACATTACAGATATAATTTTTTTCTATCCAAGTCAGCTTCTTTATCAGAACTAATAGTTATTGACTGAGGTAAACACAATTTTGCCGATGTCAACAATGCTTCACAGCTTCAAATATCAATGTTGCAGGTTCAAAAAAAAAAAAATTGTCCTACACTTCATTCACGGTTTTATATACGTTTGATAATAATAAACTCACTATTTACTGCAACTACATTAAGATGATATAATAATAAGGTTAGGAATCCGGCTTGCTCGGAGCAGACAGTGTTTACAGCGGAGCAAAGTTCCCGAACGTGACACTTGGCGGCGCTGATAGAGGGGTCCAGCAAAATGTCTACCCATTCAAATTTACCGAGAAAAATTAGTGTAAAATAAAAAATTATTGCAGCGTTAATACTGCTCGAAAAAAAAAACTGTCTTGGGAAATTCATTCTTTTTTATCCTAATTTCGAGTCCGATAGAAGAATATAGAGATTTCAAATTCATGCAAGTTCCCTATTGTAGCGGTATAACAGGGACGAGATTACGTCCACTAAAGGGCCTCATTTCAAAAGCGAGACAATCCTGTCAAGGACCCTGACGGGAATCCAGACCGGGTCCTGGATAAAATTGGGGACAATTAATCGGGTCCCTTAGACATCCCGGAAAACATTTCCACACGGGTTCTTATTACTGCTGCCCTTAAGGGCTTTTGAGCGCTCCGCTGTTTTACCGACGGAGTAGCATTTTCGGCCAGTCGTCACAACCGCAATTTAGTCGACGGATCACGTCTCTATTGCTCCACTGATCACTCTCAGATTTCGTAGGGGTGATCCTCAGATTATCAGCTAGTGCGGGCTGGTTTCCGAAAAGTAATCGAATGAAATTCCAATTATTAATTGATTTATTTATACGAAGCTGTGAAATCAGCTGACACTAATACATGGCCGATACACAGACACAGGGTATTAAAACAATTTTCTCTGCACTTCATCTGGAAAACCAGTGCTAGGGATACCAGCGCGCCGTACAGGCTATCGTTAACAATCTTTTGATATTATTCCGCGGTAAATTAGAGGAGCAGGAGCAACAGCAGACGTCGACTAAAATCCGAAGTGACAGGCTAGCGTGGACACGAATACATGCAGAGACTGCCCTATAGATGTAGTCATTTCAATAGGGTTCTTGAGCTAGGCGCTAGAGGCGCTCTTCCGATCGAGAAGTTGTTGGGGCTCGCTCAAAAGCCCTTAAGGTGAAGTGAAAGGTTTGTCAGAACCTCGAAAACGGAAAACAATAGTTCTCCGAACCTACTGAATCGATCGCAATGAAACTTTGAGGGATTACACATAATTGTGGCAGAAAGTGGCTAATTATTTCAGTTTTCCAAAATGTGACAAAAATTTTGACAGATTGACGTACCGACCACATAAATCGCGAGATTATTCATTGTCGCCGTAGATAATCGCATTTTCCGGATAATTAGCCACTCCGCAATGAAATACCAAACACTTTGAGCCTAATCCCGTGTCATTTGATGAAGAAATGGCTGAGAACAATTATTGTTTTTCCGTTACTCAAAACTAAAAAACCGACATTCAGTTGAGATCACAACCCGTATCGACATTTAGTTGAGATCACAGTACCCTGTACCGAAATTGCGGCCAGTTTACTTGCAAACCGAGCAGCGACGCTAGTGAAAGTTTCCTATGTCGTCACTTTACGTAAGATGTTGGCTCCCGCCGCTCCCGCTTGACGGCGCTTTACAAAAAACACAGAAATTCGATATCGGATCGCACACGGCTAACCTCACCCGACTAACGGCTAACCTAAAATACTAACAAACGATAGGTAGAATCGTGTTCGGACTTTGCGTTACGAGAAAACATTATTGCTTGTTTATTTATTGTACTCCGCTCTTTCATACTAATGTTTCGGAAAATGAGTAACGTGTATGAACAATCAATATCGGATCCCAGACGTCATAAGCTCACTCGTCTGACGGCTAACCTGAAACTCGAATATAGGATAGACAAAATTGTATGTGAAAGTCGGGGTTCATTCAGCTCGTTCATTTAGTTCATCCATATTTTTCAATCCGCTGGATTTGTTGGAAACATATGCACAAATAAATTCGAATAACAGATACAAGATCCCCGACGTCATAATCTCAAATTTCTGGCAGCTAGCCTACAAGCCAAACATAGGAAATGAGATCTTATTTCAGACTTAGGGTTGTGGAGGGATCGATTTCTTGGTCGAAAATCTGAATAATAAAAATATATTCAAATTCCGCATACAAGCAGACCAGACATAACCTCACTCGACTGACAGCTAGCATAGCATAGGAGTGTTCATTTCAAAGTCGAGGTTATGGAGGGATCGATTTGTTAGCTGAAAATCGGAATATTCTTTGTCATTTTTTCCTTTTATTAAAATCTAAATAATAAAAATACATCGAAGTGATGTATGCTAGCAGACGATTCATAACCTCACACTTTTGACAGCTAGCCTGACATAGGAATTTATTTCTGATTTGAGGTTAGGGAGTTATCGATTTGTTGGACAACAATCTGAATAATAAGAATACATTGTTGAAGTGACGTATGCTAGCAGACGATACATAACCTCACACTTTTGACAGCTAGCCTGACATAGGAATTTATTTCTGATTTGAGGTTAGGGAGCTATCGATTTGTTGGACAACAATCTGAATAATAAGAATACATTATTGAAGTGACGTATGCTAGCAGACGATACATAACCTCACACTTTTGACAGCTAGCCTGACATAGGAATTTATTTCTGATTTGAGGTTAGGGAGTTATCGATTTGTTGGACAACAATCTGAATAATAAGAATACATTGTTGAAGTGACGTATGCTAGCAGACGATACATAACCTCACACTTTTGACAGCTAGCCTGACATAGGAATTTATTTCTGATTTGAGGTTAGGGAGCTATCGATTTGTTGGACAACAATCTGAATAATAAGAATGCATTGTTGAAGTGACGTATGCCAGCAGACGAGCAGACGAGCCAGCAGACGAGAAAAAAGATAAATGCTACCGTACGATGTACGATACCTACGATGATTCCAAACATCAAGAACAAATAGTGTTATAACGTGTAATCGTGAAATAATTTCTCAGAAATATCGTTTTTTTTTTTAACACTTGGAAATGTACTATAATTTTGTCTTGGGTACGATAATTTTTACGCCCCTGGTACGATCAGCGCCACCTTTCAGGTTGGCAACGCTGATGACAGCCGGTACTAGAATCATGGAAACACGAGATAACTGTCAAGATTCGTTGTTGGAAATCGCGTTTGGTACAACAACCATGATATAACTGTCGGAAAATCATTGAATGACAGGGATCCGCGAACTACAGGTGCGCGAGTACACCTCGCTATTATTGCCAACAATTTCATTTATATTTACAAGCGTGATTCTAGTAAACTCCTTCCTAACCTCAAACATGAGTGCCAATACGAAACTGAGATTTTTTTCCGATATGTAGAGTAGTGTTCGATATCATTCTGACGGAATTTGGCTGCTTGTCTGCTCTACTAATGGTCGATGGACACCTAACGAATACAGGTTATTGATTTATACCGCGAGGACCAGGTGAAAGAGAATGGTCCGTCCGCCCAGACACCTAATATTTTGTATTTTCATGGGGATAGCCACTCGTTGCGCAGAAAATCCTTAGGGTGATTTTGGCGCGTGGTCGATAGCTTCGACCCCAGGATATATTTTTCAGCGCAACGAGTGGCTATCCCCATGAAAATACGAAATATAAGGCGTCTGGGCGGACCGACCATTCTCTTTCACCTGGTCCTCGCGGTAGATTATATACCTAGTCATAGATCCTGCATAAAGAAATGTTTTTCTTGCAGTGTCTCCTATGGAGAGCAACTCGACTATTTGTCGATAGAATTCAAACGGATTTAGAATATTGATTTATCGATTATATACCTAGTTATAGAACCTGCATAAATTAATATTTTTCTTTCAGCCTCTCCTATGGAGAGCGACTCGATTATTTGTCGATAGAATCCAAACGGATTTAGAATATTGATTTATAGATTATATACCTAGTTATAGAACCTGCATAAAGAAATGTTTTTCTTGCAGTGTCTCCTATGGAGAGCAACTCGACTATTTGTCGATAGAATCCAAACGGATTCAGAATATTGATTTATCGATTATATACCTAGTTATAGAACCTGCATAAATTAATATTTTTCTTTCAGCCTCTCCTATGGAGAGCGACTCGACTATTTGTCGATAGAATCCAACCGGATTTAGAATATTGATTTATAGATTATATACCTAGTCATAGAACCTGCATGAAGAAATGTTTTTCTTGCAGTGTCTCCTATGGAGAGTGACTCGACTATTTGTCGATAGAATCCAAACGGATTGAATACATTATAGTGAACTAGTTTCACTCTTATCAACCGCTCTGCACAAGAGCGAGGGAAACAACTAAGGTTTGCTTGTCATACCGATGGGGTTTCGAAACAGGGATTTTTTCCTGTATTTATTAAACATGTCTAATTTCATGTTATAAATATAGTAAACTAGTTTTACTTTTATTAACCGCTCTGCACAAGAGCGAGGGGAACAACCAAGGTTTGCTTATCACACCGATGGGGTTTTCGAACTGGGATTTGCTCTGTATATATGAATCATGTCTAATTTCACGTTATAAATATAGTAAACTAGTTTTACTTTTATCAACCGCTCTGCACAAGAGCGAGGGGAACAATCAACCGCTCTGCACAAGAGCGAGGGGAACAACCAAGGTTTGCTTGTCACACCGATGGGGTTTTCGAACTGGGATTTGCTCTGTATATATGAATCATGTCTAATTTCACGTTATAAATATAGTAAACTAGTTTTACTTTTATCAACCGCTCTGCACAAGAGCGAGGGGAACAACCAAGGTTTGCTTATCACACCGATGGGGTTTTCGAACTGGGATTTGCTCTGTTGTAACGAGCAAGTTTCCTACCCGGAGGAAATGAATAGGAAAGTAAATCCCGCACAAAGAAGCGCCAACGGTTCTCACGCGAAAAGCTACGAACCGTACGATACAAAAAGCAGCTAAACGAAAGAAAATGTTGGGCGCCAGGCACACGAATGTGCCAGATAAAGATAGCTAAACGCAGCAAATAATAACCGAATCCAAGAAATCACAAAGATAACCGACTAGTTAGACGGAGAGGGGAACGTGGGGGCGGTGAAATAACACACTTAGCTCAATACAGGTAGACGTAACGGAAATATAATTTCAAATCCAAATGCGGCGATACAAAAAAAATAATAAATAGAGAAACAGGCCGGCAGGACCAGTGAGGTCACACGTATAATTTTAACTTAGAGATAGGTAAAACCCAAAAGAAGGCGCACAAAAAAAAAACTACAAAAAAGGTTTGCGGCGGAATTTGATTCCGGCGTCGCAGCAAAAGTTATATGGCGGTTAGGCCGCAAAAGAGAAAGTTATCAAAACAAAAGATATTCAAATAAATATGCTAATTATTATCTATCGCTAAAAGGTAACGCTCGCAAAAGAAAAGATATTTGTAGGCAACGTAGGCGATACTGCACGGCACCGGGATTCTTCCCCGAGCAGCGCAAGTCCAAAAAAAATAGCAAATAGACTTAAATATGCTAAAATAGCCTAAAGAAAATACAGATCACGACTACTCGTCTGTAGCGGGAGGTAGAAGATAAACCGTTACTCGGCAGGTTGCAAAATCGCTAGTCGAGTGGTCGAGATCTGTGCGGAAAGAAAAGCCTACCTTTAATCGGGACGTAACCCAGGCGGCTCCAAAAGGAAAACACACACTTCCACAATAAAAAAATCCCACAAGAAAGCTAAAGAAAACCCCAAAAGACAAGATAAAGATAATACTAAGAAACACTATGAAAAGCCCCCAAAAGATATTGCAAAGAAACACGTAACGGTAACTTAAACTTAAGCGCAAAACGATATCTCCACGTTGACGTATGCTGGTCGGCAACGGAGTGATCCCCAAAATTCGCTGGTCGAAATCGGAAAGTGGTGGGGGAAGCCTTTCCGCAACGGCATGTTCGCCGCACCTAACGGCTGGCTTTTCGAAATTTTGGCCGGGAGGAATAATACACGGCGTTATCAGGCTGGGAGGTGCAGCCCTCTCCCGGCTGGCAGGTGACGAGGCTGCTGAGACGGAGGCGATGACCTAGGTGCGGGTACTAATGCCGAGGCTTCCAGAACATCCCCCAGATGCTCCAGCGATGAAAGTGCATCCCTCGATGTCCTTGTACCTGGGTTTTACAATAAAAAAACTTACGGCAGATACAATTCTACAAGATATAGGCAGGACTTGCGCTTCGGTGAAGAATTTGCGGTACGGCAGCGGTACGGTCGCTCACATTCGCGGGTGGAGGCACGGTCAGTGGCAGATATAAAATCTGCCACGTTACGCTGTATATATGAATCATGTTCAATTTCATGTTATAAATATAGTGAACTAGTTTTACTTCTATCAACCGCTCTGCACAAGAGCGAGGGAAACAACCAAGGTTTGCTTGTCATACCGATGGGGTTTCGAAACAGCGATTTTCTCTGTATTTATTAATGATGTCTCTCCAGCGGAGAGCCACTCGACTGATTGTCGAAGGAATCCTAACGGATTAAATAGATTACAGTGAATCAGTTTTCACGCATATCTTTCGCTCTGCACCAGAGCGAGGGACAACTACGGTTGCTTATCATACCGATAAGAATTCTGACCAGGAATTTTCTCTGAATTCATCATGTCTAACTCTTTGTTAGAAATATCATAGTTGATTAGTTTCAACTTTTATCAATCGCTCTGCACCAGAGCGAGAACAGGCCACTTCTGTTGCTTTACACTGCGACGTTTGTCCAACTCAGTGTTAGTACACATGATGTACATAAATAATGCTCGATTTGTTCGGGTTAATATTTGATGCAATTATTTGCATGCCTTGCAGTGTTTATAAACACTGCCGCGAAATAATCGCGAGCATTAGGGTACGTATATACTGGCGTAGCAAGCATCGGAAGATGCGAGCTGCGCCATTTAGCGGTAGGCAGAGGTACCAAACGTACGGTAACTGCGCCATCTAGCGGTGGCCAGAGGTACCAAACGTTCGGTATCTCTGTTTTACCGCGGTGAAAGGCACCCGGCCGTGGCCTTGAAACGTTTCACTTCACCTTAATACCTATATTGTTATCAACCAAAATTTACGATTCAATAGAAATTCGTCTCAGTGTTGAAAAATGATTATCTGAATTGCCCAATTATTGTCAAAATTTCTGGATCATAGTATTTTTAATTTCTTCAATTCAATTATTTATGGTGAAATTGAATTATTCTGATTCGTTGCATTATGTGGGGATGATAGTCATATTACACTAGTTCTGATTGAGTGAAAGTGTAATCTTTTTTGACCTATTGTAATAATGATTCTTCTGACGTTATTTTACTTGTTGGAATATTGGTAGATACCATGAAATGAAGTGTATTTAATCAAGATGTGTTTCATTTTGGTTATAGCTAACAACGAAGAAAATTTTAATAATATTAATGGGCAGGGGGAAGCCGGGGAGATGGTCCCGCTGCCACAGGAGCAGCAGGAGGGTGTGGCGCTGCCCCAAAATGTAGTATGTACCTAACACCTTTCATTTTCTAAAATATTTGTAACTGATGTATTATACAGTCCGACCTCCGAATAAGAAACCCGGCAATAAGAAACTTTCCCCAGTTTCGCGCTCGAGCGCTTCCCCCACTCCAACTCGAACTCCGAGCTCGAGAATTTTGTGCGCGGAACCTCTGGTGAAGAAACCAGCCTGGGAGAGATTATTCGGGCAAAATATGAATGTGACAAAAAATCTACAAGTTTATTAGAAATTTTTTGTATTCATTAAAAAGATGCATATATGTGTGTTGACAAGATTTCATATAAAATAAAAACAAAGATAAGGGCATTTAAAGATTTTCATATAAAACAGCAAAAGTTTCCGAGATGTAATGAAAAGCGTTTTCGTCTTGTTGCGTATTATTTTGATCCGCAACGCACTCAACTGACGGTGGAATATTTTCGAGAGAGTCCAATTCGGCCATTGAAGATGAATCCTCAGAGATATTGACTTCTTCTTCTTCTATACGAATGGGATAAAACAATATGGACATAAAATAAAACGTTTATACCCACCAGACGATGGCATAACGAGCATAGCTCGGGACCAATTTTAAAGAAAAAGAAAATAATACTTTACGTTTTTCTGTTTTTTTGATCCAATCTAATACGGTTGCTGCGTCTACGTCTTTATAACCGTCGACTTTTTTCAAGAGATTCAATAAATCGGTTACGTCTCGATCGTCTGCAGTTAGCGATTTGAAAGTGACGTCAGTACCCACGGAAATGTCGAGATTATCGATAATAGGAGCGTCCTCATCTGTTTGAGTCGACGCATCTTTCATTTCTTTGGGCCATAAATTTTTCCAGCATTTCTGGATCGTCGTGGGTTTGACTTTTTTCCAGGCGTCAGCAATCCAGAAAATTACTTTGTGCACGTCAATTGTCTTCAAAAACTCGATCAGCGTCACGTTGTTATTTTGAGCCTCAATGATTGAATTTACGAGGTTGATCTCGTAGTTTAATTTGAGAGCTTGAATGATGCCTTGATCCATAGGCTGGATGA
The DNA here is from genome assembly GCA_914767705.2 of Tenthredo notha. Lineage (NCBI taxonomy): Eukaryota > Metazoa > Arthropoda > Insecta > Hymenoptera > Tenthredinidae > Tenthredo > Tenthredo notha. The sequence goes on along the minus strand of OU611913.1, from coordinate 13,302,139 downwards.
GAGAGGTGACATTTGGCGGAAAAAAGTTTATCTCGATGTCGTTAATTCTTACGTATCGATGAGATCGACAATTGTCGACGAGAAGTACTGCCGTCTTTGGCAAGTTCTTAGAGCTGAGAAAAATTTCAACTTTTGGAACAAAAACGTCTCTGAACCATTCTTCAAAAATCTCTTTGTTCATCCACGCGTTTGTCTGACTGCGGTACCATACAGGCAATTCATTCTTATTCACGTTTCTCAAACAGCGTGGATTTTTGGATTTTCCGATCAAGATTAGAGGCAAGATGAAAGAGCCATCGGCATTACAACACGTGGCTACAGTAACCCGTTCCAACTGTTTTTTCCCACCGGAAGCTTGTGACTGATCAGCTCTAACAAATGTCCTCTTCGGGGTACTTTTATACATCAGCCCACTCTCGTCCATATTGAAAATTTGGGACCTTTCAAGTTTTTTTGCAGCCACCATTTCGGCAAATTCTGCTTTAAACAGATTAGCTGCTTCCTCATCGGCTGATAGTTTCTCCCCTTTCAAATCCATACGGCAAATATCATCATATATTGGACAATTTTATTTAACCATTGATCCCCTATATTTCAGATTAATGATTTTACTCACCTGTGATCTTTAAATTTTTAATGTGGGTTCGTCTCTTCCATTTCTCTAGCCACCCGTGGCTTGCTTTGAAATTTTCTGGTCCGCCGATTCGAGAGTTTATCACGACTGCTTGTCGGCATAGCATTGGCCCAGAAACTGGAATGCCTCTGCAGCGACAATCAGAAAGCCACGTGAATAATTCGGCGTCGAGTTCATTCGTTTCGGAAACTTTTTTCAATGTTTTGGTATGGCTCGTTTTGGCGGCATTCTTAATCTTCTCCTCATTAGATTTCCATTTGCTGAGAACACTTTTATTTAGGCCGTATTTGGCACACAGTTCTCGAGAGTTTATGATTTTACACTCTTCCAAAATTTTCCTCTTTTCCTCAAACGTATATCGATTACGTTTGGTCACAGCCAGCTCTTTGTTTAAATTATCACCTTGTGGCGCAGATTCTGTGATATTTTCTTCGACTTGTGTACTACAGTCTGATCTCTTAAGGCCCATCCTTAGTCGCCCACCTCCTTTCCGTACAATGTAACGAAAAAGGGGCCGGGGAGACACATTTCGATGATTATCCGAGCCCAGGCGTCGAAAACGCAAAAAAGGCCAACGCTGCGCGAATTCTATTTCAATTCCAAACACATACGTCCAAAAAAATTTTCGTTTTATGCGAAAATAGAGCCAGCGTTTGGTTATTTCTTTGGAAAAAAAGAAATAACCAAACGCTGGCTCTATTTTCGCATAAAACGAAAATTTTTTTGGACGTATGTGTTTGGAATTGAAATAGAATTCGCGCAGCGTTGGCCTTTTTTGCGTTTTCGACGCCTGGGCTCGGATAATCATCGAAATGTGTCTCCCCGGCCCCGTTTTCGTTACATTGTACGGAAAGGAGGTGGGCGACTAAGGATGGGCCTTAAGCTTCTTTACAGTTTCGGTCATTTTATGATAGTTAATAGTAATTCAGATACAGTAGTACACAATAATATTCAATAATATGTACTAGTCTATTAGTAACGTGAAACAAAAATTCGCTAAATAAATGTCCACGCGCAGCTGAAAACGTTTTTGCATGGGCGATGTAAATACTAAGTTGCAACTCGTTCGAACGTGTTTCTTGTTGAGAGGATCGCATGCGGAAAAGAGTGAGAGAGACAGACAGAGGCAGCGAGCGCGGAGCGCGCGCCTGGTGGGGGTATGCGATATATAGTAAAAACTCTTCCCCTTGGGGGCTTTTGGTTTCTTATTTGGAGGTCCGACTGTATTTTCTAAGATCTGTAAATATGATTTGATAGCATCTCTTATGATACTGTGTGAAACTTTTCATCTATTTTACAGATTAACATGATTCAAGAGGCTGTGCGCTAATGTTGGGCAGCCCAAGTTGGCCGAGGGGACCAACTAATTCGTGGCGGTCAAGATGGCCGAGGAGATCGGGGCGGCCGAGTGGGCCGAGTCGACCGTGGCGGCCGAGGCGGCCGAGTCAACGGTGGCGGCCGAGGAGACCGCGGCGGCCGAGGCGGCCGAGGCGGCCATGGAGACCGCGGTGGCCGAGGTGACCGCGGTCAGCGAGGGGCCAGAGGGGGCCAAGGGGGCCCAGAGGAGGCCGTGGAGGCTCCTGGGGCCGACGGGGCACCGGAGGGGGCTCAGTCATAGTTTATTTTTAGTTTTAAAAAACAATTTTATATAGTATATATTTTATTAATTAATCAATAAATACATTTTAAAGTAAACATCACAGTTTAAAACAAATTATTCACAATCACCATTTCATTCCAATATTTCCCCAGAATTATGTATACAATACTGTAACTTATTGCATATGTTTCACCAGCTGAAGGCTGGTGAAATTATGCTAGTTCGCGTGTTTTCTTTGTCACGGGTGATGTTTTGGAGCTCCTCTGAGAAAAGTTGAAAAAACCCTTAATTTACCCTAATACAGACTCGGATAGATTTTTCACTAACAGAGCTGCGTCCCTACGGATCTGGGATATGTTGAATTCTTCAGACTAGGATAGGTGCTATAGAGCTACCATAGCTGTGTGAATTCAACGCACCAATACCGTTTTAATCAGATCTGGGATTGTCTAACTCTTCAGACTAGGATAGGTGCTATAGAGCTACCATAGCTGTTGAGGTCGACGCACCGATACTGATATCTAGCTATACAAGATTTTAAATTGACTGAAAAGTAAAGTTTTATTAGCAACACAAGGTTATAAGAAAATAACGGACAAAAGTCAGATTTCTGATAGTTTCTTTGATAATCAGTAGATCATTCTTATTTATTTAAATGAGAAAAATGAGTCTTGTTCCTTAGGAACTTCTATTTACAAAATCATAACTGAATGCATGAACAAAATAATAATTGTGAATGATTGAGTGAATGGGAATGAATGATGTGAATTGATGTCTGTTTTTACTTAACCTAACTTATTCTAATTGCGTTTTGGCTTGAGTGCCGGACTTTGGTTTTATTTCGATTTTGCTTTTATTTGATTTTAATTGGAAAGGCCGCTTTGGCTTTGACAATTTTCTGAATTCGATTTTTGATTTTAATTGTAATAGCCGCTTTGGCAAATATGATTTGAACTTAGTTTTTTTTTGTTGTACAAAAATGCTGCTCTAGCTAAATTTGAAATAGTGGATTTGAGGTTAGAATTTTATGAAATGAACGTTCTACAATTGAGTCGGTCGGCCGCTCTGGCACATGTCCGCTCCCAAGGCATGGCATGCCTACCTTTTATACTAATCGTGACGTCATAACTGCTGATGGGCTATGCGTGAACTACGTTGCGCGCTACGACGCAACTCTATATCATGATGTATCGTTGTATCAGTGTATCGCCTATTTGGCTATACTACGCATACGTTACAATACATATTTACTTGCTACATTACATATTTTATAAGACTTTTTTTTACTTCATATGATACGAATTTTAAATTCTATTCATCATCTTCCTATATCTAGCGCAACTTTCGATTCACTATAATTCAATGATATCGTATTGAGGTAAACAGACTATGGATATGACATGATATTCATTTTTTAAATTCATATTTAACGATAAAACATGTTTTCTTTATAATTGTATGCTCAATTTTATTCCCAATAATTTGTCATCTCATTTCATTGCAAAGTGTTAGTTATCATTAGAGCTGTACACAGGTATTCCTTCAGGTTTCAGCTTAAACTTTTGCCAGATCATTAGAACTATCATTTTTATAGTAAGATTATATATCACAAATAAATATTTTTATCACCCATATTATGACGAATCTATTGTTATATGTAATATATAACAATAGAGAAATAAGAAAAAGGTAATTTTTGTGGGCTTTATTTTATTGCAACACGAATATGATTCCAACGAATGTATTATCGGCTGAACAAGCTTGTTGTGAGAAACGTAAAAGAACAATTCGAACACAGAGATTGAACAGAACAGTAATTTAAACTTAAACGGTTCTATAGGATCTTTCCAAGTTCTGCAATAATAATCTTACTGCAGATTTTCTCTAAACAAGTCTTCCAACAACCGATAGTCTTTTTCTGAATAAGAAACTATCAGTGCAACGGCTCCATGTGAGCGACATCGAAGATTACTTGTCTTTCCCATCGCGTGTCTGAATAATACAGGCCGATATGCATATGTATATCGATACCAACGATCTCATATGTCGTAACCCATAAAATTTCAGAAATTGACTGTTTTTGAAAAATTGAATGATAACAATGTTGTGCAACTTATTTTTCTAAGTTATAGCGGTCAAATCGTTGATTTACTATTTTTAAATAAATATTCTAATTCGTAAAATCCTATCTCCTCAATGATAACAGTGAAGCGTTTTCATGGCTTGCTGAACAATTTTTCAATTGTGGGTTATATGACATATTAGAGCGTGGGTATCGATTCACATTCATTTTGTCATTTCTGCAAATTCTCGAAATTGATCGTTTTTGAACTGTATCAATAATAACAGTAGCTGCCAATATTGGCATGCTTGTGTTATGACTTGAATATCAAGACTAATTATGTGACAACGAATTATTAATCGATATATTGGCTTTTATGTAAAACAAATAAACAAATACATATGGGAAACAAATTAATAGGGAAAACAACTGTACATCTGAATACTGTTCAACTAAAATTGTTTGATGTGTATCATAAATAATGTTATTGTACTGAATGATTTCCTCTTAATTTTGTTTCACCCATCACTTTTCAACACCTATGTTGTGTGACGTGGATTTTTATTGATCCTCGGATCTGGACCGGATAGCCAGCATCCGAGATCAACCCAGTCGACAATTAGCCTGAAAATTAATATTTGGATAAGATGTTGGGCGCCTGGCGGATAACCGCCTATTTCAAAAATCTAAACAAACTATACTGAAGCATCGGCTAGCTACAGTACCGCGGAGAGGGGTCAGGATTGATTGAAGGATCAGCTGGGCGTTAAGTAACGACTCGAAGTTTTGAATTTAATAACGGAAAAATAGAATTTATTCAATAAACAAAATATGCAAAAGATAATTAACAAATCGTGTACCCGGGGGTACTTCCCCGCGGGTATAAAACGGCTACAGGTCGTGTGAAGGCGACCTGGCCGCGATTTGCGAGTTTTACAATACTAAGTAAACTACTAGCTTCCACGTAGGAGAGCGATAACAATGAAAAATAAATCAAAAAGGAAGAACTCGACAAATCAAGTCCTCGTGTGACAATAAATTAGCTAAAACACTAATTACTTCCACGAGGAAAATTCATTTACAAATAGTTAACAAACTTACAACTAACGGAAGGACAGTCTTTGACTCGGAATAATAAATACAATAACAAATTCGGGAGGTTCGCGGCCTAATTCAACAATAACAATAAATAAGCGCAGCCTGTGACGTCACCAGCCGTTGAAGATGACTGGTTCGCCTCCGAGAGACGGAACCTCCCGTTTAATAGACTGCTGGAATAAATTATTATTTACAATTTTTACTAAAACTAACTTAACCTAACTCTGCGCCTAACGCAATTAATGAATTAAACAATAACCCGAACAATACGAAATGTTGACTCGAACGCGAAGTAAATAACGGCTCTCGGCTAAGCCTCGAGCTTCGTCTCTCCCCGCAGGAGGAAGAGAGAGCGACAGTGACCGACTATCTATCTCTGTCGCACTCAGGTACGACGAGTATCGAACCGGCTTACTCTAGATCACAAAATAATTTACAATAATTATCGACTTGAACTCTAGATATGTTGCAGTGGGACACTGGTGACGGCCTACCCTTCGGAGATCGGCTTAATTCGTTTCTCAAAGATACTAAAGAGCCTCGTGGCTGAATTAAGGCAAGATGGCAGACGGCCGTTGCCGAATTCGAATTAATATGGGTAAGAATGGCTAACGCTTACCGTCTTCCAGCCATCTCATAAAGAGGCCTCTCTCGCCCCCGAAATCCATTATCCGCCTCCCACGTAACACTCACACTCGAAACGCTTCGCACTAAGACGAAAAAGGAGACCCACGAGGTTGGAGCGTGACAAACAAAAAAGAAACAACTCAACAAGAAAAAAATACCCAGAAAATTACACTCGTGTGCTCAAGACGCTAGTCTAACGCAGAGTACCTAGACCGCATGGCGCCGATACTCAGCGCCCTCATTACTCGGTCGAATATCGATTTTTCGTATCGAGCGCAGGATCCTTAAATATGGCGACCTATTGTCGAGTGGCGTATTGGTCTCAGTTTTGGCCGTCGAATAGGTCTCGGTTACCCCACATGTTAGAGAAAAGTCGTAAAACAAAACAAAAGAATAAATAATATGCTCTACAGTTTTTAGTCGGTCACGGTCGCCTCTCGGAATTATTGTCAGACCTCGGGGTCACTCTACTCATTTACTCTTTCTCATTCATTCCGCTAAGGTCGTCCAAGGGGTAAGGAGTCTGTCGTAACATGCAATGTTACAGTTGATGTAAGAAAAGCATTGGTTCAGGTCGTAAAGTGATTTTAGCTAATACAATGAATCTTCATTGACCACATTTCATTGAGCATCATCATGAACCACATTTCCAAACTTCTAGATCCCGAAAATACGTTTTCAGAAAAATGTCAGTCTCCCCGTTGGTCTGTCGTTCTGTCAGTCCTGCGGTCTGTTAGCTTATTTAATGAATCCACGTGATGATTTTGGCAATGGCTCGATGAAACATTCTGAAATTTAGAGGACCTTATGTTGGCATGACCTGAATGAGAAACTGCCATATCTTATTAAATTTTAACGTTCGCTTTTATCGAAAATATATTGACTATCAATTATATATGTGTATATTTTCACTTTTCATTATTCTTTCACATTTCCAGATCAAAATAATGTTTTTTTTGAATTTGAACCAATGACTGTATTCTGTATTCAGTACATACGTATCTAAATTCTTACTTTTTGTTCTGTAATTTTCTTATTGCTTTCAAATTGAAGATAAAATCTTTACTCGAGTTTAAACATGGCTGTTTGAAAGCCAATGATGACATGTGCCAGTTTAAAGTCTGGTGCAAAGTACTGCCGTTTTGAATCCAAGACCGAGGTATGTGACTTCTTATCCATTTTATCCAAGAATGAGATATTGAGTTCTGAGTTTAGCCGAAATGTGTACTTGTCCAATAGTAATCGGGTGTTAAAACCGATTCCACAGGCTACTGTAATAATAAGAACGAAAAAAAATAACGTATTGACTTTAATTAAAGTACGAGCAGTGGTTTAACGTTTATCTGTTTGATTTTAATGTTCTTTTCAATGTAATAGAGATGATTTCTATAATAATGATAATGAGATTCATGACCTTGTACAGTATTATTCATTTCTAAGTTTTAAATTAGAAGTTTTTTCTTGCAATTATTCTTGAACTTACCTATGGTCGCTATGAAGCTATAGTCGCTCATACAGATTTGTATGCTGATGATCCACGATAGGGCTCGGCACATTCATTAGTCCAAAGAGCCAAAACTGTGAATTCATCTAACCCGTTCACTGGCACTAATCCTTCAAATGCCTTTTCTTGGATTTTGGTAGGTATGAGTGGGGATATGCAGGTATGAAAGGATCCGGATGGTTGGATGTAGTCTTTGCTCTCCCAAATAGACCACACACCCCTTAGTTGCTTTTATTTCTCCTGAACGCTGCCCCTACCATAGAAATTTCCGGTAAGGAAAAGTGACCGATTTCAGGTGGACCAAGAGGACGTACGGCCATAGTAATTGACACTTAGAGCCAGGTTGGCGCTGAGCACACGACGGTGCCGCTCCCTCGTCTACTATGAACACACTTTAGTTTGATTTGAGATCTTCCTCAAGTAATAGTGTTTTCGGTTAGGAAAAATTGTGCTGCACTGGTCTGCACTGGTGTAAACCAGTGTACACCGTATCCTTAGTTTTGCACTGTGCCGTGGATTCGGTATACACCGGTGCACATCAGTACAGCACAATTTGGCTCAACTGAAACCGCTATAAGAGCAGTTTGCGTGCCACCTGCTCGTTGTTGTTAGCGATTGACTCTGGTGAAATTTGAAAAACTTGGTCATCCTTTTTACCGGTTGCTGTCTTTTATGTAACGTTGTCTTGATTGATAATTACTGTCTCATGGTTGATGCAACCAATAAACTCACTTTATAATCAATATGTTTATTATTTTCTGTGCTTGCGTAATATTAATTAACATTATTGTATTCACAAAACACCAGTTTATGCTGCCGTAAATTGTAACTTAGCGGCAATCCGCTGCCGCCAATCTTGATAATAATTGATCTGAAAATGACGCACAATTTTTGAGCACACGACGAAAAAGGTGGTTGTTTGATCTGTATTGATTAAACGTTAGGTTACGACGACGAGGTTGACTCAGGTTCATATTCAATGAATGAAACTTATTTTTATTCTCGTACTTTAATCGGCACTTTGAGATACTTTTTTTTCTGCTTCGCGGCCTATACCTTATTACATGAGTTTGAGATTCTTTTTATTCTTAATTCTTTTACGTGACTATTGCTTGGGTTTTAGGTTATTAACTGTCATTGATTGATCATGCATCGAGCAACGATTATATTATATAAATGAAATTATATTGAGTGACGCTGTCTTCTGACGTCACTAGTATTTGTCGCGTGCGCCACCATGTGGCCATTATGCCGTACCAACCACTTCGTTATTCCAATTAAATCTACCAACTGAGAAAGAGTTCAGATCTTGCTCAAAATCAATAGGGGGCTGGGAAAAGACGGCGAATACCTACGCTTAAAATTTCTATGGTGTACATGCCACTGTTCGACGGATATCGTGGTCTTTGTCTGCGAAAAAAAGTGAAAGAAGAAGAAGAAGAAGAAGAAGATTAATTTTTTTGTGTTGTTTTGAACTTTTAAAGAATAATATCTCGAGATCCGTTGGACCGATTTCGTTAAGATTTGAACTACAAAGTCTACTTAGGTAGGTCTTTGAACCGTGCAAATTATATCATGATCACGAAATTATTCGTCATGCGATTATAAATCGAAGCCCGAAACGATGCGACCGCCTGTACCGCACACACTGATGCAAAAACGCCATGTGCGTCGGTACATGGGCAGCTTACTCGGGTGGGGATGGCGGGACTCAGGCGCTGGGTGTGTGTGTTAACTAGCGAACTGGCTCGCTGTATACTATACAAGCGTACAACCGAGCGCAAATTCGCAGGCTGGTGTGACAAGGTTGCAGCTAACGAACGTTATTGTAGGTTTTACTTTACATCGCCGGAAGCACCAAAATAAGCATGTAAATTGAAGTTCATACACATTGTAACGTGGCAAACGTTTGGACCTCCTCCGTACCAGCCTAAACGAGCGTATGTATTCCCTGAGAGTACCGAGTCAGGATAGCTAATTTAAATATCTGGCGCCTTTGTCCTAGCGCGGCCATCGATCGTAGATCATCGGATTGGTCTATCGATTACGGCCAGCGCTCCCAGGACAAACGGCGAGGATAACGAATTAGCATACCGGAAACGAAGAGCCACTCATTGTCTAGCCGTTAAACGCGTGCCATTATTTCATTGAGCCGAGAGAGTTATTTTCATAGAGTTTTGTGTTGTGTTTTGGAGAGTTTAGAGTGATCTTGGAGATATCTTGTGACCCCCTGCTTATTTCTTTGGACTGTGATTTGGATATTTGACTTGATTTCTATCGATTTGGACTTATACGACCTCCGCCTGGCCCTGGACAACGAGCCGAGCACGAGGCAGAGAACCGTAGCAAATCAGGTAGGATCAATCCGATCTAATTCTTCCCCTAGAGTCCCGGAAAACCCATAGTCTCGAGTAATTAGTAAAGAAAGCTTTTCGTTTCCCCTGTGCCGTTCTGATTCCGAGTCTCGAATAGAGTACCGCATGGTCGTTGAGAACCGGCTGATTTGAATCGGTTGTTGTTCTCCTCGGCTGCCGAGCCTGCGCAGTCGCGTGCGAGTTGAGTCGTCGCGGCGCAGCCTTCGCTCGAGTCGAGTAGGCGGCCATATTGCTCGAGGCCTCTGACGTCACGCGTCGCAGATCGTCTGCTGCGTGTCAGAGCAGCCTCGTGGCAGAGTACCGACTCACCAAGTACCGATACCCTTCCCCTCCCAGCTGTTGAGCGATCAGCTGTCAGTAGAGATTAGAAGCATCGGCTTCGAAATCACTGACAGCCGAACCTCCAGCTGGTTGCAGCGAGGAAGGTTAGCTACGCTGAGCCTGTGATACCTGTCAACTGTACATTTATTTATTTTCGGATCGCATATAATTAACTTAGAGTAGAGTCCTTTAAAATATTGTATATTAGAGTCATTTAATTTATTTCTTTTAGCTTAATTTTTCCTTCTTTTATAATTAGCCTTAAAACATAAAATAGCGGTGATATACAGTGAGTTTTCGTATCTCCGGGTCGATCCCGAGCGCCCGCGGGTAGGCAACTGGAGGTACACCTCCTGTTTCGATTGAGCACCGTTTTCCGGCCATCTGATTATTCATATGATCTAGGCTCGATAGTCATCCCACTGACAGGCCATACCTAACCTCACAGATCTTTTATAAGAATAACCTAAATACTTTGAAGTGGTGAAAAATTGATTTCGGTTCATTATCTACGGTGATAATAAGGCAAATGAGAGTAGGACTGTCAATAAATTCAGTCTTTTATTGTGAGCGACTACATGTCGTAAGGCGATAAGTCATTAAAGGATTAACTAACTAATCTTTTATTGTGATAAACATTAGATGACAAAGTTTTCTGTTTAAGATTTTAATAATGAAAGGGTGTAGGTACAGCGGCATTCGCATCGTCGTACCGCCACGAAAGACAACCATGCCCCTAAGGGTGACATGCAGATTGGTGAAGGCATCCAAAAAATTAATTTACCTAGGCTACCTTTTGTATAAGATATAAGCCAAAAAAAAAAAAGAAGAAGAAGAAGTAGTGCGAACTAACTTATCCTCGGTCTGATGGAACATCCATCCCATGGGTCCCCTATTAGTAACGTTTCGCTAACGAAACGCTTTGATCGGCTAGTTTTCTATTGTGTAGATTTGTCTTTCTTGAAACCTTATTAATTGCTGATGTTGTATTCGTGCGGAAGGTCATCGGACAGTTCTGATGAAAAGTTAGAGAATAGGGGTTCCGTAGGCACCGACAAGTGCAAAGACTGCTTCGCAATAAAAGATTAGTTAGTTAATCCTTTAATGACTTATCGCCTTACGACATGTAGTCGCTCACAATAAAAGACTGAATTTATTGACAGTCCTACTCTCATTTGCCTTATTATCACCGTAGATAATGAACCGAAATCAATTTTTCACCACTTCAAAGTATTTAGGTTATTCTTATAAAAGATCTGTGAGGTTAGGTATGGCCTGTCAGTGGGATGACTATCGAGCCTAGATCATATGAATAATCAGATGGCCGGAAAACGGTGCTCAATCGAAACAGGAGGTGTACCTCCAGTTGCCTACCCGCGGGCGCTCGGGATCGACCCGGAGATACGAAAACTCACTGTATAAGGCCGAAGCCAGATAGCAGGCTGCACAAAATAGTGCTATCTTTTTCTTTTTTTCTTTTTCATCAATAAATACTTTTCAAATCTATACCATTCGTGTTTCAAGTGTTTTTATTTCATCGCCCTCACGAACTATCCCCAGTGCTGCCAACCCTACGGATTTGTCCGTAGATCTACGGATTTAAACATCGCCTACGGATTTTTGGATTTCAACCAAAAATCTACGGATTTTCAAATTATCTACAGATATTTAAGATGTTGACATTTCTTTTTTCAAATTCGGTTCACGGTTGTCGAATACACCACGATTACGCAACATTCCAATGATGCGACCAATACCCAATTCGAGTTGTTCATCTGCATACATTTTGTGGCGAGGTTTTATGGTAACTTATGTCGTTTTCTGGCGCGTTCCCGCGCTTTCTGCGCGTCTGCCATTCTAAACTGTAAACTCGGAACTCTTCATTCTCCGAGCGCCGACCTACCGCGATTGCGGATACTGCTGTCCTGCTGCAACATAAGAATACCCCGCATTATTACCGTAAGTCATACATTCTGCTGTTTGTACTTACTATTTGTCAAACTGCACTCAATATTTGTCATCATGCTTTTTTCAGGCATAACCTCAAACTATGTACAGACCACCGTACAATTATGGATTATTATTTCTATAAATTCATTTTTCACTTATCCACATCCATGAAAATATTACTTTTTTCATAAATTTTTCACTTGATTAAATTAATAAATAGTTTGTAGAATTACTCAATTTACAGATGATTGATTTTAGAATCGTAATTCAGCGTGGGTGATCATAGACTGCAGCCGGCAGCGGTACGTACTACGGGAAAAAATAAAAACGGTTAGTAAGATGTTTCTGCTGCTTATCAAATAACAATCGGAATAATAACTGAGCTGATGACACAAAAAATTATTTGTGAACATCATTTATGAGGCAATATACTATTTTATATATTTGTAGCCTCCATTTAACATGTCAGACAGCACTGAGAGCGATGAAGACTCTTCTTCGCAAGACGCAAAACGACGAAAGACAGGAATTACCACATTCAAGAAAAAAGCCCGACGATACAGCCAGAAATACACCACATCTTGGGAACAAGCTCATTCTTGGATATGCAAAAGCAAGAAATTAGGTATGCAATTTTTTTGCAAAGTGTGCAACAAAGATTACGCTGGTGGCATCACAGAAGTTAATCGGCATGGATCAAGCCAATGTCACATTAATAAATGTAAGGGATTGAAGCGTCAGCCATTAATCGGGGATATGGCAATTTTTAAAAAAGACAATTTACAGAATAAAGCAAAAGAAGGGGAGTTACGCATTGCTGCTTTCATAGCAGAACATAATGTACCTTTCGCAATAGCCGATCACTTACCTGGGCTCATTAAGAGTATTTGTACAGATTCAGAAATTGCTTCTAATATCACTTGCGGTAGAAGAAAATGTACCGGAATTGTGAAAAATGTTTTAGGCCCGATCAACAATAACGCGCTTCTCGATTATTTAAAAAATCATAAATTTTCATTGCTTGTCGATGAATCTACGGATAAAGGATGTACGAAACACTTAGCTCTGGTTGTTCGGTTCCAGTTAAATGGTATAACACGTGATCAGTTCCTGACATTAATACCTATTACTAATGGGCAAGCTAATACCATGTTTCTTTTAATTATTGAATACTTTTCAAAAAATATGATACCGTACAAAGACAACATGATCGGGTTTGCAGCAGATGGGGCAAACTCAATGATGGGAGTTAATCATTCTCTCAGTGCGTTACTTAAAGATAAAATTCCAAATTTATTTGTTTTTAAGTGCATTTGCCACTCATTCGCCCTATGTGCATCATACGCATGCAAGCATTTACCAGAAGGGGTTGAGTCGCTCGTACGAGAAATATTCAAATATTTTCAGTATAGTAACAAAAAATTTGCCGAGTTTAAAGAATTTCAAGTCTTTTGCGATATTAAACCACATCGGTTACTACACCCTGCTCAGACGAGGTGGCTATCCCTAATTGCTGTTGTCAAACGTGTTTTAGAACAGTGGAATGCGCTCAAATTATTCTTTACTGGCGAGGTTGTAGATACCAAGTCTGAAAGTGCCGATCTAATTTATAACAAACTCAAAAATGTATTTAACAAACTCTATTTAGAATTTCTTGCGTTCATTTTGCCATACTTCACGGATCTAAACAAAGAAATGCAGTCAGAAAAACCTAAAATTCATCTTCTTTACTCAAAGGTAGAAGCAGTTTATAAATCGATACTGGAATTCTTTGTGCTACCCAGTCATCTCCAACGAGTTCCAGTACATTCAGTTCAATACAAAGATCCGCAATATATGCTACCGCTCGATGAAATTTATTTGGGTGGTACTGTGACTGCGTTTCTGATTAATGATCACGGAATCCCACAAAATGAATTGAAAAAATTCAAACTGACATGTTTAAACTTCTACATAGAATGTATTACACAAATTAATGCACGCTTCTCGTTCAAATCTAAGGAACTGAAAGAAATGACAGCCATTGCACCTAAAAATGTCTTAAGTAAAAGTACACCATCGTTGGCTCCTCTGGCTATAAACTTCCCTCAAGTCATAAAACAAAACGAACTTAATGAATTAGACAGACAATGGCGACTGCTACCAAATATCTTACCTAAAGATAATGTAACTAATAGGAAGAATTTCGAAGACTTTTGGATAGATGTAAGCAATATAAAAAATGGTGAATACAAGCCCATGTTTGATCTTATTATGAAGTTGGTGAATCATATTGGCGTTTTACCTCATAGCAGCGCTGCGGTAGAACGAGTTTTTTCTACAATAAATTTAAATAAAACTAAATTAAGAAATAAGTTATCAACAAAAACACTTATTGGGATGTTACACACCAAGAGATTATTTGCCAACAAACAATACTGTTACAACTTTTCGATTCGCCAAGAAATGACAGCAAATATGAAGACTAATATAATCTATGACCATAAACATAGTATTTATACAAGCAGTGAAGAAGAGAAGGAATAGAATGAAGTGTTCACCATTCTTCATATTAAATACAGTTAGTAAAAACGAATACCGTATTGTTGTGAGAGACGAAATACGAAATATATTTTTTTTGGCGAGGCATATTGTACAGTAATGTTCATTAATGGCTTCGCGGTGACTAACTGTTTTTTTTGGACTTTTTCGGAAACGAGACTCCATTCTAGTCGTATTTCATGTGCTGATAGTCGAAATTATAATAATAATAATCATGATCCCTTATAAAAATAATATAATATCATTTTATTGATTGTATCCGAAAAAGTCCGAAAAAAACAGTTAGCCACCGCGAAGTCATTAATGAACATTACTGTACATGCATAGAAGTGTTTGATACAGACGTGTTGATCAAACCATCGTTGTACCTGAAAATAAGAATACAAAATAGTATTAGTATCGTATAACATATTAAGTAGTATTAGGGATTTATAAATGGTTGATATAGCATAATGTTTTGAACTTACTATTTGAAAAGTTGAGACACTTCTTTATGGCAGCTGGAATTGAAATAAGAATGTGTTACTAATATTAAGGACTTATATTGCGTTACTATGACATACTTGCTATAGTCAAAATATAGCATGATTGTTAACTCAGCTTTGAAAGAATATGCTGGTTAACATTTAAATGAACATAAGAATATACAGAAATACTCAAGACTTATATGTGATATAAATTTAAGTATTACTATAAAAGTTGAAAACCGCAATGAGAATATGTCAGTAATATCAAGTATTTATACTTTGCCTACTTGTTTTTACTAAAAATATAACATTGTCGATAATTCACGCTGTATAGAATAAGAAACCTCAATGGTTGCTTTATCCAAAGTTGGAAGGATATGCTGGTCAAAATTTACCTGAACATAAAGATATATAGGAGTACTTTAGATTTATAATTTGTTATTGTGGCGTATGTGATATAAATAAAAATATATATACAAAAATTGAAACCCGCTGTACATAGAACATGAATTATCTAAATTTACCTGCAATGAATTAATGGTTGAACAGAAAGTGAAAGTCGTTCATATTGTTATTGCAAACTTATAGTCGGACAGCAATAACGTCAGCATGCACCACGTTGACTGAATATTGCATCAGCAAATTAGACGAATAACTATACGGATTGAATTTTCCCGCCTACGGATTTCTACGGATTTATAACTTCCAGTCTACGGACATATATAACCCGAGGGTTGGCAGCACTGACTATCCCTCTACCACTAGCTAGTCGGAGCGAGAGCGAGAGAGAGAGAGAGGACTTCTCTCCGAAGTCTGGCGCCCAACAACATCGTCGCTGCTAGTCGGAGGAGGTGGAAGCGTTGGTACCTTATTTGTTAATAGAACGTAGTTCCCGTGGGTAACTACCCGAGCCTGCGGGAATCGCTGTTACAACATATGAACGCTGATAAACATATAATTAATCATAGCATCATATGTAAAAGGCGCAGATTGAAGAAGATCGAAGATCGAAAATATTATTTCACGGTAAGTTTCTCTTAATATGATGATATATGTATTTGGCCAGCATCCAGATTTAGCTCATTAGCATGACCGGAAACCTTTTTGACATCATATTCTTGAAAACTCGACATAATTTTATTTTACAGATTCTAAATGAGTCAAATCTATCTGTAAAACAATTTCTAATTTTTTTTATCTCCAATAGTGCAAAAGTTACAGGAGGTTGCATTTTGCCTGAAAGGGGCAAAAAAACGGAAATACGTCTTCTTTGAAACTCTCATATCTGCGGTTCTATCCATCCTAGAGACTTGATCATGGGCTCGTTTCAAATCTCTTGAAACATACTTTCATATTGTATGTTTTTGATTTTGCCATAGTAATAATTACTATTTGTTATAAATAATTATATTATTGAAATGCGATTTTCAAGGTGAGAACACGCTCTTAAAATTTTGAAAAAATTATGACCGTGTTCTTTAAACAATTTTCTTGAAAATGAGTGAGTTTCAAAATGGAACTCGGATGGAAAGTATTCTCAAACAGCCATTGATTAAGAAAAAGCTTAGATCTACGTAAGAGGCGCGGCGCCAGCGGGTGCTGCTTTTGCTTAATCAATGGCTGTTTAAAAA
This sequence comes from Tenthredo notha, assembly GCA_914767705.2. NCBI lineage: Eukaryota > Metazoa > Arthropoda > Insecta > Hymenoptera > Tenthredinidae > Tenthredo > Tenthredo notha. The sequence goes on along the minus strand of OU611913.1, from coordinate 13,285,329 downwards.
TACTTTTCATCTGAGTTCCATTTTGAAACTCACTCATCTTTGAGAAAATTGTTCAAGGAACACGCTCATATTTTTTTCAAAATTTTAAGAGCGTGTTCTCGCCTTGAAAATCGCATTTAAATAATATAATTGTTTGTAACAGATAGTAATTGTTGCTATGGCAGAATGAAGAAATACAATATGAAAGCATGTTTCAAGAGATTTGAAACGAGCACATGATCAAGTCTCTAGGATGGATAGAGCCGCAGATATGAGAGTTTCAAAGAAGACGTATTTCCGTTTTTTTTTGCCCCTTTCAGGCAAAATTCAATCCCCTGTAAGTTTCGAACTATTGGAGATTAAAAAAAAACATAAATGGTTTGACAAAGTCATATGACACATAGAATCTAAAGAAAAAAATTATGTCAAGTTTGAAGAACATGATGTCAAAAAGGCGTCCGGTCTGACGTAAATTGACTCAAATAAGGTATTATTGAATGTTATGACACAGATCCAAAGACACAGTGTAATATAAAATACCCATGAAAAAATGTATTGTTTGTGATCGAAATAAAATTAATGAAAATCATATTACCAATTTATTTTAATAAAATTGTTATTTTATAAAATTGTAGTCGATATTACCTCAGTATCTGGGACTTCCTGAAAGACCGCATGTATACAAAACGCCTTAACTCAATGAAAAATTGTCGATATTTTTTTAGAGATTATGAATAAAGGCAATGTAAGAATCATTGAAATTTTGTCTTTGAGATGGCTTTCGGGACATTCTGTCTATGATCGTTCAGAAGTAATATGTGAGGGAACCATTTCGATAGGTGAACTTCAAGCTTTAGAACGTATATTGTGATGTCTACAGATGAAATTTCTAGCGCACCTCGAGCGCACCAGAACTTTAGGGAGCTGAGTTTTCTGTGCATCCCGCAACTACTCTGCGTTCATACGTACGCTACAAGCTGTAAAATGTATGTTGGCAGAATGTCGGAGGCTTTTATCGACGAAACTCCAACCTTCAAACTGCTTCAATTTTAATTTTTTTATTTCTTACATATTTTCATCGAGTTACAGCATCTTGAAAGAAACTCATTTTTTTCGAGGATTTCAAGGTGCTTCGTCTTTTGCTATGTTATACGAGCTCAGATATATTTGTATGCGATCATATGAATACTGAGTATTCTTTTCGACACCAACGATTATCAGTGAGATTGTGGTCACATGAAATCACAAGTGAATGTACATAATACGTATTTGCAGGGCAGTATGGTAAAAATGTAACGCATTTGAAGGGATAAAATTGACTCTCGGACGAAAATTAATTATACCATGGCTGATTCAAACGACAGAACACCTGGCAGGCCGCGTGAGAAGCGGTACAAAACTTTTCTGGATCCGAATTACGATGATCGCAGTGTCGATCAAAGAACTCATGCATCCTGGTTAGAAAGGGCAATGGAAGCTACTATTACGGCAACTGTAGGTCAGACAAACCATAGAACATGTATGGGCTCTACACTTTGCGTCGCTATCAAAACCAGAACTTGAATTTGCGAGACCCATACTCCAAACAAGTGTGACTGAATCGAAATACATGGCGGGGTGTATACCGAGATGATTCCTTGAAAGTTCACAGTCAGTCACAGCCATTCCGACACTACCCAAGTTTTTCGTCTGTTTTTCGCAGTCTGGCCATCCCCTTTTTAATTTGAAATTGTGAAAGGCCGTCAAATGATTTGAAATGAATAAATAAATAAGTAATCAAATGAATGCATGAATAATTGAATGGATGGATGGATGAATAAATAAATAACTAATTAAATAAATGGATGAATAAATGGATAATCAAATAATTGAATGAAAAGAAAAAACTGGCTTTGACAATTCAAAATTAAAAAGGGGATGGCCAGCCTGCGAAAAACCGACGAAAAACTCGGGTAGTGTCGAATTGGCTGTGACTGACTGTGAACTTTCAAGGAATCATCTCGGTATATGAGAGTTACGTACTAGGATCGTTTCAATATAAATCTATCGTAGATCTCGGATAAAGGAGAGTGGAGCTTCGTATTCATCGTTTTTAAAAATCTATATTTTTCTGTTATAGTTCAATAAAGAATTCTCGTAAATTTTCGACAAATCATGATCATAATCACATATTTTTCAATTGAATAATGAATGAATTATGTCCGATTTTCTGAAAGAATAACTATGTTGAGCTCAACAGTAAGGAGCAATACTTGTGGTTGATTGCACGAACAATTTACAATGAATTTCAGGCGCGATCGAAAGCAAAAATGGAACAAGTGATGGTATGGGGAGGGGCCTTAGCCGGAGGGGCTCCCCAATCATTGAGGGTAGGTAGGTGGGACAGGGGGGTGTCTACTGTGCTGGTGGTTGACTAGCCGTTGTAGTCCCTTGATCTCGGCTGCTGGTGCTGCTGCTGCTGCTGGTTCCGCCGGGGAGTCGGGAGTTTTGGAAAGGTTACTCGGCATGTAGCCGATTGAGAACAGTTCGGGTACTTGAAAAGTCTCTGGATTTAGTAGTGACCTGAATAGGTGTGTACTACATATGATCGAGTGATCGAACGATCGACTGATTCCAGGTAGACAGATGCCGGGTTATATATTCAGCCCTCGTAGTGTTATTGTCGCGAGAGAAAAACACGGTGCTGCGCCGCGTAGTGGCGGCGCGCGTAAGCACAGCGGCCGTGAACCTCGGAGCGTAGGCGAGCTCGTAGAGGCGGGGGTGCGCGCGGCGCGGTGGCCAAGCGCCTAGAGGCGGGCGCGCGCGGTGCGGTGTAACGATGGGCACTCGGCTGAAAATAATCGATTAGCAATTAATCGATTCTAGAAAAATAATCGAACATGACTCGATTTTATCGGCAAAAAATAATCGATTAATCGATTATTTTGTATTTTCTCAAATTGATGTATTCGCGACCAATATCCAAAAATTTGAGATTAAAGACTCTGTAGTTGAAAAGGTTTCCAACAATCTACAGTTCAGTTGAAAATGATGATTTATTTTTTACTTACGGATACGAGTTGGAAAATAAGAAGCCCATGATAATATGGCAATTACATAAATTTTTATTGTTCATTTATGAATTAATCCAAAACTGGTTGTCCAGTGAGCCCAAAAATACTAGCATATCCGTGTGAGCTGAAGTGAGACGTGTTCGGTCGTCTGATGACACGTAGTTTAAGCGAGATACCGTCCTCTCGGAAGCAACTGAAGTCCCCAGTACCGTAAGATATTTCATCGCGACTCTATACGTTCCAGGAAACGCGTTTTTACTATCTGTCCAAAATGAAATTGGATTGGAAGAGCGTGGAAGAAAGGGCTGCTGTAAATACAACTTCAATTCATGAGGAATTGAATTTCCAGTTAAAGAAGGCACCTCGGGTGTATTCTTAGCTGCCTCGGTGTCGTGAATACTCCACAAATCGTTGGAGTCAGTCGTAAGTGAATCATCATTTGAAGAGCTCGAAATGTGCTCGTCCAAATTAATTAGTTCACGACGAACTTCTAGAGATATTGCAGTAATTGCATTAGCAGCATTGACCGCCGATTGAAAATGGAGTTTTTTAAACCGGGGATCCAAAATTGTGGCTAATGCAAGCAGTTCGACTTTTTCCAGATCTGTCATGCGGTTCTTCATTTTCTCTTGAAGGCTAATTTTCAGCTGCTTCGCGATTGCGGTGATCCCTGAGGTTCTGCTCAGCTGACCACGGACACAATTGATGATTGGAATTACCATGCTTGCTGTAACGTATTTCTCACCAGAGAGTTCTTTCGTCGCTCGCTCAAAAGGTTTCAATACCGCGATGCATTCCCGAATGACGTCAACCTCTGATCGTGTCAGCATAGGAGGAGCACTTCTATGCTTAGATGAAATTACTATCTTGCCTATGTAGCCCGATATCGCAACAAAACGTTCTAGAGCATAGAACGTCGAATTCCACCTAGTCACAATATCTTGTATCGGATACAAAAATGTACCCTCAGATTTCCCTTCGTTTTTTTGTTCAGCTCTCAGATCATCCATTGCAACATTACTTTTTCGGAAATACGTCACCAACCCCTTGACTTTATCGCGAATTTCAATGAATTCAGGCACAGAATCAATCGCATTTTGGACTACCAGGTTAATTATATGCGCCAAACATGGAATATGGAATCTTGAGGACCCCAGCATAGACCGTACTGCTGCGACTATGTTTGCCGCCCCATCTGTTGTAACCGATATAATCTTAGATTTATCGATTCGAAACTTTTCGGTCATTTCTTCGATGTCTTCGACAATATGCGCAGCTGTGTGGCCCGGCTGAAGCTGCTTAGCGCCAAAGCAAAAGGATTGCATAGTTGCATAAGGTTCGTCTGAAAAAAAAAAGACAAAATAAAATTGTGAAAAAATGCGTAATAGTATATTGTGCACCGAGAGCGAAGCCCGTTTTGCTCGAGGTCCACATACTTTTTTCTTCAACAATAATAAATCAATTGGTAGGTCAATAATAATCTTATCCACCTATAAAGTGTCCCGTCAAAACTATAAAACTTCTTGTTGAATTCATCACTGTTGCGATGTCCGTTGTCAATGATAAATAGCTGATGGCAGCAATTCGTCTGCCCACAACAGTTCTTAGAGTTTCGTACTTATCTTCAATCAGTCGTGTCATCTATAAACATGATTACGCAAGTCGATTAAATTTTTCTTGTCATATGATAATTTCGTCCAATTCAATTACCGTTCGCCTGCTTTTGATTTTATATAATGGCACAGTAGTTTTCAAAAAGTGCTTTAATCCATCTTTTTCCGTACAACTGAGAGGTAGGTTATCCTTACAAATCATGTATAGGAGCGACTGCGTGATAGCCGCCTCTCTAGGTCCACCATCTGTTGAATAAGAACCAGGCGTGATAATACTAAACAACAGCACATGAAATACTGGCTAATGGTATACTATGCAAAAAATTCTATGCGTACCTGCAAAACTGCGTTGCTCTTTAAAGATGTTGTGAACAGTCATCTGTGATTGAGCAGATGTGCCAGATCGAGGATTTGAGGTCACCCCTGTTGATGTACTTGCTGTTTCTACCTTTGTATCTCTGCTCAGTTCTGATAGGACTGACAGATCATCATCTTCATCGCTATCCTATACAATGATTTTTTGTGATTGATATTATGTAGAATTCATAATCATGGAGTATTTAATTCATTTAGAAATTTCCTCAGATGAAACTTAATTTTAATAGAAAATATTATACACCTTCTTACCTCAATGATTTCAGCTTCGGAACGTTGCCTCAGTTGCCTGGCGGACAATAGCGTTGATGGAGAACGAGAACGTGAAGTACTGTGTGTATTCAAGCACAAGGAAGCCTCCTTATTCGTGTTGTTGTTGTCGTCGTTGATGCAGTTAGTGTTTCTGGAACTTTTGTCCTTTTCTTGTGGCCGACTGTTACTACTGTTAGCGAACGCATGTAGGTGTTTACTTTTCAGATGATTGCGGAGATTCGTCGTGTTACCACAATTTTTGTATTTCCGACCACACAAGTTACAAGTCACTTGATTTCCTAGGTCGTTCGTTATTTTCGTGAAGAATTTCCACACGTCACTTGGCATTTTGATCTTAATATTTTATCTACAAAATAGAAATGCCGGCTACAAGTAAAATGTAGGTGAGGTTATGTTATCGAGTATACCGTTTAGCAGCGCAGCGGCGCTCCTTATTGGTGGTTGACCCGATTTGTCCAACTTTAGACCAATGAAATTTCATTGTCCAATAAAGTTGCACATGACCTTGGACAAATACCTAGGGATACTACGCTAACGCAAATTTAGAACTGTTTCTAAAATGGCGTACGCCTCCATGCCTAGGTCTTTTTCCAAGATCATGTGCAACTTTATTGGACAATAAAATTTCGTTGGTCTAAAGTTGGACAAATCAGATCAACCACCAATGAGGAGCGCTGCTCCTGCGTCTGCGTTCGCGTTCGCGTTTTGATCGTGGCAGGGCCTTTGGTAATTGCACCCGCGCACAATCAAATTTTGGGTTTGTGCGCTTGTAGTACGATTCACTACGATAATGTTCATTATTGTACGTTGTTGACAAGACTTAGAAAAAAAACGATTGTGAGGAAAAATAATCGAGTCAGTCGATCAATCGCCTTCCAAAAATAATCGATTATACTCGATTAATCGAAAAAAAATAATCGATGTAATCGAAAATCGATTATTTTTGCCCATCGCTAGTGCGGTGGCTACCGGCCTCGGCTAGGCGCGGTGGGAGCGCGGTGCGGGGAGCCATGTGTGGCTGGGTTGCCTGCCAGTAGGCGCCCTGAGGATTTAATTGCTAAGCTATGCGTGTAACACAAGGACCTAACTAGAAAATTGTAGTTTCAATGAGTCGTAGTATTTTGGACCCGCTTTTTCCACGAAATTGAATTAAATTCTTCTGGAGTCCTTTCACATGATTAGAGCACTATTTCCGACACTGAGTTATCATTTGCGTATATTAAATACTTTACAGATGAAAACATTGCACGGCCAATTAACCAAGACGGGTTGGTGTTGAGTGCAGATGATGCGTCACCGAACAGTCCTGCTCCTCACTTTTCTGGTAGTAGCACATTTGATATAGGAGCAGATAACATTATACGCCATGATAGTATTCCGGTCATCGAAGCAGTAACCGACGACGAGTTTTCTACCAGTTTTGAGGATGAACAGGACAACGATACTGAGGACGATGAAAATGACGAGCAGCCAACCGACGATGATACGGTGATGTTTACAGCATCGGCTCTGTCAATTGCAAATGTAATGCAAATGATCACAGCCTATAGTGTCCGATTCTGTATATCGCATGAAGCACGACAGGGCCTTATAGAAATGGTAAAATGTTTGGCGGGCCCAATGTATGAGAATTGGGAAATGAGTAAATACAAATTTAAGCAGCGATACGATCCACCTGCCGAAGTGAGCAGCTATACATTTTTTTGTACTTTCTGCAAGTTACCGTTGACGGAACCTGTCACTAAAAATACCTTCCGAAATAAAATAGTGAGCTGCCCGGAGTGTCAATCGGCGCATCAACTTACGATGCAATCTTCGAACCGAATCGTATATGTTGATATAGAATACCAATTCAGAGAATTGTTGAGTAACCGCAAGGTGCGCCAGAGTCTCGTAGACAACATCAGAGTGTGAGATGAAGCTCTTGATGAAAACGAATCAAGTGTAATAAGGGACGTGTATGACGGTGAACTTTATAAAACAGCAATGAAAGAATGTTCACAAATGGACTCAATTCTCCTGACGTATAACTTTAACACAGACGGTATGCCTATTTTTAACAGTTCAAAGAAAAGCAGCTGGCCACTACTTTTAATTTTGAATGAGTTGCCACCTAATCTTCGGTTCAAGCACGTTATTTTGGGTGGAATATGGGTGGGAGATAAAGAACCCACTCCTCGAATGATGAGCACTTTTATGCAACAGTTCGTTCTGCAAGCAAATAACTTTACCACCAGAGGCATAACAATAAAAACCAACACAACAGATGAAACGAAGTTCAAACTTATGCCATTGTGCTGTATCGTCGACTCTGTGGCACGGCCTATCGTTCAAAATAGGTTACAGTTCAATGGTTATCATGGCTGCAGTTGGTGCTATGCTCGCGGGAAATATGTACGCGGAGCAGTTCGCTATTTGTTCGACGAAGTAGATGCAGAGCTACGTACGCATGAATCCCATAAAAGGGATGTAGAAATTGCTGGGAATCTTCGTAAGCCTGCGAATGGGGTGAAGGGTGCTAGTATTTTAATGCAGCTGTTGTCTTTCGATATGGTCTGGGGATTCCCTTTAGAATACATGCATGCTATTTTGCTTGGAGTCATCAAACTGCTTTGGGATATTTGGACAACTTCCGGATCACCTGTGTACTTGACGCCAGCTCAACGGAATGAAATCAATGCTAGGTTGATGCGGATGACACCCATTCATGAAATTCAACGTTTACCCAGACCACTATCTGAAAAAAGCAAGTGGAAGGCATCCGAGTGGTTATCATGGCTACTTTTCTACAGCCTGCCTTGTTTGTTACGGTATCATAGCAGATGATGCTTTTGACCACCTATCACTTTTAGTCGAAAGTACATTCATATTACTTCAAAATGAAATATCAGTCCTGCACGGAGAAAAATATACCCTAATGGTTACTGTTCTCACCGCAATCGGTATTATTAAAACCAAAAAAGGCACGAAACACGAATAAATGCGGAGAGAATAGGGATGCTAATGTTTCTCACTGCTTTCGGTACGGTCTTGCACAGTAACCGAAAGGACCGTAACCATTACGCTCCTGATAGCGATCGTTTCGGTGTGAACCGCCGGTAACGCTGCGCGCATAGTTGCCATTACGTTAGCGCTCCAGGAGTCAAATAAGCAATGAACGAAACGTCATTTCGTGCGCCTTGCTTATGTTAATTAACTAATTTACGTGAAAATATTCAACAAATATTCAAAATCAGTCAGGTCAAGATACAATAGTTTCCTCTTGAGAATTTATTATTACAACAATACATGTCTGATAACTAAACTTAAAAAAGATTCTCCGGTGATTTCGGGACACCGTGTATATTATTTGCAGATATACGTAATAATTTATTGGATTATAATAATTATTTTTCATACAATTTTTAAATTTAATAATCAGTAGCTCTTATGAGGTCTCGATTGTTCAGAATAAAGAAATATAAAACTTTGTCAAATAAGACGAAAAATTCATCAATTTATTCAATAATGTTCACTTCGTTCATAACTAAAAATTGATTTGTACCGCATAACATAAATTATGCGCACGCTTATTCTTTTCCAATATTAGTACTGCGTTCATTGTGGTCCACTTATGCGCGTATAATGGTCGATACGGTACGCGCTGCATTAGGAGCTGCCATAGAACTTGGCAATCGCTGTCAAATCTGTAGTAGTTACGGTCCCGAGCCGTAACTATTATGGTTTTAACCTTTACTGTGACAAACTGTAATAGGCGCGGCGAGAACCGTAATCATTCAGGTCCTCTCAGCTTTCAACGCCATTAGACGCAATTTTGTTTCTCTAAATGCGCTGAAAGCGGTCAGAACAGTGACTATTACGGTGAGAACGTGAAACGTTGTGGTATTTTTTTCTCCGTGTGGGATTAAACAAGTGTGAAATAAATCTCGTAAATTTTGTCGCGAAATTTGAAATCTTGTACGGCGAAGAGTATTTGACATTTAATGTGCATAGTCTACTCCATCTAGTGAGATCGGTGAAAATGACAGGGCCATTGTGGGCAAGTTCTGCATTTAGTTTTGAAAGCACTAATTATCAATTGAAAAAAGAAGTGAATGGACCCAAAGCAGTCGATGATCAGATATCAATCAGATACCTACAGAAGAATTTGTTGCATTGGAAATTGGGGGAAAATTATCGAAAATCGGAAAGCGTCATGAAATATTGTAAGATTCTATTGGAGCGTCGAAGCTGCGCAAATTATGCAAGGACAACAGACAATGCGGTTCTGCTTGGCAAGGGTCGGATAAGAGACAATGATGGGGTTGTTTATTATGATCGGTGTATACTCAATGGGGCCCCATTCCATAGTGCAAGTTACAAACCGAATAAGAAGAAAAATGATTTAACCGTACGATTAGTCACAAACAGAATCGTTCAAATCAATGGCTTTCTGAAACTTGACAATCGATGCTACCTTGACGTTCAAGACATTACTGTCGACAAAGCTTTTCAGGTGTCACATATATCACAAGTGAGGAATATCGTTGATTCTGTCCGACGAATATCAGTTACAGAAATCAAAGAAAAAGTACTGATTCTCAAAGTCAGCGAGGTCACATATATTTGTGAAATCCCTCGTATCGTACTGGACTAAGTAAAAAAACCTTTACTTCAAAATAAGTGTTACCATAATTATTTGTTAGCTTGTTTCGTTGACTGAATATTCAGTCAACGCTTGTTTAATTTGAATAAATTGAGTAGCAGAAATATTTGACCCATATGATTAACGATTTCAAAATGATATTTTAAAACCGAAACACACATATACCTATATTCCGAAAATTCCTAGTTGAAATATGAGATGAGATATATATTTTTATCCCATCTCTATCGCAAAAAAAAGAATTCGATGATACGTGTTTCTTATGTAAAAATGTTTGATCTTTCCGAATATGAAATTGGTATAGTTATTGGTACTTGTATGATGTACAACATGGTGCATTGGACCAATTTTCAGATAATTTTATTCTGACCTTTCAATACTTGAATGTGAAAAAAAAAAATTTCATCACATTGAAAGGCAAGAATAAAATTATATTAGAATTGTTCTGATGCATCATGCTATACATCACAGAAGTACGAATAACTATACCAAATTTCAGATTTTTTCATCAATAATCATCGGAGTTATGAAAATTCAACTTTTAGTTTTGAAAAATACATGCAATTTCCCATTCAAAACTTTCGTCGTCTTGGAGGGCGAGTTGATAATAATATTAAGAACCCAAACTTTTCAGGAATTTTGTTTTTTCTTATTTGGAGTCGATTTTGGGGGCGGCCCGGAAAATCTATCTTTTATACCAACTTGAGGACCACCCCAATGTATATGTTGTAATCGCGATTCCCCCTAGGGATGGAGAAGAAGAGAAACTCCTCGCGTTACCCTACGGCGCTTATCTCTAGTTTCTCAAAACCCATAAAATTCAGAAATATTAATAATAATTAGACTTTTGTTGGGCGCCAGACGCGAACAGCGTCAGTTATTAATTAAACATCAAATCTTACTAGAGACTCACGACGGATGTGCTTCGGCTAGTTCAATCTATTAATCAAAGGGTAGAGGGGTGTAGGTCACCAGATGGATAATAGGATAACTTCAAAGAAAAGAACACAGATTTGAATCGGTACGATATTTGCGTTTAATCACAGTTAAAGATAATTAAGAATCACAATAATTTGATACACTCAATAATGAGCTTCAATTACAATATTCGCTAAACAAGTTCACATTAGTTCGAAACGATAATTAATTAATGATCTTTACTCCATTTTACAGAATGATAAGCTCCATACCGAAAGATATTTTCTGAATTATAAGGAACGACATAAATCGAGGTTTTACCCCTGAACAATCAAATTTAACGATTAAACGAACTTACCTGTAAGTGAAGTTCTATCGTAATTGTATGAAGCGCCTCTTCCGAAGAGATCACCAGGTAGTACCCCTTCTTCCATGCGATGGAGCCACAGGTATGTCCGTAATGTCAGCAGAGCCATGTTGGCAAAATGGATTATCGTACATACTGCAATAAGGTGCTCTTAAGGTGCTAATTAGGTGCCGAACTCGAAATTTAGGTGCTCGATTTTTTATTTGCAAAAAATAAGTTTTTATGTTGTACTGCTGACGTGGTGGTATGCTGGCAGCACGCTCTGAAAAAGTCACGAAATAACGACGATAGGGAAAATTGGTCAACGTAGGAATTAGGTGCTTTTTAGGTGCTAATCAAGTAGGGAGTTCAAAATTTATGTGCTCAATTTTTTACTTGGAAAAAATCAGTTTTCATGTTGTACTGCTGACGTAGTGCTATGCTGGCAGCACGCTTTCGAGAAGTCACGAAATAACGACGATAGGGGAAATCGGTTTACGTAGGAATTAGGTGCTCTTTAGGTCCTAATTAGGTGCCCGGTTCAAAGTTTAGGTGCTCGATTATTTTTCCGGAAAAAAAACAATTTTCATCGCCAATTCACGAAATAACGACGATAGGGGAAATCGGTTTACGTGGGAATTAGGTGCTCTTTAGGTGCTGATTAGGTGCCCGGTTCAAAGTTTAGGTGCTCGATTATTTTTCCGAAAAAAAAACAATTTTCATCGCCAATTCACGAAATAACGACGATAGGGGAAATCGGTTTACGTGGGAATTAGGTGCTCTTTAGGTGCTAATTAGGTGCCCGGTTCAAAGTTTAGGTGCTTATTTATTTTTCCGAAAAAAAAAACAGAATTTCGGGAAAATTGGTACCATTTTTCGTTTCAACGTTCGCCATATTGGATCCGCCATTTTTAATTTTGAAAATCTGATGCCAAATTCGTAATCAGCGGCCCCGAAAACCCCCGGTAGCACCTTTTCAGCCAAAAATCCTCGGCCGTTCGTTCTTCGCGAGCTATCGAATAGCGAAATCTGCAATTTTCAGGGGTTGATTACACCCCTTTGGGGTGGAATTCCGCAGATATAAAAAAATACGTGTCGAATATTTTCATTTCTTCTACAATCTCCCAAAGTTTCGTTGAAATCAAACGGGGACACTTGGCGGGGTTCCCTTGTTAGAACCGAAAAACAAAAATCAGGTAAGTGCACGCTTCAATACTTTATTTTGTATTTAAAAAGCTCACGTGTAAAAAATGTGATACGATTTCCTAATTGTGCAAGAATCTCGTGGTCATGAAAATGTTTTGACAAAAATGAACTATACTAAGTTTGTTCTTCCATATTTTGGTTATATTGTATGGGTGAATTTGTACAGCGATGCTTGGCCGTGCGCTCCGTGCAAGATATTTTTCTGCGGGATCAGACACGCCGCATTCGAGTCCTGCGTTATGTACGGCATCGGCGACACTGTAAGAGTGAAATTTTGCCTAATCAGTGGAGTCCGTATAAGAACGCGCACGTACGTACTCTAGCAATTCTGGATTGATAAAAAAATAATAAAAAACTTAAAATGAGCGATAAAAGTCGAGTTAAAAGGGGCCGGCCGCCAACTGTTGATAGTGATACAGTGACAAATGTAATTTTAAAATATAAAAATGATATACTTAGAGAAGATGGTGGAATCGTGTCGAAACATGACAAAGTCTGGACGAACATTGCTAACGAACTTAATTATCTGAAAAATGAACGATCGTTGTACACGTTTGTTACGTGCAATAAATTTGATATTCGTTCTAAGCTTACGGATAACGAACATCCTAGAGCAAATGGCGATAACGCAAATCACAATAACACGATTGACAGTTCACCAGACGAAAGTAGTACGTCTTTGGATTTATCTCACCCAGAGGACAAGACTGCAATATCTTTCGACATCCATGTCCCGAAATCAGATATTGAAAAATTAATAATTACGAAAGTTTACACCCGTAAAAAGTCGAAGAAAGGGCCTTCAATTCGAGAATACACTAAATTCCGGGCAGGTAGGAATAATCTTATATCAGTCGTACATATGTAAATTTTATATTTCAAAACTCACTCGTTCGACTAGAGCACTCTCATCTATTTTTAGTAGATTTTAAAGTGTTGTCCTGATTAGGCTGGGCCAAAAAAAATGACTATTTTTTTTTTTGCAAAATTATATCAAGAAATCCTTCAGAATGACGAAAAAAAAAATGGGATCACAGTTTGAGCCCTTAATTTTAATATTAAGACGTCTATCATCGTTGTTTTTTATTTTCATTCATGCTCTGATATTTTACGTCAAAACTGCTAAAACCTTGAATTAAAAAATTTCGTTTTCACTTAGCCTTATAGAAAATTGAATTCCCTACAAGAAAAGGTCTGATTGGAATTTTTCGTCAGACGAGCCGTTTCCGAGTAATTAAGCTTTTTAAATCGATGTGTTTTGTCGATTTTACTTTTTTACTTTGGATTTTTGTAACTAACGAATGAATGATATCTAAAAAAAGACCATGACTGATTCTCGAAGGAAATTTAATGCTTTACAAAAAAGGTCTGATAAATCTTTTCCTAAATTCACTTCTTCGGAAGTTATTCGCGATTAAAATCGAAGAAAAAATTGAAATCTTAAATTTTTTGTTTTTAACTCAATTTTTTTTCAGTTAACGGAAAATATTGACTTTTTTGAACATCATTTATCACTATTCATAAAAAATCTCTCAATAATCATCATCATTCTAACAATATTATTACAGAAACATTTAAATTTTTCGAAAAAATAAATATATTTTTGCTTAGTTGATTTTCTTTCAATAAAATTGTCGTTGTTCTGCCTCAATTCAGTTTTATTATTGAAAATGGTTTATTATTAATATTGTATACATTCATAAATTATTATATTTAGTAAATTATTATATTTAGACAATCCTCTTTCGCACGCATCTTTCGGCAGATTTGCAGCAGACTTGTAAATACAATAATTTATAAATGTATACAATATTAATGATAAACCATTTTTGATGATAAAACTGAATTGAGGCAGAACAACGACAATTTTATTGAAAGAAAATCAACTAAGCAAAAATATATTTATTTTTTCGAAAAATTTAAATGTTTCTGTAATAATATTGTTAGAATGATGATGATTAATGAGAGATCTTTTTATGAATAATGATAAATGATGGTCAAAAAAGTCAATATTTTCCGTTAACTGAAAAAAATTGAGTTAAAAACAAAAAATTTAAGATTTCAATTTTTTCTTCGATTTTAATCGCGAATAACTTCCGAAGAAGTGAATTTAGGAAAAGATTTACCAGACCTTTTTTGTAGAACATTAAATTTCCTTCAAGAATCAGTCATGGTCTTTTTTTAGATATCATTTATTCGTTAGTTACAAAAATCCAAAGTAAAAAAGTAAAATCGACAAAACACGTCGATTTAAAAAGCTTAATTACTCGGAAACGGCTCGTCTGACGAAAAATTCTAATCGGACCTTCCTTTGTAGGGAATTCAATTTTCCATAAGACTAAGTGAAAACAAAATTTTTTAATTCAAGGTTTTAGCAGTTTTGACGTAAAATATCAGAGCATGAATAAAAATAGAAAACAACGATGATAGACGTCTTAATATTAAAATTAAGGGCTCAAACTATCATCAAAATTTTTTTTTTGTCATTCTGAAGGATATTTTTGATATAATTTTGCAAAAAAAAAAGTCATTTTTTTTGGCTCAGCCTAGTCCTGATACTAATTCCTTTGCATGAATGAAAATTGACAAATAAAATCAATTCGCTAGAAATAAATTTCGACGTAAAATAATCTCGCGGCTTTCTAATAAAAAATATTGGTTCATTCAGAACTCAAAAAGCAGTCTCTGAGATGCGAAAATTACAACAAAAATAATTTTTCACGAGAATTACTTTGGTAATGTGTAATTAAACTCAATTTAATTACACATTACAAATGTACTTGATAATTGAATAAAAATTTAATTACAATTTTCACAACACTGTTACAAATTACTATCGATAAAAATTAGATTATTAACCCGCTGAGGACCAACTGGGTGTACAGCAATTCAGTGGGACCCAGTGTATGAGGGTTATTTTCGCGATTTTTTTTTCTACTTTCGTTTAAAACTACTTATTCTTTACAATTTCACCATTCCATAATTTCTTTTACGGTTAGTCTAACAGGGTCATGTAACATGGTGTTAAATTTTGCAGGCGAGTGGCAAGATCTTTTGTCTAGAAAGATCTGGAGTAAGACACATTCAGAATGCGGATACAATTTTAAATACCATTCGATCTCCCGTGATGGCGCATCAGGGCATATGGCTGGTCAATGTGATTGTGGATCCACTATCAAATGCTTCCTACAATCGGATGAAAGTGATATTACTACAATAAAATGTACCACGACAAAAGGTAACGGCAAATGTGGAAAAAGGTATTTAAGAGCTCCAATTCGACAAGCTGTAGCACAAGAGTTGCGTCACAAAGCAGTATGTGTGTATCGTGCCGAGAAGGCGAATGAACTCATGAGAGAAGGGGATCCTGAACCCCCAATCATTCCAAAAGCTCCTGTATTAAGAAATGCTAAGAACGAGTACGCTGCATCCTTTTTTCTTGACCGTGACCCAATAAAAGCTTTGCATTTAATGCAGCTACATGCTATGAAACATGTAATACACAGTATTGGCTTATCACCATTTCATGTAATTTACTCAACGAATCACCAAAACTCAGTTTACCGGACATACGCCAGACACGAAAACGCCTGCATAGCGATTGATGCGACGGGGTCGATTATTAAATCGATTCTTCGTCCGGATAAGTCAAAGTCTAAATCCATTTTTTTATATATCTGTGTGATCAGAAGTAATTTTGAAGGTCAGCTCGCAGTCGCGCAAATGTTGAGTGAAAGACATCACACTAATGCCATAAGCTTTTGGCTAAGAGAATGGATTGAGAAGCCTGGCTTGCCGCCCCCAAAAGAGATCGTATGCGATGCATCAAAAGCGCTTTTAACCGCTGCCATTCGGGCGTTCACGAACTTCTCCACCATCAACGACTACGCAGATGCCTGCAAAGGCGAAGTTATGCCTGGTTGTTACATACGGATTGATGTCGCTCATTTTATAAAAGGTTATGCAAATTTCTTGAAAGATTTGCGATCGCCAGTAAAGAAATTTTACCTCGCTAGTATCGGCCAGTTGATCCTATCGTGTGATATTGAGCGAGCACGTAAAATAGTATATGCTGTACTGGTAGTCGCACGCAGTAACACGGAAGGTAATATGACCAATGGCGAATTATCTCCCTGCGAAAAAGAAAAAACCTTTTTATCAGAAATATTGACATCCGAAGAAGAAGAAACTCTTGAAACCAGTGATGATCAGGCTGTGGAGACGGATGAGACTGAACCTGAATCATTGAATCCAAGCGAATGGTTTGAATGGGCCCTGGATATAGATCGGCGTGTTCGGCAGCAGATAGAATTGGCGGACGGTCTGCGGATTAATGCCCATTACTTCCCAGCCCTAGCAGACCGGCTACT
Organism: Tenthredo notha; assembly: GCA_914767705.2. NCBI lineage: Eukaryota > Metazoa > Arthropoda > Insecta > Hymenoptera > Tenthredinidae > Tenthredo > Tenthredo notha. The sequence continues at coordinate 13,268,551 of OU611913.1, read as the reverse complement.
GCGAGATTTAAAGTGGCTTCCACTGTGGTCGTGTATTGTTCAAAATAAATTCGGTTACGGAAGAATTCCCGCATCTAGCGCCTCCGTAGAAAGTGAGTTTAAAAACATCAAGGTTCATCTACTAAAAGGGGAAACTCTACCGATGCGAGTGGATCAGTTTGTCGCAAAGCATATAGAACATATAAATGGAATTACGAAGCTTGCAGAGGCTGCAGCAACAGTAACTAGAGTACTTTCGCCAGAGCTTGTAGAAGAAGATGATCCTAGATGTTTGGAGATCATGCCGCAAAATGAGATTGAGCAATCTGAACAATCAGCATGCCCGGCATGTGCGAATGGAGACAAGCCCGGTGGCGCTCACATATGCTTTGTATGTATATATCAAATTACAAGTCATACAGAGAAAAAATTGTATGTATATAGTATAGGGTGCTCCATCGACGAAATGTTGTTGTATGTCCTCGAAAAGAAACCCCCACCAAGTTTAAGCCCTTAATTCTAATTCTACGACCAATCTGAAACGTTTTGACATTTTCTCATTTGAAAAGCATGTCAATTTTACGATTTTTTTTCTCAATTATCTAATGCTCAGCTGTATTTCGTGATATCGCTCTAAAGGTGGTATGTCATGCATGCGACTGCGACAATTGTCGCGCGACGAAAGCACGCTGTGTAGTTAAAAATTGACGGAGAGTGGTGTACACCCATTCTCCGCCAATTTTTAACCAATCAGCGTGATTTTGTCAGGCGACAGTTGTCGCAGTCGCGTTCATGAAATAGCACCCAAAACGGCGATTTTCATGTAGGTAATTGATCATTCTTCGAAAGTTTTAGGGCGATATCACGAAATGCAGCTGAGCATTAAATAATTGGAAAAAAAGTTGTGAGATTTACATGATTTTCAAATGGCAAAATTTCAAAACGTCTTAGATCGGTCTTAGAATTGGAATCAAGGGCTCAAACTTGGTAGGGGTTTCTTTTCGAGGACATACAACAATATTTCGTCTATGGAGCGGAAAAAAAAAATTCGCGGGAAATGAAGCACCCTAATGAGCCTATCAATCAATAGTTACGCGGTTAATAATTCTATTATGCAAAAGTTTGATACGATATATAAATGATAATATTATTATTATTGATGAAAATACTAATTATTAAATACCAATAATCATAATCATAATAATATTAATAAAAATCATAATAAGAATAATAAGAACAAAAAGAATAATGATAAGTCTATTCATAATAAACTACCAACAGCAATTAAAACCTTTTCCCGCGCTCCCTAGGTATGCGGTGTATCTGTGCATGCATTCGATTTATGCTCTAGTCCTTTCCATGATGATGAAGAAGGCTACGGTCAACGCCGTATATGGATGAAATGTCAGACACAGAAGAACGTCCCTGACATTGTTGCCTCACGTCAATTTGAAAATTGGGGTGGTCTCGCGGAACCAGAGAAACAGAAAACAGGAGGAAGATATTTGAAAAAAAGATACGCAGATAATGAGTTCATTCTCGATGAAACTATTAGGAAAGTTCCGATTCTAAAAAATGGTGGGAATGTTTCACTGAAATCCGTGGCTCTGGGAAAAGAGAACTTTACTCTTGAAAACACGTGTGCGTTCGATAGTGTTTTTCATATATTCTTGACTGCCGCATCTGACTTGCCGAGATTTAGAACCTCGATTGAGAACCTAGAACAAAGTTTCTTCCAAATGGTGAATAAAGTGTTGAACAAAGGAGTAAATGCAACGTCGTATCGTCTGAGATGTGAACTATTATTGCACATTTTCGAGAAAAGATCTAGCCATCGAAATTGCACACTACTACGTTGTGAAATAACCGTGGCAGACTTATGCCGTAAGTTGTTTAAAGCAACACCAAGTTTCCAAGAGGAATCTATCTGCGACAGGGACTGTTCTATCACGACAAATGCCTTGCCTATTTTAATGATTACCCTTGCATCAGTACTTGATGCCTCGTACAATGTGAAAATTGAACAGGAAATCACTCTGACTGAAACCACGAAATGCTCAACGGACGGCTGCACCGGAAACCTTGTTAAATCTTTGAAGGCTCCAGGTATTTCAACACACATTGAATTTTCTTCGACTGCATAATGCCCAATAGTGTTAACAGAAGATACTGCGGAGCAATTCTCTCATACATTATGTTTCTTGTACAGGTAACTTCGTCATTTTTGAAGTAGTGCCAGCCGATGGCACAGCTGAAGATGACCCGGTCATGCTGCGAGACATTCCAACAACACTTCAGCTGTCGTTTATGAGCGCGCAGTACGTCTTGGCGGGTATTGTGCATTTCAGAAAACCAAGCGTCGAAACCAGATCAAGTGATACTGGTCTCATAAAAAGTATTGGCCACTATGTAGCTATGTGTCACAGAAAAGGGGCGTGGATTGAAATCGATGACACGAAAAACGCAGCCGAGCGCCGAACTAATAAGCGTAAAGTTTATCTACATCTGCTCATTTATGTACGCTAGATGTATAATCGATTTCCATCCTTGTTCTCAACTGACATTGTCCATACGAATTCCTTTTTTTCCTATCATTATATATATATTAGGGTAATTCGTAAAAAAAAAAAAAAATTTCTTTCTCTAACAGGCTCAAAAGTTTCATTTAGGTAAAAAATATACCTGTCATAATATAAGCTCTTAATATTAATATTAAGATGGAGCGCATCACACTTTTCGATTTTGCGTAAAGAGTAACATGGGATCGATTATTTTCGCTTCTTCTGATTTTTATAACTAGCAAATGATACGTCACACAAAGAATCTACACACATATTTTTGTAGAGAATTAAACGTTCTACAAAAAAGTTCGAAGTCATTTTCTAATAAGACCACTCGTTCAAAAGTTATTCAAGGTCAAAGTTTGATTTATTTTAATATATTTTAATTTTAATTTTTTTAATTAATTTTTTTTTCATTTTTTTTTTTTCGTTGAAACGAAAAATGGTACCAATTTTCCCGAAATTCTGTTTTTTTTTTCGGAAAAATAATCAAGCACCTAAACTTTGAACCGGGCACCTAATTAGCACCTAAAGAGCACCTAATTCCCACGTAAACCGATTTCCCCTATCGTCGTTATTTCGTGAATTGGCGATGAAAATTGTTTTTTTTTCGGAAAAATAATCGAGCACCTAAACTTTGAACCGGGCACCTAATTAGCACCTAAAGAGCACCTAATTCCCACGTAAACCGATTTCCCCTATCGTCGTTATTTCGTGAATTGGCGATGAAAATTGTTTTTTTTTCGGAAAAATAATCGAGCACCTAAACTTTGAACCGGGCACCTAATCAGCACCTAAAGAGCACCTAATTCCCACGTAAACCGATTTCCCCTATCGTCGTTATTTCGTGAATTGGCGATGAAAATTGTTTTTTTTCCGGAAAAATAATCGAGCACCTAAACTTTGAACCGGGCACCTAATCAGCACCTAAAGAGCACCTAATTCCCACGTAAACCGATTTCCCCTATCGTCGTTATTTCGTGAATTGGCGATGAAAATTGTTTTTTTTCCGGAAAAATAATCGAGCACCTAAACTTTGAACCGGGCACCTAATTAGCACCTAAAAAGCACCTAATTCCTACGTTGACCAATTTTCCCTATCGTCGTTATTTCGTGACTTTTTCAGAGCGTGCTGCCAGCATACCACCACGTCAGCAGTACAACATAAAAACTTATTTTTTGCAAATAAAAAATCGAGCACCTAAATTTCGAGTTCGGCACCTAATTAGCACCTTAAGAGCACCTTATTGCAGTATGTACGATAATCCATTTTGCCGACATGGCTCTGCTGACATTACGGACATGCCACATGTCTAAAGGAAAAAATTTCGCCTGGCAGCGCCACCGTCTACCCGATGGCACGCCAGGACAATCTCATTTTTTTAAAGATTGCCGTAACTGTTAAGGGGGGCCTATACAGATGTTTTAATCAAAAACATAAAAAAAGTCGATTTTCGGTTTTTTGGCTTATAAAATACTTCAAATAGTTCCGCAACTTTTGGTGAAGTGATTTGCCCGTCTGATCATTTTTGAAGGTTTGGCAGCGCTATCTATGCGGGCATATGCAAACCGCGCCATCAACTTCGCGCGCACATGTTAGCAGACGACAAATCACATCAAACGATAATTGCTTTGACGCTCTGCTTACGCAAGATCAAAACTTTGCCTGTGCTCAATTTTTTCTCGAGTTTGAAAACCTGTTCTTATCAGAACACTATATTACTATATCTAAAAAGCTTCATTTGAAGAAATACCTAATCTTATCAGAACCATACCTGTTCTTATCAGAACAATACTGTTGTTTATACGTTTGTTTTTATTTCAGCCTGTTTGCGAATATTTTTACGCGGCCACAGCTTCGGAGCTTGGAGCTCGGAGCTCCTGAGGAGTAATCCTTTCACGGAAATCTGACGAACTCGTATTTTTCGGAACAAAATCTGAGAGTGGTGTAATAAGTGCGTTTGTGTAACCTTGTGTAGAATACTAGTATCTGCATTTAGAGGCTAGTTTTCGATTGTGTTTCAGTTTATTACTTGACACAGGTAAGTCATGGATAAATCTTCTGGCCGTTGGCGGCCCCTAAAGAAAAGATCTAGTAAGTTCACTCGTAGGACTCTCAAAGCTTCAGAAACAAAGCGTGACACTGCATTGAATATTCCGCAGGCTTCTTCAGAGCCACAACCCGGTTCATCTGGGTTACAGGAAAGATCTCAACCTTCTAGATTGCAGACTGTATTGCCTCCTTCTAAGTGTGTTGAAGCGATGGATGTTCTTCAGAATATTGAAGAGCCACAGCCAGGTCCATCTGGACTACAACAAACATTGCCACTCCCTATGGATGTCCCGGAGCGACCATCATCAGCCACTGATCGCAAGTTCAGTGCTTTCCAGGTACCGATGTCCCCAGGTAATGCAACCCATGATCCTGATTATATTTTGATACATTGCGAAGCGATGCAAGAATTAATGAAAAATTTGTCTTGTAGTGACTGCGGGGAAAAGGCTCTTCGGGTCCAGATGAGAAACAGGAAAGGATTCGCTGTCAAATTAGTTTTGAAATGCGAGTCCTGCGACCTCCGACATGGTGAAGCTTACAGCAGTCCACATATAGATGAAAAAAATAACAAGTCTCCTGTAACTTCCTGTATATGTTTCACCAGCTGAAGGCTGGTGAAATTATACTAGTTCGCGTGTTTTCTTTGTCACGGGTTATTCTGTGAATTATTTGGAGCTCCTCTGGGGAAAGTTGAAAAAACCCTTAATTTACCCTGATACAGACTCGGATAGATTTTGCACTACCAGAGCTGCCTCCCTACAGACTTGGGATATGCTAGATTCAACAGACTAGGATAGCAATTATAGCTCTACCGTAGCTGTCCAGAATCTAGCTCACCGAAGCTGCCTTTTTACAGACTTGGGATATGTGTGTTCTCAGACTAGGGTACCAATTATAGCTATACCGTAGCTGTCCAACACACTCACCGAAGCTGCCTTTTAGCTAAGAATGATTTTAAGTTTTATCTGAAAGAATTGAAATTTGTTAAGATGGAAAATGAAAGAGAAAGATCAGATTCATGATTAATTATATGATCACTCGATCATTTCCTGTTTATTTTCTATTTGGAGTTTTTCTCTGTGTTCTATTTACAAAATTATAAGTTTTAATGCTGAACATAAAATATAATCGTGAATGATTGTATGAATGCTTATGAATGAAGTGAATGATGTGAATGATGTGAATGATTTCCTTAATTTTTAACTTATCCTATTTTCGTGGTTTTGCCTCAATGGCCGGACTTTTGGTTTTCTTGTTTGATCTAAGTTTATCTAGAATCTTTATTTGTTTGTTTGATTTTTTGATTTTATTTGAATGCCGCTTTTGGCTAAGACAATATTTTGGAAATTCTATTTATTTTATACTGCGGTTTCTGCGAGTATGTTTTATTATTTTTAATCGATAAGTAATTTTTACTTAATTGATTTGATTTTTCTATCTATGAATTTTGAGTTTAAGAATTGAATTTTGAATTATACTCTGAGTCGGTCGGCTGCTCTAGCTCGAGTCCGCTCTAATATTGAACAATTGTGAGTCGGTCGGCTGCTCTAGCTCGAGTCCGCTGATCATGCTTGACCAGCTCGCCTTTTATATTTTTGTTGACCACACACAGACGTGTGCCTGCCTTGGTATTGTACCACGTGGTACAATACCAGCGCGTTCATCCATGTTTGGTGTCGACTATAGCTAATTCGTTTGGCTATAGGCCGAACACGTTACACTCCATTTCAGGTCAACCGAAGAATAGTAGATTCATTTATTGGTATCGGAACAGGACACGCTGCGATGGAAAATTTCTGCATGATCATGGGGATGAATTTGATAACTCCTAAAACATATAACGCACACATGAAGATGCTGGCGAACGATAGCCATAATTACAGACAAGGGATTTTGTCCAAGGCACGTGACATTGTACGAAAAGCTCATGCAGCCATTGATAGGAACCCTGCGTCAGAAGAGGTGATGGACATTGCTGTGTCTTATGATGGTACCTGGCATAAGCGTGGATATACGTCTATGTATGGAATTGGCGCAGTGATTGATATACTGACTGGCCTTGTCATTGACTTTGAAGTGCTGTCAAAGTTCTGCCATATGTGCACGCTAACTGCATCTGAGCTTGGCGAAGACTCACCCGAGTATGCAGTATGGAAAGATGGACATCAGTCAAGTCGAGAATGCAACAAGAACTACGAGGGATCCTCAGTTGCAATGGAAGCAGCTGCCGCAGACCGTATCTGGAAGCGGTCAATTGCAGAATGCAAAATGCGGTACACAACAGTCCTTTCCGATGGCGATGCTGAAACCTACACCCACTTGAATAGAGAGGCTGTTTATGGTCCAGATGTGCCCATTGAAAAAGAAGAGTGTATAAACCACGTGGCAAAACGAATGGGCACCGGGCTCAGAAATCTTGTGAAAGACTGGAAAACAAGAGGAACCACACTCGGTGGCCGCGGAGAAGGCACGCTAAAGGAGAGCACAATAGTTGCCCTGACTAATTATTACAGAAGTGCCGTCACACAGAATCTTCCAGACGTGACAAAAATGAAGCAGCAGGTCTACGCCACGCTGACCCACTGCATGTCTACGGACCAAAAGCCACAACATTCAGACTGCCCGACTGGGCCAGACTCCTGGTGCTTCTTCAACAAGAGATTGGCAAAAGGTGAGACACCTGGTAGTCATAGCAAGATGCCAGTAAAGTTGAAACCAGATGTGGTGACCAAGCTCCTTCCTCTGTACACACGACTATCCAGCGATGAACTTTTAGCAGCTTGTAGTCGTGGGGCGACACAAAATGCCAACGAAAGCCTCCATTCTACTATCTGGAGAAAGTGCCCCAAAGGAACATTCGTCTCGAAACAACGGATTGATATTGCCGTAACTAAGGCTGTAGCTGTGTTCAACATGGGTTGTACAGTGGCGCGAGGCAACGAACCGTCCACAGAGAAGGAGCAAGGCATGACAAGTGCTGAGGAGATCAGTAGGCGACTAGACATGAGGCGCAAGAGAAAAAGTGACGCCCGCAGTACCGACTTGGCAACTAAGTTCCGTCGTACTTTAAAAATAAAAAAAGCCACAGCCGAGAGAGCAAAAAAGAAAAAAGAAGGGCCAACATATGGAGCGGGGGAGTTCTGAATATCTTTTGACTACCACTGGAAAAATTATGACACAGGATCATGGACATTATTTTTATAGTTACTGTTTTTACAGTCAATATTTGATACCTTCTGTTTTTGTAATTTATTTTTAATTCAATGTATATTATGCAAATTGACCTTGTTGTAGAATATTAAACTACCTTGACATCCTGAAATTATAATGGTATTTTATATTAATATCCAACTGCATCCTAACTGACTCGACAAGTAATGACGAGACGACCATGCATCGAGTAGACCCTTGAAGGAAGGGGGGAAGTGGGTGGGTGGGTGCCCCCCCCCCCTTCCTTCACTTTTCCATCACTTCCTAAACCATCCAGAAGTTATTCAAACATGCAGAACTAAATATTTTTCAAGTTTTCACAAAAGTGCTGTTATCTCAAAACTACATTTTTACTTCTTGAAAAAGTCCCTTGCGTTACAACTTGAGTCGGATTGACTTGGAATTTGGTGAGCACATTCACAGATACCTTACCCACAAAATAACGTAGGGTTTTTACTCTAGAGCGAGAGAAACTGGAACTGTAATCTATTTTTCGCACAAAATTGACCAAATCCCTGAGAAAATAAATATAAAAAAAAAAAAATTGTGTACTATGACTAATAGTAATCGGATTTCAAAAACCCTACGTTATTTTCTTGAGGTAGTGTCCATCAATAAGCCAAGGAAGTTTGAATTGGATAACTTCATATTTGTAACGCAAGGAGCATTTTGAAATTTGGTATTCTTCGCTCGATAAATATGAGTAAGCCAGCGTAACTTTGGCATTATCATTTGGAATGAGTTTATATTTGGTACAATATTTCCGATTACAATAGTGAACATTCTGTGTAAATAGCAATTCATTTGAATTAGAATTGTAGAAGTTTTCGTTTTCAGTATAGGCCCCCCTTAAAGGGTTAACGGCTGTAAAAGCCGTGGGATTCTTGGGAGGCACAGTGGGGCCGAATCCCAAATTTGCGGACATAACTCTGAATTCGGTTGAAAATCTGTACTCGGGGGTTTTCGGGGTCGCTGATTACGAATCCGAAAACGAAAATCTCAAAAACAAAATGGCGGATACAAAACGGTAACAAATTTCTTGAAAAACACGTTGAATTCGGTCGCAAATCTGTACTCGGGGGTTTTCGGGGTCGCTGATTACGAATCCGAAAACAAAAATCTCAAAAACAAAATGGCGGATCCAAAACGGTAGCAAATTTCTTGAAAAACACGTTGAATTCGGTCGCAAATCTGTACTCGGAGGTTTTTGGGGTCGCTGATTACGAATCCGAAGTCAAAGATCCAGAAAACAAAATGACGGATCCAATATGGCTGATTTGTACGGAAAAAAATGTTTTATTTAGACGAAAATGACAGTAATTTGCTTAAACTAGGTGACTACAGAAATATAAAAATGAAAATGATGTAAAGTTAGTATTTACAAATAACAATAATTTTCTTAAAATTAGGTTATTACAAAAATATGCAAATCATAATGATGTATACATACTAAAAGAATAGCCGTTAGATCCTTAATTATATATATATATATAATAGGAAAATGTTAGGTGATATAAAAAATTCTATAATGTGTATTCGTTAATCTACTTGGCTACGTACAACCTTAGTAGGTATCATCATCGGAAGAATCAATTGATTCGCAGTCAGTGGATTCAACTGGAAAATGGCTTGAGCTTGCCTCACTTGTTGAAATATCCGCTATAAAAAAGATGAGCGTTATGATAACAAAAAATTGATTTGGGCCTCACCGGGCCCACCTGGGGTACTGGGCCCACAATGTGAGTACACCCCTGGGTAGATATTTCGAAACCACACAACTTATGTATAAACCATTTCCCGATATTTTTTGTTTTCACCGCTCGAAATTGCGAAAAATGTACTTTTCGTTACAAAAATGTGCACCAACAGCAGGCGCGTAAAAATGCGGACTATTTTTGGTTGTTTCCATTAAACAATACATCAATCTACAACCTCCAACAAGAAAGACCGCGGGACAACAGGGAGCAACTCAACTTTTCTCTACGTGTTTACAATTTTTCGTAGCAGTTTTACGGTAATTTTCAGATAAATCATGCTCCTTTCGATGCCACATGCATCACTACTATACATTTTCAATTTCACGGTGATATTGTACTTACTTTTCCCTTTCAAATCCATTTTTTAGAAATTTTTTGGTGTGATTTTTGTCAGCTTCAGCACCATCTAAACACAACACTGTGAATTTCACTCGGAGCGCGCTGCGTCTAACTCGAGCGAGGGTCACTTTCGAACTGGAATAAAAGAGCAAGTATAGGGGATCTTACCCTCCCCAGTCTGGAATCCGACCCTTGGACTATTACTTTACTTGCTCCTTCACTCTAAAACCCCGAAAACAAAACTTGATTTTTCGGGTTATGTCCGCGAATTTGGGATTCGGCCCCACTGTGGGAGGGTCTGATCTCTTCGGAAGAGGCGCTTCATACAATTACGATAGAACTTCACTTACAGGTAAGTTCGTTTAATCGTTAAATTGTATTGCGCGCCTCTTCCTCGAGATCACCAGGTAGATGTTCAAAGAAGAAGTTACGGCGCATTCTCGTGTTTTATGACAGTACAGTAATGTTCATCGATGGTGTCCTCGTGGCTCACTATTTTTCCTAGCCTTTTTTTAAATCAAATTTCCCTTCTACAAATATTTTATTCGTCCATGACCAGTGGCTTACTTCGTGACTCTGCTCCACCTCGCATCTGTCATATTCAGGGTTGCCAGATGAGCGCAGAGCACTGTCGCCAAAATTCCCCCACTAAGTAGCCCAAAGGCGCCACGGGAGCGCGGGAATTATAATTCATTCAACAAAAGAGAAAAGACAAAAAGCAGAGATACCATTAAGAATTTATTCATTATAATAAAATATACGTTGAAATTAAGTTAACGACACATATAATTTTTCAAATAAAGAACACTTTTCAAGGAACTTTTTATCGTCAAATCATCTATACTCTTCAAACTTCATCGTCGTCGGCGAACAAAGTTAGTGTCTCAGCAAGATTCGCGGCCCCATCGTTCCCAGCAGACTGCTGTCCGTCTTCTCTTCTTTGCACTTTTCCATCGTACATTTTCGATTTAAACTTTTCGTACATCATCGGCGATGGGACGAAAGATTTGCAGCAACTCCCCGTGGTTTGCATGTGAGTTCGGATTCTCAAAATCGCATCGAGCATCGGAAGGCACATTTTATTTCGAGGCTTAGTCTTCGTTCCATTCATCACCGAAAATACTCGCCTGCATTACTAAGCGGTAGTGAAAGGATTTTCAAAGCGAATCGCGCCAACTCTTTAAAAGGCTGTGAGCCTCCCGCATTTTTATGAAGAAATACGTTTGACCAGAAAGCCGATGTGCTCGCAATCACTCCTTCCGTGAAAATCTCCGACCAATCGACGAAAGCAATTTTCCGTAATTGACCCTCAATCTCCGAAATATCCGACGCATGATCGAACAGTTCGAGCGGCAAGTCCGTGAGGACCAGCTTTTTGGCTGTGGACAATACTGTGTTCGGGGATAGTTTTGCCGAAGATTTCAGAATTTTCATGTTGCCTGGTAGACGTTTAACTAGCTCGGTCAGTAGCACGATCATATATTGCCGAAACCTGGTCTTGATTTCGTCCAACTCTTCCGACCTGACGTTGTACGTTGCGACTACATTCGTGAATTCTATTCCGAAATCAACCGTGTTAGGTGGCTGCAAAGCCAACTCGTTTTGGATTACTTCCTCGATGTAATCGAATCTTTTCCTGACTTCCTCCATAAATATGGGCTTAATGATGCGACTAGCCACGGATAAGATGAGCGTTGAAAGTGTTTCAAAGAGTTTGGTGATATCTTCTTGCGTACTTTGAAACAAGATGTTCGCCTCATTAACGTCATGAAGAATAGACTTGAGAAATAGCAAGTACAAGTGGTGTGCGGGATTTTTGTACATGCTGCTCAGCGTCCTAGCGGTGTAACATTTCTCTTGACCTGCGGCAACTATTTCGAAATGCGTCTTCAGTTCCAACCAATGGTACAATATCCGTCTCACAGCTCCTTCCCACGCCAGCCATCGAGTCGCCGATAATTGTATTAGATTCAGGAACGCTTTATTGTTATCGTTGATCAAATTATATAAATCAGCGTAATTCGCACGTCTCAGTGCACTATTAGCGAACCAATTTCTGGTTTCTCGTACTAGAAACTCGAGTGAAGATGGTAGAATCTCGGATGCTTTGGAACTGCACAAGTGTAGTGAATGGCATACACATCGCACTATCTGAAGATGCGGCAGTGGCACGCGTTCTTTGAGTAGTGTGTAGAGCGAATGATTTTTGCCGCATAAATTACTCGCACCATCTGTTCCGATACCGATCAAGTTTTTTATCGGCAAGTTAATCTCGATCAGGTATGCCGTGAGGCGGTCATAGAGAGCAATGGCAGTTGTTTCCACAACTTGGATTATGCCTAAAAACTCGGTCGCTATGTCGATTTTCCTCGAACTAAAATAACGTACACAGACAGCCATGTATTTCTGTGTTGATACGTCCGTCGATTCATCAAGGATCAAAGAATATGAGGAATCGCTTACGTCTTCTACAAGATCGAACAACAGAGCTGGCGAAATAACGTTCGAAATTAATTTGGAACACTTAGTGCGATGCATGCGCAACGATTCCAACTTTGATTGCTTTCCGAGATCGATGAGTAGTTCGTTTAAATGGTCGATACTGCGAACTGCACTATGAGTTGCAATATACACGGCGAGCTTCAAGTCTATCCTCTTGCTCTCGTCAGAAACAATCGCAATCCGACAAGATTCGAGGGTTTTTTGGTGGACCAGCTTGGTAGCATTATCCCGGTGGGCTTTAGCCTTGCTATGTTTTTCGAGGTCGTATTTTTGGGCTCGTAGTGCGGTTTTGCAAAGTTTGCAATATGCCTCTCGATTGACATTATCGGCATCGCTATTTTTCTGCAACCACCCTAGAAAGAACAAAGCTCAAAATAAAAGAGCTGACCTGTTCGTTGAAATTTCGTTTGTTAACAATGTATTTATTGTTAGAAAAAAACTTGATGTTAAGCTCGACACCGCACAGTGGGGCCGAATCCCAAATTCGCGGACATAACCCGAAAAATCACGTTTTGTTTTCGGGGTTTTAGAGTGAAGGAGTAAGTAAAGTAATAGTCCAAGGGTCGGATTCCAGACTGGGGAGGGTAAGATCCCCTATACCTGCTCTTTTATTCCAGTTCGAAAGTGACCCTCGCTCGAGTTAGACGCAGCGCGCTCCGAGTGAAATTCACAGTGTTGTGTTTAGAACGTGCTGAAGCTGACAAAAATCACGCCAAAAAATTAAAAAAAAATGGATTTGAAAGGGGAAAGTAAGTACAATATCACCGTGAAATTAGAAATGTATAGTAGTGATGCATGTGGCATCGAAAAAAGAATGATTTATCTGAAAATTACCGTAAAACTGCTACGAAAAATTGTAAACACGTAGAGAAAAGTTGAGTTGCTCCCTGTTGTCCCGCGGTCTTTCTTGTTGGAGGTTGTAGATTGATGTATTGTTTAATGGAAACAACCAAAAAATAGTCCGCATTTTTACGCGCCTGCTGTTGGTGCACATTTTTGTAACGAAAAGTACATTTTTCGCAATTGCGAGCGGTGAAAACACAAAATATCGGGAAATGGTTTATACATAAGTTGTGTGGTTTCGAAATATCTACCCAGGGGTGTACTCACATTGTGGGCCCAGTACCCCAGGTGGGCCCGGTGAGGCCCAAATCAATTTTTTTTTTTTTTTTCTAGCTTGCGCAAATTACTTTGCAAAAAATCAACATCATTGCTGCCAGAGGCCTTAAACTTATTAACTGCGCCGCATATTTCAACAAGTGAGGCAAGCTCAAGCTATTTTCCAGTTGAATCCACTGACTGCGAATCAAGTGATTCTTCCGATGATGATACCTACTAAGGTTGTACGTAACCAAGTAGATTAACGAATACACATTATAGAATTTTTTATATCACCTAACATTTTCCTATTATACAGGGTGTCTGGAAATTCGCGCACTCGAAGCATACCGGCGGATTCCTTGCAAAATAATAAGACGAAAGTCACCTATACAAAAAAGTCCGCGGGGACTTAGTTCTTCCGCAAAAAGGACTTAATAACGAACCAATTAGCGTTTATTTATAGAAAAGACTGTCTAAAATCCACAAGAATCCGCACTTTGGAAATTTCATTGCGTGAACCGACTGTCTAATGTCAATCGCTCACGGTGGCTTCAAGCGCGGCGGGCGGAGCGGGGAACACCACACATTATTGTCTTGTTCTCCCTAGTAAGGCGATGCGGATTCTTGTGGATTTTAGACAGTCTTTCCTATAGATGAACGCTAATTGGTTCGTTATTAAGTCCTTTTTACAGAAGAACTAAGTCCCCGCGGACTTTTTTGTACAGGTAACTTTTGTCTTATTATTTCGCAAGGAATCCGCCGGTATGCTTCGAGTGCGCGAATTTCCAGACACCCTGTATATATAATTAAGGATCTAACGGCTATTCTTTTAGTATGTATACATCATTATGATTTGCATATTTTTGTAATAACCTAATTTTAAGAAAATTATTGTTATTTGTAAATACTAACTTTACATCATTTTCATTTTTATATTTCTGTAGTCACCTGGTTTAAGCAAATTACTGTCATTTTCGTCTAAATAAAACATTTTTTTCCGTACAAATCAGCCATATTGGATCCGTCATTTTGTTTTTTGGATCTTTGACTTCGGATTCGTAATCAGCGACCCCAAAAACCTCCGAGTACAGATTTGCGACCGAATTCAACGTGTTTTTCAAGAAATTTGCTACCGTTTTGGATCCGCCATTTTGTTTTTGAGATTTTTGTTTTCGGATTCGTAATCAGCGACCCCGAAAACCCCCGAGTACAGATTTGCGACCGAATTCAACGTGTTTTTCAAGAAATTTGTTACCGTTTTGGATCCGCCATTTTGTTTTTGAGATTCTCGTTTTCGGATTCGTAATCAGCGACCCCGAAAACCCCCGAGTACAGATTTTCAACCGAATTCAGAGTTATGTCCGCAAATTTGGGATTCGGTCCCACTGTGCACCGGTCGAATTAGACTAGGAGTTGATGACTTCACATTCAAATCTACTATACCTTTGAATATTTCCAGATCTTCCCACGATTTTCGATATTTCTTTTCATATTTACCGAATTTCCCCATCTTACATTCAAAATTCAAATAATATAGTAAATAACCTCAAATATGGCGGCTTCCTGTATAGCAACGTGCATAGAGTCATACGGTACTAACCTAGAGCCGCCGCTCGTACGTCATGGTACTATAAGTAGTCATCGGAGCTGCCGCCGGCGCCACGGTACGTGAAAATCGTATCCGTATAACAAATATGCAGTCACACATGGAAATATATTTAGTTCAAACGTTTAACGAGAATTAGTCCGACAAAGTTAAAACAGCAATATTGCGAAAGGCTGGAAAAAGCTGGAAAAGCTAAAAAAAAGCTGAAAAAACATAAAAAGCCCAAAATCGCCGGCATAAAAAATGAGATAGCCCAATTGGGCGACGGCGACTTCGCTTCTATTTTATGTCGCTGTTTTGCCGTGGAAGTAGCCCAAATGGCGACAAATCGCCCAATCTGGCAACCCTGGTCATATTCCTAATGACCTGAAGGTTCCACTGGTCATAGGCAAATAAAATATTTGTAGAAGGGAAATTTGATTCAAAAAAAGGCTGGGAAAAATAATGAGCCACTGGGACACCATCGATGAACATTACTGTACAGTATTTAATACGTTATTAATATAAAGTGTTTTAAGAATAAAAGCAAAAAAGAATAGTTTATGATTCTAGAACCGCTTCAGCGAAAGACTGCTTGTTTGGGCACAGTTCTCTATCATAGAAAGTAGCAAAGGTTTTAGACCCTTCCGACCATCCAGCCGTTTTTCTAATTAGGTCGATAGAAACACCCTTTCTTTTTGCGGCTGATGTGGACGCGTGACGCGTACTGTAAGCCGTGAAAGTGTCGGTGTCTATTCCGCTCTTACTTAATATGATTTTGATCCAGCGACTTAGCGACTGGGTGGTTACAGATTTGTGTGGTTTCTTAAAGGATATGAAAACAGTTTTAGAGTTATTACGTATTAAGCGTGTTCGATCGATGTATGTCTCCAGACTGGATGCGGGACATATTTTATTAACTCTAAGGTAAAAGGGTAGAGTTAGAACAGGTTGAGATCTTCCTGGCTTGGAGGTTTTTATCCTTGCCGGAATTTTTATCTCGACACCATCCCTTGACCTCTTGATGTTATCCACATTGATCAATGCTAGGGTTTGCATCCTATGACCCGTTGTCAAGGCAAGAAGTGTCGCTAGTTTCATAGTGAGCTTTTCAAGAGAAATGGAGTCATTAGGGTACCATTTCGAGAGAAAATCTAAAACAACGCCCGGATCCCAAGTTGCATCATATTTCGGTCGAGAAGGACGGATGTTCGCGATGCCCTTAGAAACTCTTTTTATTTCCGGATCTTGACCTATGTGGGGTCCAAGGATCAACGATAATGCCGATCTGTAACTATTGATGGTACCGTATGATGCATTCTTCTGGAACTCACTTCCTAAGAATCTCAAAACCTCCGTAGTTGACGCTGATAAGAAATGAATGCCTTCTTTATGACAAAAGTTCCACCACTTTTTCCACGCAGTTTCGTATTGCCGACGAGATCCTTCACTTATTGATGCGATTGCCAGTTCAATGGTCTCTCGGGGTATTCCCCGGACTGCAAAGGCCTGTGACATAACACTCCTGCTACCAGGGTAAGACGGCGCCACAAGGGGTGCGGCTCCCTGTTTGAGGAATGCAACAAATTAATGCTGGGCTCGAAGAAAATTGGAGTACTTTCAAACATTTCCATGCAAGTTGGATACCATGGCTGCGTTGGCCAGTGAGGAACTACGATAATTCCTCGTGAGCGTTCCAATTTTACCTTTTTCAGAATCTTCAGAATTAATGAAAACGGCGGAAAGGCATAGAAAAAATATGACCGCCAGTTAATAGTAAATGCATCCACCGCTACCGAACCCGGATCTCTTTTCCAAGACACATACTTTTTGCATTTCTTGTTTGATCTTGTCGCAAATAAATCAATTTCCGGCACACCATACGACTGGCATATTTCTTCGAACGCTTCGTTCGACAACTCGAATTCTGTTTCAGGTTCTAACCGTCTAGACTCAGAGTCTGCTACAACGTTTTCTTCCGACCGAATATATGAGGCAAAAACCCATATATTCTGAGCTTCACACCACATCCACAGTTCCTTAGCCACCCTACTTAGGTCCTCGTATTGAGTACCCCCCATGCGGTTGATATAAGAAATTGCGGTGGTATTATCGATTCGAAGGAGCACGTTGCAATTTGAAAAGTGATCCGCGAAACATTTTAACCCGAAAAACGCAGACAATAATTCTAAGTAGTTTATATGTTTCTCCCGATCGATCAAATTCCAGAATCCATGTGACCTGTCTTTTCCGCAACAAACACCCCATCTGCATCCTGATCGCGAAGCGTCAGAAAAAATTTCGACACTGAAGAAAAAATCGTTGATGGGATTGTTTGCAGACAATATGTTATATTTCCACCATAGTAAATCCGGTTCGATATCGTTTGATAATCTAACCCGAGCCTCATAATTGCCGTGATTATCTTGTGAGACCCGACATTTCTCGCGTTCCATTATTTTTAGGTAAACCCAACCATACTTTACTCCATAACAGTATGATCCAAGTGTTCCAACGAAAGAGGCGAATTCTCTAATCCTGCAAGACTTGTCCTTCAAAAACCGCTCTACTAATGATAAGACTTTGCGTCTCTTATCATCAGGTAACTCTATTAACATATTTTGAGAATCTAAGATAAGCCCCAGAAATTTGCACCTTTGAGCAGGTGTCATACAACTCTTGTCAATATTTATAATGAATCCCAGACTTTCGAGTAACGAACGAGACTGTTCTACATTATTTTTGCAATCTGCAGAAGATTTTCCTATGAGAAGTAAATCGTCCAAATAGATTACTGACACATATCCGCATTTTCTTAAATGTGATATTATTGGTCTCATGATCTTTGAGAAGACGTATGGTGCGGTATTCAATCCAAACGGTAGGCAAGTGAATTCAAAGAGTTGATTGTTAAACGAAAATCTGAGATACTTTCTGTATGCCTCTGCAATCGGGATCAGATGATAAGCATCTTTCAAATCTAGCGTTGCCATAAAACAACTCCTGTATATTAAGTCTCTCGCTGTTCTAATATCTTCAAGCTTGAAATGCACTGTCTTAATGAAAGTATTTAATGATTTTAGGTTTAAGATCAAACGGGATGTTCCATCCGGTTTTGGAACAGTAAAAATGCTAGATAGAAATTGCCCCTCCGTGGCCTGGCAGCGGTGGATTACTCCTTTTTTCAAAAGCTGTTCTATTTGGTGCATGATTTGAGACTTTTCTCTGACTGACCAATGGAGCTCCTTGGGAGATGAAATTTGGAATACTTTAGAGTTAAAGGGTATCTCATAACCTGAGATCCAATTTAGAACTACTGTATCTGATGTTATCAAGAGCCATTGGCTCCTAAACCGACTTATCCTGCCTGCCAATATATTTACTTGGTCTAGCGTGTCGCAGAGTAACCCCGAGTTTTCTTGGGTGTTGGCCTGGGCTGCTCCCTCGAGCGGCTGTACTGTGCACTGCGCTGGTTGTATGGCTTTTGTTGCCCGCCTGACATTCTGCTCCGAGATTTCCACTGGTTCTGTCGAGGCGGGCCCATTGAGTTTTTTGACTGACGATTAACTATAGGCTTGACGGTAGGTTTCAGTACTTTACTAGTAAGTTCCATGGCTTGTGCTGTCTTAATATGGCCCTCAAGTTCTGTTCCAAACAGGAGATCATCGATCTGCGTAGCCTCAAGTGCAGCCCTTGCCGAGGCATTGACATTCGCCAGTATCAGTGACTTTCTTGTGAGAGAGGTATCTCTTTGAAGATCAATAAGGAGTCTGCCAGCATCGCTTATCCATTCTAGCAATGCTAGTTTTTCGATCTTATCATCTCTCAGCAACATAGTTATCGCTGAACCCAAGGCAGAAAGGCCCGCAGCAGTTTTTGTCTGCTTTGTTACCAACCTATTATCTCTGATAACCACTGACTCTGGGAGCGATGCCTTTACCTCTGGATTGAGTTTTGCTGGTCCAATGTTGGTACAATTTTCTGGCACAGCGTATTTTCTGACAAGCAAGGAACGTTCCTCATCTGGCAGTCCTTTTTTGATGATTTCTTGCCATCTTACAGCCAGATCACTGTGGACTGGGGGGGCCAAAGGATCTTCAGGTTCGAGTCGTTTCCCAATTGCGTCTAATATATCCTTATCGAGAGGTGTGCTGAGGTTCTGTTCTGCGTCTTCGTTCTCTGCTTGTTTTGGTTCGTCGATCAACGGCTGCATTACCTGTTCTACATGTACTGCGGAGGTCGATGGGTTAGGTGAAAACCTTTCCTCGTTAGACTCGTTTGACGCGTTTGACACGTCTGACACCTCGGAATCAGATGTATCATAACCTATGAACCAGAAAAGAGAATGGTTCCCAACTATTCTCCATACAGCGTTTTGGTTTACATTAAGACTCATGTCTAGTTTGCAAATTATTCTGTACATATTGACAATTCACATCTGTCACACAGAAGTAAATGCTCGAGGACTCACGTCCTCTAACTGTCTTGCACCCTCAAGGGATATCTTGATCCTTGAGTAGGGTTTAATTCGGACTGTTCTGAGTGACCATACAATATTTGTACGTGTATCATATTTACTGGGACTCAAGTCCCGCTTCAGCTCACAGCTGATAACCATATCGCTCGAAATTCTTCGAGAACCTCAGAATTATAGTCAGTCCAGTGCGTGTCCGCCATTTGCATTACCTGTCTGAAACGAAAAACATACTTACGGCGACGTTTGTGGCGGCTTTTTGACGTTTTACTTTTGGAAATTAGCTTTTCCAGTCGTTTCAGTCGACGTTCTAAGCTGTTCTCCTTGTCTTCCTCCGAATGTGACCGTTTATGATGTTTTCTGCCCATTTTCTTGATTTACTGTCAAAACACGTGTGGCTTTGTACGCACAAAGAAAAGGAATGAGATTGTCCTGGCGTGCCACCGGGTAGACGGTGGCGCTGCCAGGCGAAATTTTTTCCTTTAAACCTGTGGCTCCATCGCATGGAAGAAGGGGTACTACCTGGTGATCTCGAGGAAGAGGCGCGCAATACAATCTTACTAACTAACTTAACCCTAACGTGGATATTTTCGTAAATAAATTATACAATACAAAAAGAGGAAAACGAGACGAGACTAGTGCTCTCCACGGCTACAACTACGTTCGCAATACCCAGGATAGCCAAGACAGATTATAGAATTACTAATATTCTACTACCAGAAAATCAAGAAAAGATAGTAGCTCAACTACAAAGAATAGGAAACTAAGTTCCGTAATAATTAACTAATAGCAAATTTTGTGCTAGATTGCACAAGGATTTCTCCTCAAAGCATGCGTAAGCAACCAACAGACAGCCAGTCACGAAATAACTCAATAATTAAGTCAAAGAATGTTATAGATTCGGTACGAGACGATATTATTAATAAAAATGCAATCAATCAAATACTACAGCACGACGAGACCTCGTGGCCCAACGCCTGCGTAGAAAACTATACTCTACTCAATATTCGTACTCGATACCATACGATTTATTCAGAATTAGTTCGTGACTTCACAATAAATTAGATAGGCTTACCTTACGGCTGATTCTGGCCTCAAGGCACTGAACTACACTTTAAAGTTAATAAAAGACTATAAATTTGGAAAAAGAAGCTAAATTATGAAAAATCGGTTACACTAATAAAAAAAGACTCGAGACGGAACGGTACGATAATGCGTGCAGCACAGCCGGCAGTCGAACGTAGAAGAGACGGATCCTTGGTGATTCCTTCGGCTCGCTAGGTGATGGGTTGCGAATTTCTTCCTGTGATTGGCCTAATTAGGTAGCGTAAGTGGGGCGGATCTAGCGGACAGTTTTTGGGTGTCGCGCTAGGATCCCGCTGACGGAATTATGCTTTCTTCTAGATCTGGATTGTGACTCGTCGTTGTCCTGGTGTGATCTCAGCTGTTTTCTGGACAACGCTCGGACTAAGGTGCGCTATTTCGAAATCGAAACCGTGTCGCAACGGAGTTGAGTCAATCATTATGAAGACTGGCTCCCGTATTATCGTCATTTTCTTACTCCCTGATTTTCGTTGACTCGGAGGAGCTCTCCAGACGTCCACTCATCCAAAAGTTTACCTGCCTCACAGTGGGGCCGAATCCCAAATTCGCGGACATAACCCGAAAAATCAAGTTTTGTTTTCGGGGTTTTAGAGTGAAGGAGCAAGTAAAGTAATAGTCCAAGGGTCGGATTCCAGACTGGGGAGGGTAAGATCCCCTATACTTGCTCTTTTATTCCAGTTCGAAAGTGACCCTCGCTCGAGTTAGACGCAGCGCGCTCCGAGTGAAATTCACAGTGTTGTGTTTAGATGGTGCTGAAGCTGACAAAAATCACACCAAAAAATTTCTAAAAAATGGATTTGAAAGGGAAAAGTAAGTACAATATCACCGTGAAATTGAAAATGTATAGTAGTGATGCATGTGGCATCGAAAGGAGCATGATTTATCTGAAAATTACCGTAAAACTGCTACGAAAAATTGTAAACACGTAGAGAAAAGTTGAGTTGCTCCCTGTTGTCCCGCGGTCTTTCTTGTTGGAGGTTGTAGATTGATGTATTGTTTAATGGAAACAACCAAAAATAGTCCGCATTTTTACGCGCCTGCTGTTGGTGCACATTTTTGTAACGAAAAGTACATTTTTCGCAATTTCGAGCGGTGAAAACAAAAAATATCGGGAAATGGTTTATACATAAGTTGTGTGGTTTCGAAATATCTACCCAGGGGTGTACTCACATTGTGGGCCCAGTACCCCAGGTGGGCCCGGTGAGGCCCAAATCAATTTTTTGTTATCATAACGCTCATCTTTTTTATAGCGGATATTTCAACAAGTGAGGCAAGCTCAAGCCATTTTCCAGTTGAATCCACTGACTGCGAATCAAGTGATTCTTCCGATGATGATACCTACTAAGGTTGTACGTAGCCAAGTAGATTAACGAATACACATAAT
The DNA here is from genome assembly GCA_914767705.2 of Tenthredo notha. Classification (NCBI taxonomy): domain Eukaryota; kingdom Metazoa; phylum Arthropoda; class Insecta; order Hymenoptera; family Tenthredinidae; genus Tenthredo; species Tenthredo notha. Next base: position 13,246,499 of record OU611913.1, on the reverse strand, counting down.
AGAATTTTTTATATCACCTAACATTTTCCTATTATATATATATATATATAATTAAGGATCTAACGGCTATTCTTTTAGTATGTATACATCATTATGATTTGCATATTTTTGTAATAACCTAATTTTAAGAAAATTATTGTTATTTGTAAATACTAACTTTACATCATTTTCATTTTTATATTTCTGTAGTCACCTAGTTTAAGCAAATTACTGTCATTTTCGTCTAAATAAAACATTTTTTTCCGTACAAATCAGCCATATTGGATCCGTCATTTTGTTTTCTGGATCTTTGACTTCGGATTCGTAATCAGCGACCCCAAAAACCTCCGAGTACAGATTTGCGACCGAATTCAACGTGTTTTTCAAGAAATTTGCTACCGTTTTGGATCCGCCATTTTGTTTTTGAGATTTTTGTTTTCGGATTCGTAATCAGCGACCCCGAAAACTCCCGAGTACAGATTTGCGACCGAATTCAACGTGTTCTTCAAGAAATTTGTTACCGTTTTGGATCCGCCATTTTGTTTTTGAGATTTTCGTTTTCGTATTCGTAATCAGCGACCCCGAAAACCCCCGAGTACAGATTTGCGACCGAATTCAACGTGTTTTTCAAGAAATTTGTTACCGTTTTGGATCCGCCATTTTGTTTTTGAGATTTTCGTTTTCGGATTCGTAATCAGCGACCCCGAAAACCCCCGAGTACAGATTTTCAACCGAATTCAGAGTTATGTCCGCAAATTTGGGATTCGGCCCCACTGTGTGCCTGAAGGATCTGGCTCCAGTCGGGACGATCCTAAACTGGGTCTTCGTCTCGGCTGCACCATTTGCGTCGCGGAAGGTCATTAAAACCTCCTCACACGAGGTAGCTGCTCGTTGTCGAGACGATATTCGTGAGCTTTCTCGGCTAACACGTCGACGGTACGATAATCAGGAGGGTAGATGTTGTTCCTCTGGTTCAGCTCCAGGCTGAATAGTCGTCGATGAAGGAGGCTGTGTTGAGCTACTTAATTCGCTCAGCCCTATACGCTATCATCGCGGCATCCAGTTTCGATACGATATGGCCATCGTCGTTGCAACTCTGGCGAGCCTGGGGAGGTTGCTCCCTCGATGAATGTTGACTCCGTTTCGCGCCGAGGTGCGGATGACAATTTTCATAGGAAAAAGAGCAATATAAAGAAAAAGGGATTAGAAATATGATAACCTGCCTATTCTGTCTTGGCTCGTCCTAGGTAGCCTGCCGACCGTGCACACTAGTTACCGCATTCGGTAGTCCCTGGGACGCTTGCACAAAGTGCAACGTCACAATGTATGTATGTAACACCTTCCAGTAATCCTGCAGTTAATTTTTTGCAGGTAGACGCGGATAGGTGCCCGATGGGAAATGACGTATAGAAACGGAAGAATGTCGAGCGCGTGTGGAATACGGACACAAACGGATAGAATCACCCGTGAGTCTGCGAATAGGATCGGGTAGCGTTCGATATGGCAGTCGGCTGCAGGTAGACGCGGATAGGTGACCGATTGGAAATGACGTATAGAAACGGATGAATGTCGAGCGCGTGTGGACTACGGACAGAAACCGATAGAATTACTCGCGAGGTTGCACATAGGATCTGGTGGCGTTCAACGCTGCGGACAGACGCGGATACATAATTTCTCATAGAAATGAATACGTTATGGTTAAGCCGAAAGAAATACGATGGAAACGGATAGACATTCAGTCGTTACTCCATTTTTTGTGGGTAAAGTGTATAGAATTCCATTAGGTACTTATAAGTTTGGACCATGTTTTCTATGGGTTTCAAACGGAACTCTATCCACATTTCTAACAGGGCATTTAAAAGAACCAAGTTGTTTGAGTAAGAGTTGCACTTCGATCTGGTTTGTGAATAGGAAAAGAACAAGAACTAATGAGGACAATTTTATTACTTGTTATCGATAGTTACTTAATCTCATCACATAATTAAAGAATAGAATCGTTCAGTTTATAATTAGATAAAGATGAGGTACTGTTGACATTCATGAGATTCATTCTTTTCTTCTTAGTTAATACATAGAAAGAGAAATGACATTCCCAGAGCAATATCAACCTGGACCCTTGAAGTTGGTATATTTATACTAGAATGATTGGAGACCGATGCTAATCTTGATCGATATTGATAACTCCGCCCTTAGGCCCACACATAGTTCGATAGGTGAGATTGAGAGTTGATCGTTCATAGAATTCAATGTTCTCTTGTAAGCCAAGATAGAGAGAGATTTAACCACTGTGAGGTTACAAGAGAACGAGATAGACACACATTGAATTCCAGTGAATGAGACTGATAAATTTGCCTTTTAGGCCAACGTATATTTCTATGATTGAGATTGATAACATTGCCATACAGGCCGGCACATATTTCTATGTGTGAGAGTGAGAATCTCCTTATAGTGGAGAACGTACCTTTATATATTGATGAGAGAAGCCGAGCAGAAGAAGCGAAAAATAACAGATAATGTTTATTATAAAACAAAAGCGTGGGTTTCCCTAACGATCTCATGATCTAGTTTTTAAAGGTTTATGCCTAATCCCACGGATGGCGCCGCTATATCGGAAACAATGCATGCAAAGAAATCGATTCATCGAACGCTCCAGAATAAACCTAACGCTCGATCACACATTAAAAAGTGAATGACAGGGTAATGTTACACATTGATGCGATCTGTTGAGAATGAGTTAAAGGATGCAGATATCAAAACTATGGATAACGTCGTATATCTTTATTAGATAATGGGTTTTTAAACATTTCTCCCCCCCAAACTAGAAAATGCATTTTCTGGTTTACAAGGAATCCACTTCAATTGGAAGAGGACATACTTTTACAATCGGTCTTTTGAATGTGGAAATTTGGGTACGAACTGTGATGACACGAGTATGGCCGTCTTTTCCTGGATGCAACTGAATGACGCGACCCAATGGCCACTTTGACGGTGGATATCTCTCGTCAATAACCAGAACCATAGCTCCTTCCTTTATTGATTCAGAGGTTTGGTTCCACTTGTAAATAGATTGGTAGCGCTGTAGATATTCTCGAGACCATCGAGTCCAAAAACTCTCAACCATCTGGCGAATGTGTTGCCATCTGGACAAACGAGAAGTTTTGATGATTTCCAAAGATGGTTCAGGGATGATTGTCGGTGCGTTTCCAATAAGAAAATGCCCTGGTGTCAACGGAGTCAGATCTTCCGGATCATTGGTCAAAGGGGAGAGAGGTCGGGAATTAAGAACAGCTTCGATTTGAGTGAGGAGAGTAGTCATTTCTTCATAAGTGAGATGCTGTTCTCCGATAACTCGTCGTAAATGATGTTTCACCGATTTGACCCCAGCTTCCCATTTTCCTCCGAAATGGGGGGCGGCTGGTGGATTAAATATCCATTGAGTGCCATCATTTGCTAATAGGGAGGCAAGCTGTTGGGATTCTTTAGATGCTGATGAGAAGAGCTTCTGAAGCTCGGAGTCAGCTCCTGTAAGGGTGGTTCCACAATCACTCCTTAATGTAGCACAGATACCTCTGCGGGCCGTGAACCGTTTGTAAGCTGCAAGAAAAGTCTCAGAGGAGTAGTCGGTAACCAATTCTAGATGTATAGCGGAGGTGGCATGACAGACAAATAGCGCAATATAAGCTTTGTAAGTGCGAGCACCTCGCCCTTTCCAGGTTTTTAAGTGGAGAGGTCCTGCATAATCGATTCCGGCATGTAAGAAAGGTCGAGATGGAATTACATTGTCGGTAGGAAGTTGTCCCATTATTTGCTGAGCTCTTTTTTGACGATACCGAGTACATCGCACACATTTGAGGATGAAGGATCTGACTGGTGCTCTTCCTCCAATTATCCAGAATTGATCGCGAATGTATGCAAGTGTAACTTGCGTTCCTCCGTGAAGGGTTTGCTGATGAGCGTCAGATATAATTAGCTTTGTCAAAGGAGAATCCTTAGGTAAAATTAGCGGATGTTTTGTGCTCGGATCTAGCAAGGATGACTGGAGTCTACCTCCAACACGGAGATATCCGTTTTTGTCGATGAATGGTGTGAGGCGAATGAGCGAGCTAATTTTGGGTAGAAGTTGGTTATTCGACAGGCGTTTGAATTCTTGAGAAAAGTACGATTTCTGGATGATCTTAACCCAGAAGTTTTTTGCAGATTCGAGCTCTTGAGTAGTTATTGGAGTCCCGTGGATGGATGATTTAGGAATTTTACGAAGTCGTGCAATAAATCTTTGACACATTGCAGTTATCCTGAGAAGTCGCGTGAGATTTGAATATCGGTGAATTAGATCCCAGAATAAAGAGTTTTCACGGCGATTGATCGTCGCTACTTTGGCAGGACGTTCTTCAAGGTTGTCCCTTGGTTTTGGGAGTTGAGGTTCACTAGGCCAAGTTGACGAATCTTCTGTGAGCCAATGTGTTCCTTTCCACCAGATTGAGTATTGCGACAGCTGATTCGGAGTGAATCCGCGAGTCGCACAATCAGCTGGATTATCTTTTCCTGGAACAAACTTCCAGATTGCTTGCGGTAGAAGGTCTTGGATAAGACATACGCGGTTGTGGATGAATTCCTTCCAGCGAGACGGATGATTGTTTATCCAGGTATGAGCGATGGCAGAATCAGTCCAAAGGTAGATGGGAGCATCACCGAAGTCCAGCGTTTTGATGACATGACTGACGAGTTTCGCAAGAAGTACCGCTCCAGAGAGCTCAAGTCGAGGGATTGTTAAACGCTTCAGCGGAGCGACTTTGGTTTTGGCACAAATCAAATTTACCTTGACTTCACCGGTGTTGTTTGTGGATCGAACATAGACAGCAGTTGCAATAGCTGATTGAGACGCATCACAAAAGCCATGAATCTGAATAGTGGAATCATCGTTGATCCCCAACCATCTTGGAAAAGATAGGTTTGAAATATCTTCAAGTTGTTCAATGAAGTCTGTCCATTCCTTTGCTATGTGTGGAGGAAGAGGATCATCCCAATCTAATTTAATTGACCATAATTCTTGGATGAAGATTTTTGCCTTGATGGTAACTGGAGATAATAATCCCAAAGGATCAAACAATTGGGCAATAGTTGACAGGGTGGATCTTTTGCTGATGACCTTCATATTTGGTTTTTTAACTGTAAATTGGAAAGTATCAGAGGCTGGTTTCCAACTCAATCCTAGCGTCTGAATTGTGGTGCTATCTTCGATGGGTAACGATAAGGAGGTCACCCTTTTTTCTGGGGAAGTTGATTGTAATATAGTTGGTTCGTTACTACTCCATTTTGACAGCGGGAAACCTCCAGCTGCGCAGAGCTGCGAAACCTGCTGAAGAAGTTCTTCAGCTTGGGAAATAGAGTCTGCTCCTCCAAATATGTCGTCCACATATCTGCCTTTCTCTAAGACTGGGACAGCAAGTGGATATTTGTGTCCCTCATCTTTGATCAACTGTAGCAACGTACGTAGAGCTAAAAATGGAGCACACGCTAATCCATAAGTGACAGTAGTTAATTGATAAGTGATTGGATTTAAGGATGTATCCAACCACAAGATTCTTTGCAGATCCCAATCATCGGGATGAACGTTAATCTGTCGATACATTTTCTCAATATCGGTTGAGAACACGTAACGAAATCGTCGAAACCAGATCAAAACATTAAACAGATCAGTTTGATGTTTGGCTCCAGTATGTAATAAATTGTTTAGAGACATTCCACTAGAAGTTCGACTAGATCCATTAAAGACCACTCGAAGTTTAGTAGTGAGACTACTTTCTTTGATGACGCCATGATGTGGCAGATAGAATACGCGTTCCGGCTCTGGTGAGATTGTTGGAACAAGTCGCATGTGTTTCATCATAGCATATTCTTGCAAAAACTTGGAGTACGTTTGATGGTAAGATGGATTAGACTCAAATTTCTTTGATAATGTTGATAACATTCGATGTGCTATGCGTTTTGAATCCCCTAACTCAACTGTAGCTTTTTTTAAGGGAAGTTTCACAGTGTAGCGTCCTGTGCTATCTCGACTGTGCGTTGATTTAAAGTGATTTTCACATTCTTGTTCCTCTCTTGTAGCTAAAAGGTTGTCTGTTGATGGAGGTTCTTCTAATTGCCAAAATTTTTGAAGAAGATCATAGAGTTTTGTATCAATAGATACGTGATAGCCTTGGATGTCCGTGGGAATTGATCTCAATCCTGATGGACCAGAAATTATCCAACCAAGGGTGGTTAGCTGAGCAATAGGCGTGTTTGCTGCTCCTTTGATAATACCTTCTTCGATTATTTGACCATAAATGTCTGCTCCTAGAATGATATCGATCTGACCTGGATTATTATAATTTGGATCTGCTAATGTTAACCCTGCTAGGTGAGACCAAGATGTTGTAGTTGTTCTGACAGTTGGGATAGTTGTGGTGAGTTTTGACAGTACGTGAGCTGAAATTCCACAGGTTGAAGTGGAGTCGAAGTGAGGTTTGATCTTAAAGGATACAGTGCCTTTTGTCTTGCATGTCCTCTGTGCTCCAATGCCAACCAAACGGATAGAAGACTTTTGCCTGGGCAAGTGAAGTAATTGAGTCAGACGTTCAGAAATTAATGAAATTTCAGATCCTTGATCAATCAGTGCTCGTGCTGTAATTGGTTCGCCATGCTCCGAGTATATTAGCACCTGAGCTGTGGCCAAGAAAATACAGGGTGATGAAATCACTGGCTGCGAAGTATGATGAACTGCTGCTGACGGTTCGGATTCTGCATTTCTTGACGTTGATGGGTTTGATGAATTATTGTGTTGGTATTTTCCAGGTTGTTTGTAAGGACCATGTGTGGATTTGTTCTCCTGGTGAATACTCGAATGGTGTTTCTTACCACATTTGAAGCAGCGCTTTGTTGAACGGCATGCCTTCAACTGATGCGGTCCGAGGCAATTGTAGCACAACTTCTTTTCGGTAACAATCTTGAGTTTGTCTTGTATTGATTGGCTGTTATATTTTGGACAACTGGAAATGTAATGGGAGGATGAACAAACAATACATGATTTGGATGATGATTCAGAATTCCGTTCATTCTCCTGTCCAGAGAAATGTGATTTAGCGTGTCTTGGAGTAGAATGAGGCGTGAGTTTTCCACCCAGTGACTTTTCATATGCTTGTAGTGACAACATTCTTGTCATCAAGAACTCGGTGAATTGAGACCACGTGGGTGGTTCCTTTGAGGATCCTAAATGATGTTCCCATGTTTTCACAGACTCGGAATCTAGTCGGTGAACCGCGATAAATACGAGAAAATCATCCCACGAATCGACTGGGCGTTGCAAAGTTTCCAATGTTCGATAGATCTGCATAACGCTTGAATACAATTGTTCCATTTCAGAGGCTGATTCCTTGGTCATTCTCTTCAAAGTGACCAGTGAGTGTAGTGCTGAGTGTACAAGTAGTCGTTTATTTTCGTAAAACGAAACTAATGAATCCCATGCTTTCTGAAAATTATCAGCTGTGAGCGAGGTATTCTTTATTAATTGAGCTGCAGAGCCGACTAGGTTCGTTTTTAGATATTGGAGTTTTTCTACAGCTGATAACGTAGGATTATCCAGGACTATAGACGTAAATAGATCTTTGAATGGTAGCCATTCTGATGGTGATCCGTCGAATTTTTGTAGAGTAATCTGAGGAAGGCGTGGCCCACGATGAAAGACTGTTGGACCAGTCGAACTCTGAGAGATCGAGTGCGCTGACAGAGATCGCCTGTTTTGATTTGGCAACTCGTCCAACAGTGTATTCATTTGTTCTAATGCATCGAGATAGCATTCTTGCGTTATATTAAGATAATTATTTTTAAAATAGGAACGGTCGAGGACGTAACGTCGCTCGCTAGCACTTAGCTCGTTTACACCAATGTTGATGGCTTCATGATTGAGAACAAACTTCTGCCAATGTTCCTTGAGAGCATTGAGACGAGCTTCTACTCGATGTTGAGATATGTTAGCAGTTCCAATCTTTACGAGGTTATCGACTGCCGATGAGATGAATTCTTTCAATGTTCGTTGTTGATTGATGTGAGATTCAATATGACTGACTCTCATTTTATCTAGTTCTCCCTTTCACCAGATCCGGCTCGAAGGACCAAATGTTTGAGTAAGAGTTGCACTTCGATCTGGTTTGTGAATAGGAAAAGAACAAGAACTAATGAGGACAATTTTATTACTTGTTATCGATAGTTACTTAATCTCATCACATAATTAAAGAATAGAATCGTTCAGTTTATAATTAGATAAAGATGAGGTACTGTTGACATTCATGAGATTCATTCTTTTCTTCTTAGTTAATACATAGAAAGAGAAATGACATTCCCAGAGCAATATCAACCTGGACCCTTGAAGTTGGTATATTTATACTAGAATGATTGGAGACCGATGCTAATCTTGATCGATATTGATAACTCCGCCCTTAGGCCCACACATAGTTCGATAGGTGAGATTGAGAGTTGATCGTTCATAGAATTCAATGTTCTCTTGTAAGCCAAGATAGAGAGAGATTTAACCACTGTGAGGTTACAAGAGAACGAGATAGACACACATTGAATTCCAGTGAATGAGACTGATAAATTTGCCTTTTAGGCCAACGTATATTTCTATGATTGAGATTGATAACATTGCCATACAGGCCGGCACATATTTCTATGTGTGAGAGTGAGAATCTCCTTATAGTGGAGAACGTACCTTTATATATTGATGAGAGAAGCCGAGCAGAAGAAGCGAAAAATAACAGATAATGTTTATTATAAAACAAAAGCGTGGGTTTCCCTAACGATCTCATGATCTAGTTTTTGAAGGTTTATGCCTAATCCCACGGATGGCGCCGCTATATCGGAAACAATGCATGCAAAGAAATCGATTCATCGAACGCTCCAGAATAAACCTAACGCTCGATCACACATTAAAAAGTGAATGACAGGGTAATGTTACACATTGATGCGATCTGTTGAGAATGAGTTAAAGGATGCAGATATCAAAACTATGGATAACGTCGTATATCTTTATTAGATAATGGGTTTTTAAACACAAGTTGACCTTCACCGCAGTTCAGCGCCGCCACCTAGAGAAGATATGATCGCACCATACCCTTTCCCCCTCGATATCCTATAAGTTTTGTCTGAGGCGTTTTCCCGTATTTTGCTTGGTTTCGGAGATATCAGCCTGGGGCGATTAAAATAAATCACCCTGTATATGGGGCTGTCCACGTCAACTCGACACGGCTGCAGACCTCATCATCTCCGATTCGATTGAAAAAAATTAAATAAAAAGAATTCTGCTCACGTTTTTGCGAGTAGGAGGTTGTTCTATATCATCATCAGGATTTTTGTGATTTTTTTCGGAATTTTAAAAAAGGTCCTTTTTTCAAGGATAAAAAAATTCATAGCTCCGAAAGCGTCGATTTTAAAAATCCAAAAGAAATTTGGAAGGTTCTCTAGACATGGAATGATAACATATTAAATTAAAAATCAAATCGGAGATGATGAGGTCTGGAGCCGTGTGGAGTTGACGTGGATAGCCCTATATGTTTTCACTGGAAATCTTTAGTTCTCGGTATCACAAGTTACGTTCATCTTCCAAAAGTCATAGATACTTTAGGGTGTAGTATGAGCGTCGTACACTGTACCATGCCGTTATGCGCGGTGTCAGTACCGTACGTCTGCTTCTCTCCGGAGTTAACGTGGACTGAGGTGGCGCCGGCGCTTGTTTCAAGCGCTGGGGGGAAATGTTGACGCTTGTGTTTTTTTTTGATTCACGGAAATGAGGCATTCCACGTCTACTGGGCCACTTTTTCATTTCTTTTTCATTTTTGGTGTCTTCAGGGGTCCCAACAAACATTTTTGGAGCACTTGTCGAAGTCCAAAGTAAAAATGTCATAAAGCTACGTATTATATTAGAAAATATTGATTTTTACCGATTAGTATTTTCGAATAATTCTGTCGCACTAGAGCAGATGGAATCAAATTATTTGACACATGTTTTCGGAAGGATCTTTCACGCTCTTTCACATAAAAATATCCGTTTTATTCGGAACAGATCCAATGACCGCGAAGATACATTTTCGACATTTCAATTACGTTCTTTTCAAATTTTGGCCGGGTTTAAAAATTTTGAATAATTCTTTTCAATAATTAATGATTATTTTTCAAGGCACCACCATAAGTAAAGTGAAATTGAAAACAACAAAAAAAAAAATGCTCATCTAGAGAATTCGAAAACGAAGAAGATGATTCCTGAGCGGAGTCTGTACGATAAAAAACATTGCAGTTATCGCTTCCCAAAGATAAAATTTTGTCTGATGCAGATACCTTCAGGGTCATAAAAAAGTCCCCTGATTTTTGTTCTATTATCTGGGAACTAGAAAAATAAATTTGTTTATCAATGTCATTTATCTCCGTCAATATTGCTTTGTGAATTTTTTTTTAACATTCTGTGTATAAAATATTTTAATACCGTGCGGGGGTTCAATTAAGATATTATTTTTTATTATGCTATAGTTTTTTGCGTGAATTTTTTTTCCGATTCTTAAATTCTTTTTATTTAGTATTTGAAAATTTCTGGGTCTCTGTTATTTTTAAATTTTTTCGGAAAACGTTTTCCTGCAGTATCCCAACTGAATTGTTTCAATTCAAAAAATCTCAATCAGCGCTTGGAACGTCGACGTCATCGGATTATACTTTGCACTGATAATCATCATCCTAAAACATACCCCTTGTATACTCCTTGCTATACTTAATTTTTTAGCGGTGTGTCTCATGTGTCGCGAAAATGTTGCCACCCACGCGTACATTGGATGTGGGCATCGACTCGCTTGTGCCGGATGCGCCCAAACATTGTGGGACCTGCCAATGGAAAGAGGACGTTCTTGCCCGCTGTGCAGAAAGCCCTCGACAATACCGCCACAGCGTATTTACCAGGGCGGAGAATAATACTTTTGTGAAAATGTAAATAATAAAAAGAAAAAAAAAGAAAAAAAAATGCCAAGTTATGTATGTTTTATACATACAAAAAAAAAAAAAATGCTAATAGAAATATTTGAGTTTTATTTCTCCGTCTTTTTCCCACCCCGCAGATAGTTTGTGATAGGCAACTCAAAACCTGAATGGACTGAACTGTTTTTAAAAAAAATATTTGCATTCGCATCCATTGGGCTTGATGAAATGACTTTTGAAACGTGCTAAAAATGAAACATCAAAAACGGATTCCATGACAGTTATGAGTTACCCATATAAGTGAACATTTAGGAAGAATTTTTTTCATCTTCTATTCAAGTTCTTACTAAATATAATATAGCTCAGCTTTTGATAGTGTTTCAATAAACAAATTTGAATGCATCATACTTATGAAGTTAATTGTACAAATCAATAACTCTTTTCCATGCAAATGAATAAATTGTAGATACTTCAAATGAAATAGTGGAAATATGGAAGCGTTAATGGTTAGCCGTTACGAAAACCTGAGGAATAGACCATATAGGCAGCGTTACGAGAATTCAGTAGCATCACTGCTGCGTCATTCGTCGCCGCTGAGGCACTCTCCTCCTCTACCGGTCCCCCCACCTCGTACCTAGGTATTCCCCTCACGCGGTCTTAATTTTCGTAACGGTAGAAAGTTGCAGCCCCCTCAGCAAAGAACTTTCACTTGAAGAAACAAATCGATTAAAATTAATCAACGCGGAGGATGAAATACGTTCGAAATATCGTTTTTCGAAGTTTAGATATTTCGAAATTTTGGTCTTTCGAACTTCTGGTCTATCGAGATTTCGAATTTAGAAATATTGACTTCGTACGTTCATATTTATTATCTACATTATGCTCACTCAGAGTAATAATTATCAGAAAATACATTTTCGAATGAACGAGCGTTCTGACAGGTAACCGCCTGCTGAAAAAGTCATTCGAAGAAATAATCCTTTGAAAAAAAAAAAATTAAAATCACTTCGTCTATCGATATTTTTGCATTCGTATTTTTTGAATTCGCATTTTTAGTCGTTCGAAATTTTGGTCTTTCGAAATTTTGACCGGCGCCCGAGATTTAATCGAAAAATTAATCAATAAATATAGTCGCATAGATCTGTAAAGTTATAAATAAAAATATTCATCCAATTTTTTTTTCATTTGAGAAAATACAATCCCGTATCTCAATTCAAAAAAATTTGTCATGCGCAACCTCGTATCTTAAAATACAAGATGGCGCATATAAACAAGTTCTCTCTCTGCAGTGTCATTTAGTTCAATCTTATTAATAAAAAATTTATCTCTCAGTAAATTTAATTGTCTTTCAAAGTGAATAAACAATAGTTAATAAACACAATTTTTATTATAGTGAAAAAAGTATCGGAGTGAGTAACAAAAATTAAATAATTATCAATTCTAACTTATTGCTGGCACCAATTCTTACATGAAATTAAATTAATTTTTTAGAGTTAAATAATATGTCATCCGAAGAGCCAAATTCAACAAATAAAAAAATAATATCGGATAAAGACGGAAATAATAATGAAAGTGACATTCACGAAGTGGTAATGGTGCTTGATGAAACTACTGGAGATTTAATTCCTCTCGAATGTACACCAGTGAATGAAGATGAAGAGGAAAATGTTGATTCTAGTTTATTTATAAAAATGCACTTAGATGAAACTACAGGATTATTCGTGTTAGATTCAGATCAATCAGTTTCATCACATGGATTGTTAAATTCATCAAATTCATTAGTTTTGAATCAAACTGACAGTTCAACAAGTGATGTAAGTCCATCTCGTCCTACAGCAACCACTCTTAGTGAACATTCAGGAATTATAACTAAAAAAAGGTTACGTCAAAATCAAGGTCATAGTAAAGATTGGGAACGCAATAAAGTCAAAAAAGCTCGGGTAGAAGGTAAGGCTTATTTCAGCATAAGTAGAAAGAAGAATGAAAGCAGTACATTAACTGAAAGAAAAGAACGAAAAATAAGACCAGGATGTACTTCTAAAAAATGTGCTGCCAGTCAAGTTCAAAAGTGTAATGAAATTTCGGAAAAAATTAGAAAAAATATTTTCAACTCATTTTGGAAAGATTTGAATTAGGACCAAAAGCAGTCGTACGTGATATCTCTTGTTACCAAAGAAATAATTCCACGAAAAGATAATTCAAAAAAATCCAGACGAAAGTTTACTTTTCAGTATAATCTTATGGTTAATAATAAAAGGTTATTAGTATGTTAAAAAATGTTTCTGAGTAAATTAGGTTTAGGTGAGTCTCAAGTTTTAAACTGGGTAAAAAAAAGTAGTGATTATGGTTTGTTAAAAAAAAAAAAATCAAAGAATACTAGAAAAGAATCAAAGCTAATCAAGGGGAAGCTATCACAGGTGGAGAATTTTTTAAATAAATTACCCAAAATGGAGTCACACTATTGTCGGAAAGATACATCCAAGTTATATTTAGATAATTTATACAAGTCTGCTCAAGATGTATACCGTGATTTTTTAAATTCTATGAAAGAGCTAAATATCCCAGATAATAAAGTACCTAGCTATGGATTTTCAGTTAAAAAAATGCAATCGATGAATATTGAGATTTTTCAACCGCGAAAAGATTTCTGCGACACATGTTTTGCTTTTAAAAATAAAACTATATCTACAGAAGAGTATAATAAACATGTAAAAGAAAAAGACCGTGCTCGGGATGAAAAAGACCAGAATAAAATAAAGGCTATTGCTGGAGAGATAAAGGCATTTACTGCAGATGTTCAAGCCGTGCAAATGATACCACATTTACCGGCAGGTGCTCTTTATTTCAAAAAAAAATTGAAGTGTCATCAATTTACAGTATATAATATAGCAAATGGAGATGTGTTGTGCTATGTATGGCACGAAGGTGAAGGTGGCATGGATGGCAACATTTTTGCGTCTTGTCTTATTAACTTTTTAAAAACTGAAGTTCAGCTTGATACGCCGATAGTATTTTACAGTGACGGTTGCAGTGCTCAGAATCGCAATGTCACTATAGCTAACGCTTTGTACTAATTCGCTGCCAAAAATAATGTCGAGATACTTCAAAAATATTTAGTCAAGGGTCATACTCAAATGGAATCTGATTCCGTTCATGCGGCCATAGAAAGGCGTAAAAAAGGTCGCGAGTTGTATGCACCTTGTAATTTTGTGCAAATTATTCAAGAATCTAGAGTAAAAAAACCATACAAAGTCAAGTATCTTGATTACAAATTTTTTTAAAATTATTCTGATTAGAAATTTTTTAAATCGATTCGGCCTGGAAATAAAACTGGTTCACCAACTGTATTACAGCTGAGAGGATTGAAATATAATAAGGACAAGTTAATGTATGAATTATCTTTTGATAATGAATGGGAGAATCTTCCGCAACGTTTGGACAAGAAGTATTCTGTCGAAACTGAAGTTGAAGACTTATATTCCAAAGAAATCCCTTTAACTAATCAAAAATACAAGGACTTACAATCTCTGAAACCATTATTGCCGAAGGACTATCATTCTTTTTATGAAAATTTAAAATATGTTAAAGAGAAATAAAAATTATATTTTTTTATATCTGTAAAAATCATCTATTGACATCGATGAAAGATGATATTTTATAATTTTTTAATTTTATAATTCTATTTAAAAAGTCAATTAAGGTGATTGAAAGTATTAATGAAACTATGTGATAGTCATACTAATACTAGAATTAAGACGAAAAGTCGATCTGTTCTCAAAATAAAATAATTAAAAAAATTTATTCATGTACTCTTATTTGAAAACAATACTACGCAATCACGTATGTTACATTTTTTTCTCTGCGACAAACACGTATCTCAGAAAATAAAAGAAATAATAATGATTGAATGTTTCTAATACTATACTTGTTTCGAAAATTTATATAAAGATTGAATGTTTTTCAGATAAAAAAAAAAAAATTGTTAAAAAAAATTTTAATTTTCATTATAAAACGTTTTTTGTCTTTTCTGAAAAGTAGTAGTTTCTGAGATACGAGGTTGCGTCAGAAAACCATCGATATATGAACTATTATAGTGTATATATGTCTGACATGAGACTTCGGAATCGAAAGAAGATGATTCATCAAAAACTACGCTTGAAATCGATGCCAAGAGACCACACGTTTAGATTGCTAAACAGATGAGTGTTTCTATAATATAATAATTGCGAAAGTTTGATATTATATATTATAAGAAAAAAGGTATGATTGATGAAAGATGAAAGAATTTTCGGAATATTGACAGAAATTGTGCTAACATCTTCTGAATCTCAAAAATATTGAAGATCAAGAATTCTGAAGAATTTTCACGTTTTGAAAAATTTTTATCAGATTTTTCCTAGAGCAATTCATTCTTTTTCTAGCAGCCTTACCGGACACTTACCGGACACTGTTGTTGGACAGAACAGGTCAAAACTCACTACAAACCTCTGCCTGGCACATGGGTCTAGACTCGACTCATAACACATCGATACGAGAGCAGCTGCGGATTGTTGACCAGTAAGGTTTGAATAGCCTGATTCTAACTAAGTAGCGACACCTCATATGGCAGGTAATAACTAAGCTATGGTAACGCATGCGTAACAACGTTTTTCTTGTTCTATACATAAAATCTGTCTTCGGTTTAGTATGATACGAAACATCACTGAGTGTACCCGATTAATCTAAATAAATATATATAGTTACTTTTCTAATTAAAACCGATACATTTCATTACAAAACCCAAATCCACTGCTCCAACAGATTATGGGCCCAGTGAGAATAGTAGAGAGACGTTTAGTAGTGATAAAAATCGGTTTTTCAATTCACGCGGAAGAAGTGATCGGTCAGTGTGCCCGTGTGGGAAAGTAAGAAAGATATAGGAAGATCACATGGCGAAGTCGATGACAAAATTCGACGGAACAAATTTCCAACTTTGGAAATTTCAGATGGTATCACTACTCGTAGCCCAGGACATCTATGATGTCGTTATCGGGGATCGGATACATCCCGGCGACGGAGCAGCAGTTGCGGCAATGAGAAAAACGTGGGTAAAGGACAACGCTAAGGCCATGTTCCTGATCTCTGCCGCAATGGATTACTCGCAGCTATCATATTTATCCACATTTGTTAGCGCGAAAGGGATGTGGGATAAACTCAGTTCGATTCACGAGCTGAAAACAGCATCTAACAAACTGCTACTTTTGCAAAAATTCCACGGATACAAGATGGCAGATAACGACTCGGTCGTTCAGCACGTGGCAAAAATCCAAAGCATGGCGCAACAGCTCAGCGATCTAGATGAAAGACAGTCGGACTCAGCCGTAATGGCGAAAATCCTAGGGAGCTTACCAAATAAACACAACGCTCTAATTACAGCGTGGGACAGCGTTGCGCCGGATCATCAGACAATACAGAGTCTACAGGAACGCCTAATAAAAGAAGAAAGACGTTTGTCGAACGATGATGCGACTTCAAGCGCTTTGGCTGCCATAACGCTGAAAGGAAAGAAGAAGGTGGCAAACGATATCTGCAACAAGGAACAACAATCGTCAAATGGAGTAAGACGTCCTGTTCCTGAGTGTTTTTACTGTGGAAAAAAGGGTCACATAAAAAAGTTTTGCCGAAAAAGGAAACGTGACGAAAAGAACGGAAATCCAAGTGAAGGCGGAAATAGTGAAGGAAGTGCGAGCTCAGGTGCGTGCGCATTCATCGTTACAAACGATAGCAGTGCCACCGTGAGTGAAAACAGTGTCACAAGAGAAGGCAATCATGATAAATTACCGACGAAGCAACAGGTAGATTACCTCTTGAGTCAGGACACAAATGAAATCTGGATTACCGATAGTGGGGCGTCCAGACATATCACTTTCCGCAGAGATTGGTTGACCGACTTCCAGTCGAGCACAAATGAAACAGTTTACCTGGGAGATGACGGCACATGCGAAGTGCAAGGCAAAGGCACCGTCCATATTGAAAAGCTCGTAAACGGTTCATGGGAAAAGGGATTGATACGTGATGTGTTATATGTGCCAACAATGAAGAAGAACCTTTTCTCTGTGGGTGTATGTACCGGGAACAATTACGAAGTGCGTTTTAAGGGACAAGGTGTAGTGATACTTTCAGGGAACTTAACTGTGGCACAGGGTGTTAGACAAGGAAATGATATTTTCCGTATGTTTTTCAGAAGTATAAAGCACATCGAAGCTAACGTAACGGGTTGTGAACTAAAGATTTGGCATGAACGGCTGGGTCATGTGAACAAAGAGACAATACTGTCAATGGCAGCAAAAGGCATGATTAAAGGAGTGAAGTTGAGGGATGTGAACGATTTTTTTTGTGAGGCATGTCAATTCGGCAAGTCTCACCGAAAGACATTTGCCAAACAAGAGTCGAGCAGACTGTCAGTTCCGGGAGAACTATTTCATAGTGACGTGTGCGGTCCGTTACAAGTAGAATCAGTTGGCGGAGCTAGATACTTTCTAACTTTTAAGGACGGTGCTTCCGGATTTCGTGTGATTTACTTCATTAAACACAAGTCCGACGTGGTGGCTAGATTCAAGACGTTCGAGCGTTACATAGCCAACAAATTTGAGAAACCTATGAAGAAACTGCGAACTGACAATGGAACTGAGTATTGCAACAGGGAGATGATGGAATATCTCGCAACTCGAGGGATCCAACATGAACATACGGCTTCATATACACCTCAGCAGAATGGTAGGGCGGAGAGAGACAATAGAACGATCGTCGAGAGTGCAAGGACGATGTTGCAATCTGCAAATCTACCAAGGTATTTATGGGCCGAGGCTGTGGCAACAGCGGTGTATATACTCAATCGCACTACAACAATGAAGTCGAAAGACACCACTCCGTATGAGGTATGGACAGGCAAAAAGGCAAGCCTAGCGCATCTAAAAATTTTCGGATGCGATGCATACATGCACGTACCAAGTCAACAAAGGACGAAGCTCGATCCAAAATCAAGAAAACTTATATTAGTTGGCTATCAGGCCGAATCCACTAACTACCGTTTATTTGATCCAGCAACGAAGAAAGTTACCGAGTCTAGAAGTGTAACCTTCAACGAGGACAGCAAGAGGTCAGAAGGAGCCCCAGCGCAGTTTAAACTCCTCACACAATTAACCTCTTGTAGACCCGAAGAAGAAGAAGAAGAAAATGAGGAGGTGGAGGAAGTTTTCCACGAAGCTGAAGAAGACATCGATGAAAATGCACGAGAGATGGGTGAAGCGGGGGATCAGCACCGCAGAAACGCTGATGCAACCCAAATGCAACTCCGTGACAGAAATGTGATCAAGAAGCCGCACAGATATGAGGTAATCATAGCAGAGTGCGAAGAACCCTCCTCTTACGAAGAGGCCATGTCGTCAGCTGACGCAGCTCACTGGCAGAAGGCTATTCAAGAGGAATTGGAGGCCCATGAAACCAGTGGTACATGGAAGATCGTACCATCTGAAGACCAGATGAACGTCATCGATTCAAAGTGGGTGTTTAAAAGAAAGAGAAATTCAGCAGGAGTCATCCAGAGACACAAGGCTCGCCTATGTGCGAGAGGTTTTCTTCAACGGCCAGGTCAAGAATATCTAAAAACATTTTTGCCTGTGGTGAGATATGATTCGATAAGGGTGTTTTTAGCAATAGTTGCGTGTAACGATCTGGAAGTGATACAGTTTGATGTGAAAACCGCGTTTTTGTATGGAAGATTGGATGAAAATGTGTATATGGCAATCCCTGAGGGATTAAGTGTGCAGAATGAACACAGGCCTACTGTTTGTAAACTTGTAAAGGCTCTGTATGGTTTGAAGCAAGCATCCAGGTGCTGGAATCGCGAGTTTAAGTTATTTCTAAGGCAATTTAATTTTAAGGAAAGTGATGCCGACAAGTGTATTTTCATAAGTGATATAGACAATGAAAGGACATATCAGTAGTAGTGATTCGCTACTTCTGGATCAAATAGTATTAGTGCACATGGACACACGCATACATAATGAGCTCACACATATTCAAAAATGCTAATATCATATAATTACCCTCATTACACATTCCCCTACCTCATTATGCATTCCCCTACAAACGGAAAGTGATTAATTATACTCATTAGACATGCGATCATAAACAGAGGGGGATCTTATCATGTAAGCGTGCCTTGCCTCAGAATACGCATTCTTAGACGGATCGGTCACCATGCAAATCAGGTGCAACGCATAGTGCTCAGCGGCGGTAGAAGATTTTCACACATTATTTAAACATACGTTCCTACAGAAAAAGGGGTTCATACAATGTATCGCAGATGATAAAACAGATTAGTATATCATCACACGGTCAACGCATCCAAAGAACCGCTGCACCCAACGAGTAGGCTGATCTTGTATGAATTCTTGTCAAACTATGTTCCCACCTACCACTACTTCACACCCGCATTACAATCGGATGACTCTGGAGCGTAAAACACTCTACGAACTCCTCATATCATATATCCTCCACATAGCAGATGTATATAAACTATCGCGTCCAAAGACTCGCATACAGTTGTCCACCGACTTAACGGTGTGCTTTATTGTTAACATACAAACGAATATGGCGGACAATATCATTATACAAATGGAAAACAATCTGAACGAACAGTTCAAAATATTGGTAAATGACGGTCATCCTGAGGCATGTCGAAGGTTCGAGAAGAATTGCGATCAAGTCGTCAAATCATTGCGTATGCAATTGAAAAAAATACGCTTTTCCGGAACCAAACAGAATTATGAAACTCGGATACGTAGAATAAAAAGTTATAAAACAGTGATCGGTCATAAAGTTTTGCTAGGCCGCGGCCTCGAGCCCACCACGAGTAAAAAATCTAAAACATACATCTGGCAGGACATTGAATCGGCTTTCGCTAACCGTATTCGAACCGGTCTTATCACAAATCTCAAACACATCGACGTCAAGCAATTTCTCAACGATGTTAAATCAACAATTTGCACGCGTCTGAGAAATATGCAGAGAAAATATCAGTGCGTGAAGATATACCTAGTGCTGTCCGGTGAATTCGTGACAAAGGAAAATACGGACATAAAATACTTTCATACTCCGTCAAAACAAATCCTGCTCATGACCGACTTGAACGGTTGGTATCAAGAATTCGTCATACAATCCCTTCTACACCAGCTGGAAGAGTTCCAAGAGCGCGACAGCGGATGGGCTTTGCGAAGTATAATTAACCTAACCGTGAACTTCAACCAATGCGAACCGATACGAGGCTCCAGCTTCATAGACCTACCTTCGAGGATTAAAGCAAAAAAGGCTGTTTTAAACATCGAAAGTGACGACGAAGCGTGTTTCGCCTGGGCTGTGGTAGCAGCGTTATACCCAGCTTCATCACAGGTTTCCAGAGTATCCTCGTATCCTCATTATAAAACTGTGCTCAACGTTAAGAATATCAGTTTCCCCATGACGTTGAATCAAATCAAGCGGTTCGAAAATCAGAATAACGTGTCCGTACACATATACACCCTCGGCGACAAACATTTCTACGTAGCACCTATTTACCTAACATCGAATCCCATTACTCGACACATAAATCTGTTGCTAATATCGGAGAATAATCAGTCCCACTTCTGCTTGATTAAAAACCTCTCCCGACTCATTTCAAGTCAAATCACTCGAAAGCATAAGATGTTTCTCTGCAACAGATGTTTAGCTCATTTCTATAATGACGAAGCGTTGACAAAACATTCGACGGACTGTTCGACGATCAACAATTGTGCTGTAAAACTACCTACGGACAATGACAAATGGTTGAAATTCAAGAATTATTATCGTCGAGAGAGGGTACCCTATGTGGTATACGCGGATTTCGAATGTTTGCTGGAAACGTTAGAAAATCTGAAATTGGGGGATAAAACTCGCGCGTATCAGAAGCATACGGCCTATAGCGTCGGATATTATATTCAATGCAGTTTCGACGATTCGCTATCCGCATACGGATCTTACAGAGGGGTGGAATGCGCTCATTGGTTCGCGGAAGCTATGAAACAATTTTCGCTGGACCTAGAAGTCATGTTACAAAATCCTAAGCCGATGATTCCGATGACAGAATCGGAGAAGGACGAATTCGCGCGAACTCAAATCTGTCACATATGTGGGGGAAACATCAATCCGGAGGACATGAAGGTCCGCGATCATTGTCATTTAACGGGTAAATACAGAGGACCCGCGCATTCGAAATGTAATCTCAGATATATCTCAAGTCATACGATCCCAATCATCTTTCACAACTTAACATCGTACGACTCTCATTTCATAATAGAGGAGATAGCTACAGCGTTCGAGGGCAAAATAGATGTGATCCCAATGAACAAAGAAAAATATATATCGTTCATCAAAAATGTTGAGGGCACCAGAGTTCGACTACGGTTCATCGATTCATTTCGGTTCATGAGTTCTAGTTTAGCTAGTTTGGTTCAATATTTGGGTAGAGGTGGTTTGCGCATAACGCGTAAGGCCTTTGCGAATCTTGAAGATGATAAATTCGATTTGCTGGCAAGGAAAGGTGTTTTTACGTACGATTATGTCGACTGTGTAGGCAAATTGTTGGAGACATCGCTTCCACCGATCGAGCAATTTTATAATAAACTGACGGACGATAATATCTCGGACAAAGAGTATGCTCATGCCAAAACTGTCTGGCAGACCTTCGGACTGCGAACGTTAGGCGAGTACAGCGATCTATATTTGAAAACCGATGTATTACTGCTTGCCGATGTGTTCGAAAATTTTAGACAGAGCTGCTTACGCAACTACGAATTAGATCCCGCTCATTATTATACCGTTCCCGGATTAGCTTGGGACGCAATGCTCAAACTGACCAAGGTTAGGCTGGAACTACTCACGGATATAGATATGGTTTTGTTTGTCGAACGAGGTATACGAGGAGGGTTGAGCCAGTGTTGCAATCGATATGGTAAAGCCAACAATCGTTACATGAGAGATCACGACGAGACCGCTCCGGAAACCTATTTGATGTACTTCGACGTCAATAATTTGTACGGTTGGGCTATGTCAAAATTTTTACCCTATAGAAATTTTTGCTGGATGACCAACATAGATTCTTTTGATCTGAAAGCTGTGTGCGAAACTTCGGACATCGGATACATTCTAGAAGTGGATATAACGTATCCGATAGAATTACACGATCTCCACAAGGATCTCCCGTTCTGCCCACATCCCGACAAACCTGCGGGATCCAGAAGCAAAAAATTAATGACAACTTTTAAGAAGAAAGAACGTTACGTAGCTCATCACACGCTTCTCCAACAAGCGCTCAGTCACGGTGTTATTATCGCTAAAATTCATAGGATTTTGCAATTTCAGCAATCGGCATGGCTCAAGCCCTACATAGATTTCAATACCAACTTGCGAACTCAGGCACGTAACGATTTCGAAAAAAATCTGTTCAAATTGATGAATAATTCGGTTTTCGGCAAAACTATGGAGAAAGTTCGCAACCGCGTTAATATAAAACTAGTGACGAAATGGTGGGGTCGATTCGGCGCGAATGCTCTGATCTCAGCGAGTAACTTCTATCGAAGAACGGTATTTACCGAAAATTTCGTCGCTATTGAGCTGCAGAAACTAAAGGTGGTGATGGACAAGCCGATTTATGTGGGGATGTCCATATTAGATATTTCTAAAACCTGTTTATACGAGTTCCATTACGATTATATGGTACACAAATTTCTCGACTCGTGCAAATTGTTGTACACTGATACGGACAGCCTGATATATTCAATACAATGCGCCGATTACTATTCCGAGATGAAGAAAGATATTCACAGATTTGACACTAGTGACTACGATGTCGACAATGAATATAATATTCCGAGAATCAACAAGAAGGTCCCGGGATTGATGAAAGATGAAAGCAACGGTAAAATAATGTTAGAATTTGTGGGGCTGAGGTCGAAGATGTATTCGTTTCGAATGTGTGACTCGGAGGTGAAAAAAGCTAAAGGAGTTAAATACGCCGTTGTGAAGAAATCTATATCATTCAACGATTATATGGAATGTTTGAAGAACTCTTCCACTACCGTTCGCGAACAGCATACAATACAATCCAGATTGCACAAAGTCTATTCAATAAGTCAAAAGAAGATCGCGCTCAGCGCTCACGATGATAAACGATTTCTCATACCCAATTCAACCGACACACTACCTTGGGGACATCATAAATCTGTTTTAGCTGATGACAACATCCCGAACGACATTGTATAACTGTTGCACTCGTTACACAGAAGCGTTTGATGCCAACATCTATTTTCGGAAACTGCATCGGATGCAACAATGTCGCAGCAGAAAATGATACGTATCGCCAAAAACTTTGGTATAAAACGGTAAAGCTTCTAACCGTCAACCATCAGTGGACCGCTCGACCTGATCAGATCATCATCATCTTTCGAAGTACTACACACGCAACCACATGTTTTACCAAATCTTTACCGTTCTTATCGTTTGCGGACACGTCGCAATCGTGTCGGCTCAGAACGCCCCCGAACGTGATCGTAAGTTTTAACTTCGGTAGAAAAACAATAATCAATTTTTAATCGGTCATTGTTAAAACCGTCTAACCGGCTTTAAAACTTACAGTTGTTACAAAAAATACTAAATGTGAGATGGACAAAAGGCAAAAGGCGACCTATCTACACGAGTTGGAAACGACGTTGGGACAATGTACATCGCACGTAAACAGTATGGAGAACGCAATCCGAACCAATGTGAGAACTATGGCTACTCTTAGACATTTGGCTCGAGAATGTGAATTGCGATACTACGATGTTCAACGGAACGTCACTACGGGCGACAGCTACAGTAAGATTCGTTTTCACGACGTATAATAACTGAATGCAGAAACTGATAGCATTTGTTATGATTTCAGACCAAATGCAACCATGCGTTGAGGAGTCAGACGACATCAGCGCCCGGATCGTATTCATGACGGACCGTGTGAACCAATGTAGGATGTCTCGGGGAAATCTCCAAGATCGTGTGCAACTCTCGGCAGATTCCACCGATACTTTTGAGCGATATTATAGAACCTGTAACAATCAGCTAGAGATGGGGAAAACGTTAAACCGACAGAAGGAGTGCTAAATAATAATAAGTATACATAGTGCAGTAGTAATAATTGTTGTAGGGATTTATTTGTGTCCATCATTATTATTACATGTGATTGAATAAATAGTTATCGTGTTTACAAAACATTTTTCTTATCGATCCACGAATTGTGTGAAACATCCATGCCCAACCATTTGACCAAAACCTTGGAACCTCTTTTTTTCAAAACCTTTTCAACCAAATAAACATCGGGATATTTGGTTCGTTTTATTTCAGACTCGTAAAACCCACCCAATACGGGGGCTCCTCTAGAATCTTCTAGAATATAGGTTCGAGGATCGGTATTTCTAACTTCAACGATTTTGAAAACCTCGGTAGTCCAGTTGGGTGTGTAACCTTTTGCGAACGCTGATTTATATTTACTGATACGCACAAAATCGTTTGGTCTAAATTTAGCTGGTCGAACAGATTTCATATTGCTATAGACCGTTGAAAGAAGCGTTTTGGCGATCTTAGGTGTGACTTTGTTTGGCGACATACCAATCGTTCTATGTTTTTTTGCATTATAATTAGCAACCAGACTCGGTAGTATATCGAGCCATTGGTAGGATCCGTTGAGCGTAAAATTTTTCCACATATCGTTCTTTAAGGTTCTGTTCCAACGTTCCACTACCGATGCCTTCATTACACTATACGTTGAATAATGATTAATTTTATGTTCAGTAACTAAATTCTTGAAAATAGAGTTGTAGAATTCCTTCCCGTTGTCCGTCTGCAGATTCCTAGGTATCCGACGTTCTTCGAAGATCGATTTGAACGCTTGTGCGACATCTTTAGCGTTTTTAGTTTTCAACGGTCTTGCCCAAGCGTACTTTGAGAGTACATCGATAACGGTTAGAATATACTTCATACCCTTGTTAAATTTACTATACATTTGCATGTCGACGAGATCAGCCT
Organism: Tenthredo notha; assembly: GCA_914767705.2. Taxonomy (NCBI): domain Eukaryota; kingdom Metazoa; phylum Arthropoda; class Insecta; order Hymenoptera; family Tenthredinidae; genus Tenthredo; species Tenthredo notha. Next base: position 13,221,413 of record OU611913.1, on the reverse strand, counting down.
GCCACAAATCGTCAAAGCCTTGAACAAGAACTTTTCTGCGAGCGAAGTTACGTCTGGCGGGGGCGTGGAGCTCCTTGACCAACTGCCTCTTCTCGATACTCATTGCAGAGCTTTGGACGGCACCGAAATCTTAGCTACACCCAATAGGTCGGACAGCTTCAGCGTTAATCGAGCAACTTCCACCGTTAGCGATCGAGTTTTTTGATCCACGTACTGCTTATTAGCCGCGTCGTACGCCTCCACGGGGTCACCAAGATTGGTGATCTTGGAGCCTTGCGCGTCAAACCCGAGATTCTCCCTTGGACGGCTTACGCAGAACTTGGAAATCGTTCGATAGTTTATTTCTTGTCGATCGACTCGCGGTATAGTCGGCTCGTAACGTTCTCTGATCCTACGTTTGTCGGGTGCGGACTGCCTTCCAAATTTGTCGACAGGCATGATGCTACTGATCGGTCCTCGAGGTCTAGCGCTTATTTAATAATTTTTTCTTCCCGCAATTCTTCGAGAATAGATGTGATTTCGTTGTCGTGACCGGTGTGACCGGCGGATTTTGATGCAACCAGTAACTGTAATCGTTCGACCGTCTCGTCGGGATTGTTCCAATAAACGTAGTCCACACCGTTGTCGGTAACATCCATACCGATGGGGAGGAGACCCGATCCCAATGAGCTCGTACCACCGCGAGAAAGCGTTGGAACAAGTTTGGCGATGATCTCTTTGTACTTATAACCCTTATTACCTTTGACTTGCTGATTGGCGGAAAAATTCCGCTTGTATACCTGAGTTTTATATAGAATGTCTTTGTAGGTTGCCAAGTCGTGCTCGTTGTACAGTCGGTTGTTGGGAATATTCATGAATATTAATTCGTACAGCCCAGGTGTCCCCTTATAGGTCACGCCTTTTATGTTAATGTTGTCGTTGTCCACCGTGAACGGCGAATCTCCTAGCATCCAAGCTCCGTTTTCATTGCGAACGCCGTAAACTATATCCATCTTGTTTTTTGAGTCGGTGACCAACTTCTTCAGATATTTACCAACGATCGGACCGAAATTTTGCTGTAAATACAGCTCCATTTCGCGGCGACCTTCAGGTGTGTGCACCAATTCCTCAACCGTTGGCGCCGATGGGGGTGGTGGTGTAATGTCTCCCACAAATTCGTCGGGTAGGAAAAAAACATCGTCATTCGAGGCCCCTTGACGACCCCGCTTCGGCGAACTTATATCCCCCCTGCCGCTATTCTCATCCAACGGAGGCTGTCTACGTTTCTTCGCATACTTTGTCTGTGGGCGCGTGAGCGGAGTAGAGCTCGTTGCTAGGTTCAGGTCATCGTTCGGGTCAACGTTCTCACCATCTTCCAGCAGCTCCTGTTTGGCTTCCTCTTTTAATTTCCTCTCCAGCGAAGAATTATTGGAGACTGCTTGCTCAACCAGGGTCTTCAACGGTTCTACTATAGGTTTGAAGCTCCGTTCCAACTGTTCGTCGGTTTCAACACGATCGGTCTTCAGAGCGACATATTTTTTTCTGATTGCGTCACTGGAGCGCGCAATATCTCGTTTAATCTGTTTTACAGTACGACTCTGTTCGTCAGCCATCGCGCGATGTTGTCGAGAGTCTAATTGGAGCTCGACTGATTCTGAGGCAGGACGAGGAATTCGTCGAACCCTTTGCGATACCTCCCAGTCGTCATAGAACTGTCCTTGTCTATCACGACACACCCGTATTTCGATTGCCAGCAGTGGGAGCACAATTCTCGGAACTGCTCGAAAGTCATGTCCGTGTTGACGTGATCGTTGTAAATGTGTTTCAGATTCATATGATCTTGCTTGAACAGAATAATGAAGTTGGTATTGTCGCGGATCAGATGTTTAGGGATACGAGCATAAGTCTGAGACAGATAGAAACAGTCGACTCCCGAATGTCTGCCGGTAGAAAAATATTCTCTGATTGTCTCCTGTTTGTCGCAGGCTATATCGTCGAAGATAAACACCGAGTTGGGTAAGGTCTCTTTGAGCGGAATCACCGCGCCGCTGTTAGAGAACGTATGATACGCGACTCCGGGGACGAGACCTAGCAATTTCTCTAAGTACTTGTATTTGGGTTGATGAATAGATTTTGAGAATACGTAAACATTCTCAAACCTCAATCCGTTGGGGCTCTCGAGGAGATTTATGATCAAATTAGTTTTACCGCAGTTAGACGGACCGCAAATTATACACCTGACTGTGTCGGGTAACAGACATCCATGCTTTCGAGCGGTTGGTGATTCCATTCTACGATCGAGGTTGACGATTCGAATCGCGACCGACTGTTTCACAAATTTCATTTCTACTGAGGGATTCGATCGATCGTAGCGATATTTATAGATTGATTCGAATCGCGCGACCTTTAGTGTCGTTATGTTCCTCGACTGAGGCGAGTCGCAAAAATCGATGCGGACTAAACGTGGTCGAGGTTTGTTGAATCGCGCTATAAACGCTCTACCCGTTGAACTACACCTGCCGGGATATCAGTTCTGCGGTCCCGGAACACATCTTGAGAAACGCTTGACCCGCGGAGATCGCGGTATAAATCCTCTGGACGCGGCCTGTCGCGAGCACGATATAGCGTATTCGCGGGACAAAGAATTGACCGCGAGGCACCGCGCGGATAAAGTTTTGGCGCGGCACGCTGTGGACCGCATGCGAGCGCGCAACGCATCTCTGGGGGAGCGGGCGGCGGAGGCGGCGGTCGCGGGTTTGATGAAATCTAAAATAGCCTTCGGCATGGGTTTGAAAAGGAAAAAACCGACTAAGAAAACTGTAGGCGAGAGACGCGACGTTAGATCGGTCAAGAAGAAGAAAAATCTCAAACCTAGAGTAATAATACCGCCGACTCAACGTGGTGGGATTCTACCATTCCTTATTCCTTTATTCGCGGGTCTTTCGGCGGCGGGCAGTCTGGCGGGTGGTGCAGCAGGTATAGCGAAAGCTGTAAACGATGCGTCAGATGCACGGAAGCGATTGGCGGAAAGTGAGAGACATAATCGAGCCATCGAGATGGCTGGTAGAGGTTTAAGACTGTCGCCTTATCAGCGAGGGTCGGGAGCCAACTTGAAGAAAAAAAAAAAAATATAAAAATTCCTGCGGGTGCTATGTCGGGAGCAGGACGATTCGGCGCGGCCGTTTCGGCGCGACCGTTTCGGCGCGACCGTTTCGGCGCGAGTCCTTTCGGCGCTGGGACGTTTCGGCGCGAGCCGTTTTGGCGCGAACCGTTTTGGCGCGAGTCCTTTCGGCGCTGGGACGTTTCGGCGCGAGCCGTTTTGGCGCGAGCCGTTTCGGCGCGAGTCCTTTCGGCGCTGGGACGTTTCGGCGCGAGCCGTTTGAGAGCACGTCTTCTGGCATGGAGACGCTTTGGCGCGTCTTCTTTTGCACAGGGAAGTTTCTAATCAAGTTTTCTGATCGATTATTCCGGCATCCACTTGTGAGCTAATATTCTGTCATTTCTTCATTATTTCGGTTTATATTTGAACTAGTCGGTTAATTTTTTTTCTTTTGTGGCTGAATAAATAACCTCAGAACTATTTGTCCGGTCGCCGGTCGAATATCCTAAAAATCGTTCATTCGTTGAAAAAAAAAATGTAAATCCATGCCCAGTATGAAACGCGCAGTCGGTGGTTACCGCACCCCTGAAGGTTGAAATGGGCTAGGAGACTAGTTTCAAACCCCCAAAAGTTAAAATAGGTTAGGACACTAGAATTGCACCCTTGAAGGTTAAAATAGGTTAGGACTCCATTGATCTGTCGCTTATCTGAAACCACAACACCATTACAAAACCAACACATTAGTGGGCCACCCCACTAATCCTACACACACACACACACATGCGAAATACTCAGAAGGTAGCTGTGGCTCCCGGAAGGTTAGAATAGGTTAGAACAGGTTAGAATAGGTTAGGCCACCCCACTAATCCTACACACACACACACATGCGAAATACTCAGAAGGTGGCTGTGGCTCCTGGAAGGTTAGAATAGGTTAGGTTAGGTTAGAATAGGTTAGGCCACCCCACTAATCCTACACACACACACACACATGCGAAATACTCAGAAGGTAGCTGTGGCTCCCGGAAGGTTAGAATAGGTTAGAACAGGTTAGAATAGGTTAGGCCACCCCACTAATCCTACACACACACACACATGCGAAATACTCAGATGGTGGCTGTGGCTCCCGGAAGGTTAGAATAGGTGAGAACAGGTTAGAATAGGTTAGGCCTTTTTTGAATCCCGCCCGAGAATCCGCCCGCTAGGTGGTCTCCGGGCGGGAGGGATGATTTTCCTTTATCGTGAGCCCAGGTCACGACGCGAAGCGGCGTGACCTGAGGCGAGCCACCCACCCGGTGGCTGTGGCTCCCTAAAGGTTAGAATAGGTTAGAACAGGTTAGAATAGGTTAGAACAGGTTAGAATAGGTTAGACCACCCCACTAATCCTACACACACACACACACAATTATTGTATATAGTGTATTCAATTATACATTTTAGAAAAAATAAAGCGACCTAAATTATTTCATAGTGGCCATCGCGCCGAAACGGCCGGCGCCGAAATGGCCGGCGCCGAAACGGCCGGCGCCGAAACGGCCGGCGCCGAAACGTCCTAGCGCCGAAAGGACTCGCGCCGAAACGGCTCGCGCCGAAACGTCTCAGCGCCGAAAGGACTTGCGCCGAAACGGTCGCGCCGAATCGGTCGCGCCGAAACGGCGGCGCCGAAACGTACTGTACCCGCTATGTCGAGCGTGCAGCTGTATCGTCTCGGTGCTGAATACGTTCCACATTTTCGCGGCGTATTCAGCAGATCCGGCCTACCTCGCCATCCTTGGCGTTGCGAGAGCTGTGTGGTGAATCTAGATGATGGGGCGGGAGCGCATTGGGTAGCCTATGTCAAGTGCGATCGTAAAGTTAAATATTTTGACAGCTATGGCAATTTACGGCCCCCCGCGGAGCTCATCAATTATCTGAGAAAGAGCGGTGCACGAATCTCCTACAACCGCAACCAGCTACAGAGTTTCGATAGCGATGTTTGCGGTCAATTATGTTTGAAATTTTTGCTAGAAAACTCTTGTGCCGAAATAGGTTCGAATCAGTAGCCTTGCAACAATGTCGCTGACATTAACTCTCACCGGCAGATCTTCGTCCCTGAGCGTGGAATATTTTCCACCGATAACCTTGAAAGATGACGCGCAATACGTGTTGGGTCTCATCAATTTCCAAGCCTACAATTCGATCCCCAATATCTCGAGCTCGAACAACACGCTGTACTACAACAATACCGAATCGATCGTCATACCGACGGGGTCGTACGAGATTGACAGCATCAGTGAATATATCAATAAGGAAATGATCAAGAAGACGGAAATGGCTGAAAACCGACCCCATAAATCTGGACAGAACGATCCGCTCTTCGAGGTGATCCCCAATAACAATACTATGAAGAGCGAGATACGTTGTCATTATAAAATTGATTTTACGAAGCCGAACAGCATCGGGACAATGTTGGGGTTCAAAAAACGCGTTCTTCAACCGAATCGTTCGCACGAATCCGATTTTCCCGTTGACATAGTACATGTGAATATATTACGAATACAATGCAACGTGACGACGAATGCTTTCAGCAACGAGCGAGCTGACCACACTATCCACGAATTTTTCCCCAACGTACCTCCCGGGTATAAAATAATGGAATCACCCTCAAACGTCATTTACCTGCCGATCAGTACACGTCTCATACACAATCTTACTCTGCAGATCGTGGATCAAAATAACAAGTTAGTCGATTTTCGCGGTGAAGAAGTTACAATACGTCTACATATCAAACCTGAAAATCATTGAACATGTTGATTTTCAACCATAATGATTGTCGTCATAATGATCATAATCAGTCGCGCGCATACAAATACCCTATAGGGGGTTTCGATTTGGTTAGTAATACAAAAAGTGTTGAGGGTAGAGGACTTGAAGATTATTCGGGACCTCGTTGTCGTCGCAGCACAGTGTTGAAGAAGAATAATAGAGAATTTCTACGATCCTTGGGGTTCGCAGTACTCAAAGATGGCCAACGTTCTAAACATAACTTCTGAACCCATTTACGACAACATTATCACCCGTGTCGAAATTCATGGACATAATCCGTACGCGAGTTCGTCGCTCGATAATAACGATGAAATCAGGATTCCTATTCAGCAACAAGATCTATACGTACTACCTAGCGATAGCTATCTATACATCGAGGGTGTGTGTCAGGGGGGTGCGGAGGTGGTCAACTATACTCTGTGTAATAATTTTGCAGCATTTCTATTCGACGAAATTCGTTATGAATTGAACGGTGTCGAGATAGATCAATGTAAAAATTTGGGGATCACCACAACGCTGAAGAATTATCTTTCTCTCGACACCGGTAAGAGTAAAGCCCTGGACGTAGCCGGATGGAATATTTCGAACACGGTCAAGCAGAAAAATGATCCGAACGTGAATTGTTGTGTACCGCTGAATACATTATTAGGTTTCTGTGAAGATTATAAACGCGTTGTTATGAACGCTCGACACGAGTTGATATTGATCCGTTCGCGAACCGATAAAAACATTTACGCGTACGGCGAGAACAAGCATAATCTGACATTCAAATTGTTGAAAGTGCAGTGGAGAATGCCTCATATCAACGTTGAGGATTTGCAGAAACTATCTCTACTAGGTGTTCTCGAGAGCGGTAGATCTCTGAGTCTAGGTTTTCGTTCCTGGGATTTGTACGAATATCCAGTACTTCAGACTACCGATAAACATACTTGGGCAATCAAAACGTCTACGTATACGGAAAAGCCTCGCTACATCATACTGGCTCTGCAAACCGATCGCAAGAACGACGTCGCTCGGAATATTAGTAAATTTGATCACTGCAATCTCACGGACGTTAAGCTATATCTAAACTCTGAGTCCTATCCGTACGAT